>CM034154.1:91825453-92390073 GCA_019776745.2 Taxus chinensis | reverse complement strand
AAACATTTGTCGATCGTTTTTTAGGCATGTCATGTGACCAACTGTTGCAATTTTGAATATCTATACTGATTTTAAAGCATCTCATGTGACCAGCTGCTGCAATTTTTCCTTTCTAGATTGAATTCTAAGCATGTCATATG
This sequence comes from Taxus chinensis, assembly GCA_019776745.2. NCBI lineage: Eukaryota > Viridiplantae > Streptophyta > Pinopsida > Cupressales > Taxaceae > Taxus > Taxus chinensis. The sequence goes on along the minus strand of CM034154.1, from coordinate 92,389,933 downwards.
ACCAGTTGCGGCAGTTTTCCATTTCTAGTCCGATATTTATGCATGCCATGTGACCAGCTGTGACAAATTTTCATTTGTAGGCCTATTCGTATGCGTCTCATGTGACCAACTGCTGCAATTGTTAAGTTTAAACCGAGTGTTAAGCATGACCAACAACTGCAATTTCTCATTTGTAGATCGAATTTTATATGTCTTATGAGACATGTCACCAGCTGCTGTATGCTTCAGGCATGGAATCATTGTTATGTTTCGAGCATCCTTTGCCCTAAGTGAAAAATGGTAGAGTTCTTCGAATTGAGCAGGGCTTATTGTGTTGTGTGCTCAAATCTGTTTAGGGTTTCTTACGGTTTTGCTCTGCTAGGAATGGCAATTCTAGGCTTTCAAGAGGTTTTGGAGGCTGTGGGCTTGGGTGTCCACTGACTTTCGCATTAAATATTATTCGGTATCATACATTTTTCATCACATGCGAGGGATGCCTTTTTTAACTGACAAACCCCTTTTTATGAATCACTTGGAGAGGGTACTAAACTCGATTTTACAAATAACATCAAACTCACTGCATTATTGCAGGGAGCACCAACATGCCAGTTTTGAATCCGGGCTATCGTGGCAGTAGGTTCTTCAACTTTCTTCTGGACCACATCCTGGCAATCCAGGGATGCTTTATATCCCCTTCCCTAATAACAATCTAATCTGGTAAATTTGTATCCTTACCCAATTATGCAATTGAGTGGGATAGTCAATGGAAATTGTTACCTAAATCTTGGGGACAGGGTTTCCTGTATGGCAATTTATTTTCCATATTTTTGGGTCTGCAGGGGGATGACTATTAAAATAATATGTAAATATGAAAAATTAATGGTTAAATATTCTAACTTTATTTAATGAAATTTAGGGGTTTAAAATTTAATTTATATTTTTCAGGGTACTTTCGGGATTAGAGTTTAAATGATTTGTTTAAAATATTAGTAAGTACTTTTTCATAGTAAAAGCATGAGATAAAATCAAAAATAAAAATAAAATAAAATTGAGGATGTCCCCTTCATGTCACCAAGTCCCAAATCTAGAGGACGGGTCCCCACGTAATGTTGCTATTTAACTACAAATAAGAGATTCTGCATGTTTTTCCAGTTTCAGGGAAAAAATCTTTGTAAAATAAAAAATAGTTAGTCAGGGGAAAGTCTGAAGGAACAAAGTGTTTTACATGGTGGTGAGAATAACCCTAGATAAACATTCAAGGAGAATATGAATTATTCAATTTTTCTTTTCAGGATTGGAAAACAACCCCTATTTTTTATCGGGAGCAAGCCTGCCATGTTTTGTACTTGGGCTGTTGTGGAAACAGGTGCTCTGCTTTACCCTTAGATCACAACCCAATGGACAAAATATGAATCGTTATGGGAAATTCTAAGGTGTTCCTTTGTTTTACTTTCTTTTATGCTCCTAGTTTTGTTTTCAAACACGAGGGTAAGGGGAAGCAACATCCTATCCTTCCGAAAGAATTTATTGCTGCATCTGAAGGTGATGTTCTTATATTTAATGTTTGAGTTTGTTTGTAACCCTTTAGATAAGTTTTGTCTCTTTGGATGGTCCTAGATGTGGTTTATCTCAACAAAGATTGGGGCACATGTTGCGAAGGTTTGATTTAAGGACCTCTCTGCCAAATGGTTAATGACATGAAGGAGCCTGGGTGTTCTCTATGGAGGTTAAAGTGTCAATCAAGAAAATAAGTGGCAGATTAAGGAGTTTAACAAAACCTGGTAGAGATCAAAGCGTAGGAAGTAGGGTAGAAGTTTAGGAGTCACAGAGTGGAAAAATACTAGTCTTCCTATCTTCTTGCATATTAAAGTTAACTACAGAAAACCTTTGGAGCAAAAGAAAAAGCGTGTTGCCAGGTGCCAGGTGTTTTCTATGGAGATTAAATGCTCAATCAAGAAGTGAAGTGGCAGATTAAGGAGCCTAACCAAAACTGGTGGAGATCAAAGTGTGGGAAGTAGGGTTGAAGTTTATTAATCACAGAGCGCAACAAGACTAGCCTTCCTATCTTCTTGCGTATTAAAGTTAACTATAGAAAACATTTAGGGCAAAAGAAAAAGCGTGTAGCCAGGTGCCAAAAAATGGCCTAGGTGCACGTGATCCAAGCCCCGAGTCATCTGTAAGAGAAAAAGGACAAAATTTGCAGATGAGGGTAGTCTTTTCGAAATGTCCATTTGGCATTTATCCTTTTTCTTCCCAGAGTCCTGTAGACAGGAATTGGAATAGATACCTTCAGTGCAAGTTCACAGAAACCCAAAAATGGTGGTATGGAGGTTCACTGCACAGAGCCTTATTTTTAAAGTACATAAGTGAGGACCCTTGAGGAATCTTTAGTAGATTGCAGAATACAGTATGCTACTGAGGGAGGGCCTGTTTGAGGGTACATAGCAAGGGAAAAGCTTACTGAAATTGCTTTTGAATTTAAAACATATTTGTAGGAATGATTAAACATAGTTACCTAAGATTCCGGGATGGGGATTTTGGGACAGCAAAAAATTTCCCGGATTTGGGGGCGGCAGGGTGATGGCTATTAAAGCAATATATAAAATTTATATATATGACAAATATAACATAAAAAAAACTAAGATAAGCTGAAAGCTGAAGCCATTACTCTAATAATTCATCACATAAGCTAAAATTTGATATTTATTATTGAGTCATTGTTGGATAATCGAGATACATTGATACAATGATACATCAATATTCATCGATAAACATCCAGCCTCAAAGCTGAGAGTTGTGACAATGAAAAACAAAAGACTCAAGAGTACATGATGATGATACATATTATGATATAATCTTTAATCAGCATGAGAAGAGTGCATAGCTCATAAGAACGTATATGATTTTTTCATTGTGCAATTTAAGTACTTGCTAATATTGCAGGCAATGATGAGAATAGCATCCATTTGTGTTGCAACTTACACCACATGTCAAAAATCTTGAATATGATTGCAGAATGTGTCTAGTTATGTACTTCTAAACTTCTGAATGTACAGTAGTACATTCATTGGCATTTTTGGTCAATGTAAAGTCTAAAGTAAAGCCCATTTCTTTCCTTCATTGACTTGTAATCATATATTGATTGTAATAGGGTAAGCTTTTCACGTTACAGGCTACTACAGAAAATTAGGACTCCCCTACTGGTCACTATTAGTTTCTTTAGAGCATAGGATTGGTTCAATGGTAGTTTCCTTGGATTGTTTTTCAAAATTTCAGATATAACAAATTCGACAATTACATAACCTGCAAAGAGGCACAAATCCATTGCAAGGAAATTTCTTTTCATCATGGCAGGCTCAAAAAAACAAATGTTGCAAGATACAAATATCTAAGTTGTAACAGAAAAATGTTTAAGTGCCTCAACATGTGGCATTCCTTAGCAGCTAAAGTTTCCAGGACACCTCGGGGACGTTCCCCAAATTCATGGGACATTCCCCTTTTTCCCTTATTGAGGGTTGCCCAAGGTGGACATGTCGTCCATAGTGGTTGTCCTCCCTTTCCCTCGTTGTTCATTCTCGTTCGACAAATTTTAGTATTTTTTATATGAAAAGTTAATTATTGCCAGTTGGAACATTTGGGATTTCTGCATCTCCTATGTGGAGTGCATTTAAATTTTGATATATTTTAGATTAATATTTCATGTTTTTGGAACATTGATTTTGAAAGTACCTGCTGAAGCATTTTATAATGCTCTGCAAAGAGATATGTTACCAAACTAGTTCGTTCAAAACCTGTCACAAAAACCAGCAGCTTAGATAAAATTCAATTCTGTTCTTTCCAATAGAGACCCTTGGTATTTACTCTCAACTTTGATGTGACTATTCCATGCAGTGACTATTTATTCAAGCTTTTGCTGATTGGAGATTCTGGTGTTGGAAAATCATGTCTTCTGCTGAGGTTTGCGGTACTGTTATATTGCCTTTCCCTTGTTACAGCTGATTGTCATCTTTAAATCCTCACGTTTTTATGCATCTGTGCATTTTCTGTCCTCATAAATGAAGTGATTTCATCTCTAGTAATTACAATTTGGGGACAATTTGGGGTGCAAAGTTATATATAGAATGTGATTTTACTGTGCAGGGGGGAACACACTGAGAAGGAAGCCATAATTATGTTTATTTTATATCTTTTCTGCAGGATGATTCATATCTTGAGAGTTATATCAGTACGATCGGTGTTGATTTTGTAAGTGATCTCAATTACAATGTTCTTAGATGAGGTATAAATATAGATGATATCAATTTAACTTATTAGTGACATGTTCTTGTACAGAAAATTCGTACGGTGGAACTCGATGGAAAGACAATAAAACTTCAGATTGTGAGTAATTAATGCTCTAAATTACATATTTTACAGTCGTAACATTTTACATATCACCTTTCTGGTGAAATAATTGGAAACTTGTGATGTCCTTTGAAATTTTTTATCATCATGAATGAAATAATTGCAGAAGCCAGACTGTTTATTTTGATGCCTTAGTTATACCAATCTAGTTCTGATCTTTATATCTTCATTTTTCCGTGCAACGAATTTGTTTCTAGCTTATCTCATAACCAAATGGACTGATTTCAGTGGGACACAGCGGGGCAAGAACGGTTCAGAACAATAACTAGCAGCTACTATCGTGGTGCACATGGTATTATTGTAAGTATAACCATATATTCTATCATTTTTTATTTTTGCTGGAAACGAACTTGCTTTATCCTCAAAGGAGATATAAGTGGTATGCCATACACAACCAACAGAGCAATAGAAAAGGCTGCAAGAATGCTTAACCCAAGAGGTTGGGCCGAGGCCGCAATGCTCAATTAGGTAAAAATCAAAGGCACATCTCCAGAACGGTCATCTTTTTAGTATTGATTACAAGGCAGATTACTTGAACACGGACTTGCTTATCTCCCACGAGGAAATAGGCTCTAACTCTCTTTTTTTGGGGAGGTTTCTTAACTGACAGTTTTATACTGAAGTTGTCAATTACTTGGTGTATGCATATTCAATAAGATTCTAAATTCTAGTACAGCGAGGCATGATCCAATTCAAACATTATGCTTAATAAATTATGCAGATGAATCAAATAGATGTTATAAAAGGCTTGAAAGATAGAAAGAAGTATTCACTAGGTTCTTAGGCTATATACATTTTTATTTTTTTGCTTTGATATGATTTGATGACACTAGAGAGAGAGTTGGTGTATTAAAGGTTCTTTTCTGGTACTCTGCACTGTTATAAAATGACATGTATAGTAAGTCCAAGATGATGCCTGTTGAGGATTTGCCAAAGCATGCCAGAGTTTCAAACATAAAAATTTAGACTGTTGTGGTTTGTACTTTTGCTATTAAACACTCAATGAGGCTTTTGGAATGGATGTTTCTTTTATGGCAGTATAACCAAAATTATTGAGTTTGGTGGATTTGTGGGCAATTAGTTTTTCTCAACAGACATGAGAAAATTGTGATTTCTAAATATTGGGAAAATTGCATTTTTTTGAAGTAATTTGGAAAATAATCTCAAGTCTCTTAAAATTTTTTAAATCACAATTTTTACTACAAACTATACAATTTAAAAGTTTTCAAATTTTCATGATCAATTTCTGATCAGTGAGGTTCATTTTTCCCTGCTTTCTCCCAAACTCACCCATTCTTACAGATTTTGTTTTCAGGCCCCTTTCCAATTTCAGGTCTCAATAGCAATTGGAGGATTGCAGAGGAAATTATATTGGCGACTGCATAAAATTCCCTTACACCTTCTTATGGAAATTATGTGGACGGACATACTGCTCACACATGTATCTAACAATGGAAAGGGCAGCAGTACAGTAGCTTTTTAACAGTCAAGTGCCCGTCTAATCTAATTTGAACAAGGACTCACACACATATAACAATAGAAAGGGCAGCAGTTCTAAAGCTGCTTACTAACATTTGAGTGTCCACCTAGTCTAACTTTGATGATATAATCTGCACAATGCTGTTGTCCATGGGACCATTACTATAATCATTATACGTTATCAAATTTGGCAAGTATAAAGATTAAACAATAACAAATCAAGTCAGTCCCATTGAATGGGAGGATAAGATTCCCACTTGTGCTGGTGCGAATTCCAGTGTCTTCACCAAAATGCCAAAAAGTGTGTTAAACTAGTCAGGCCTTGGTGTCAATGGGAATATTTTTGATAGGGGAATCTGCTATTCGGGTTTTGTATCTCCCTGTTGCCTGAATGCCTGGTGGAAAATGTCTTAGGGACTTGTACCTTGGGTTGTCAAGGAATTGGAATGGGATGCACTTCTGCGACTTGTATCAACAAAAGAATATGATAGAAAGTTGAAATTGAGTACATGACAATGTCCTCAAACTTTGCCAAGAATAAACTTTGAATGATAGTCTGGAATGGTGCTATATGGAAGTTTAAGATGCCGATGTAAGATACTGCTGCAAAAGATGTAATGCGCCGTGGATGATTAATTTAAACTGTCCTCAAACTCAGAAGGGCCTTGATATGATGTTATTGGGAATATGTGCCTCAAAATGCTGTTGCTTGGTCGTCACTATGAATTGTTCTCTCAATTAAGATGATTCCTGGCTGCAAATCCATAGGATGATACAATTTCTGTAGAGCCTCTGTGATTTCATTGACAAATGAATGATGTTAAGATGGAGGTTGTCTTTGACTTTGTTGCTAGTTTGTTTGGAGCTGCCAAAGGTAGAGTCTATGATGTGTATATCCAAAAAACCATACCAGTAATCATTTTTAAATCGCCTACTTTCATGTTTATCGTACTGACATGGTTTCCAAAGCAAAATATCACAACAATCCATACCAGCAGCATGACATGCCCCACTTTCTCGATGAAATTTTAACCTGAATGCAAAAGAAAAAGTACATGTCTAATTATGAAGTACCAGTCGTTCAAACTGAGAAACATGGAGAAGTATGTAATTTAGTCATCTATTGTTGTTTGATCACTGCACACTAAGACATAAGCTTCTACGAGAGCAATTGTTGAAAATACGATCCACCTACAAGTCACCCATATCATAAGATACTCGGTCTAAATTCATTTATTTTGTGCACAACAAAACCATATAATTGAATTCTCTCCTGAGATTTTTATAGCGACGAGAATCTCCATGTTTATTGTGGTAATGCTCTTGAGGAATTAGTCTCATTTGCTTTGTCCCGCTTGACTTTGACCTTCGTTTTTCCTCCTGCATCGAAAATATTTGCGGTAATAATGACCTTTTTTATTAATGCATTCACAATCTTTACCAGAGGAAGAGGAAGCTGAGAAGAGGGAAAAAGTGATTATAACGTGGTGGCTTGTGATTTGTTGCTATTAGAATATGAATGTGCCCAAGTACCATCATGTTGCTGCTGCTTGAATGGTCGAAACTTAATTTTGTCTATTTGTGTACGTTATATGAATCATCTAAGACATTGACTTCTTGAAACACGAGTTCTTAGTGCAGATATAGGTGAAGCTCGTTGTAGGGTCCTTATATCTAGCTATATCTAGAAAATTTTCAACTATTGAATATAATTTTGAATTTGCGGATAAAAAGTTTGTTAAAGCCTCGAGTTGAAGCCAGCAGAGAAATCATCCTGATCTGTGTTTGCTTCCTATAAAGTGCATGATCTCTGCTACTGTCATAAGCTTTGCTTTGCCAAAGCCAACCTGGTTATGATATGTTGTATATTTGTAAGAAGTCTTGGTTATTATATTCAGGATACCATTGCCCAGTTCATGTTGGTTATGGTTTCTGTAATTTGATGTTTCTTATGATGGATGAAGAAAGAAAAGGTTGAAGAGTCGTGGATCTGCTCTTTCATTTCACATGTAATCTGCAACGTGACTGTGGTTTTTGACAAGGTTTGAGCTTTTGGATGCTCATTTGGACTCTTGCTAGGAGGCATTGTGATAGCATACAAACACCTTTCTAACATGAATCGGGCTTTGAGACAACATGAGACTGTCTCCAAGTTGTGGGACTCAAACTGAGACAGACCTCTAGAGAAGGCCGGTTCCTCTACCTACTCTCTATGCTAAAACTACTCCTAGAAAGGAAAATGCAACTACCTAACACTAACTTATAATTCCAAGTGACCAAGGAAAGATGAGGATGTATAAAATTAAAATCCTAAGCTAAGGGAGGTGATAACACCAAAAATAGGGGGTGGAGACATTCCAGTGAGTGAAAATGAGAGGAAAAATGGAGGAAGGAAGGGCAGACAGAAGTGCCACAATCCAAAACAACATTCAAATGACCATTTTCATGGAGCACAACAGATTTGAACCCTACAAGAAGAATAAAGTATGCACAATACACCCACAATTGTAATGAAAGGAAAGAAATGCAATACAACACAAGCTAGGGTAGATACGAGCCACAAAACATGAATTTTATTGCCTGAGGGATGCACAATTCATTACAATGCAGGAAATAAGGAAGAATCACCTTGCAAAACATCAAATTCTGAGGCCTGTAACTCATAAAAGTTTTTACAGAGTTCCTTTACATTTTCCAAAAACTCTCTCTTTGCATAGTGCCTAACACTTAGATTTATAGCTTTTTGAGAAGAGAGAGAGAGAGAGAGAAAGAGGTCACAGATAGTGCTTTAATGGCTTCAACTACCCACTGATGCAAAGGACCAATCTGTTAGAGAAGGAATGGGCAACCGACATGCTCCAAAGCATGTTATCATAGATTTGAAATGAAAATGCGGTGCCCATACTCAATCAATTCAGGTAGTTGAACTGCCTGCAATTACTCATTAATGGCTCAAACTATTTTCTCCTTTTTTTACTTATCAAACCTTGCCAAAATCATATTTTGATGATGCCAAATTGAAGGTCTCGAGGAGAGCTTTCCAACGAGACTGATTTTGTAAGATTTGGAATTCTGTAGAAAAAGATATGGTCATTTGAATTTTGGTCTGTCGGAAGCACAAAAATATGACACACATGACAACCCTTGATTGGCTTGGGGATTGGTCTTACCCATGTGTGCATTTTTTTACTTTTCCATGTGTCATCACCCATTGGGTCATGGTATTGGGCTCTACTTTACCTTTACTTTTCCTTTTAATTTCTTCTTCATTTATCCTTATGAAAATATGAGCCAATAAGAAACATCCACACCTTCTTCACAATGTCAGACTATCCTCCTTAGACCTTGTTAGTCTCCTTAGAAATGTGAGCCAATAGAATATTTCCACACCTTCACAATTTACCTTTATATAGAAGACCCTGTCAAACTACGAAATACCTACCAATAAGGATGTTCCATGCTACTTCTTCACATGTCAGAATTTGATTTTATCTCCTAACTGACAAAAATATGAAGTATCAACCAATGAGGAGGCTCCATGCCTTTTACATTTGAGATTCTTTTCTCTAATCCTGACTGAAACTACAAAACATTAACCAATAGAAAATCTCCATGCCTTTGCAATGTTAGTCATTTCTTTAAAACTTCTTTGACAAAACTGTGAAAATCAACCAATAAGGAAGCTTTGCATGTCTTCGCAGTGTGTTAGTCTTTGAACTTTGATTTTCTTTCCAATTTGTGAGATCGACAAAAGGGAAACTTTCAGGAGGACTTAGAAACTTTTTCCTTTGAAAAATTGGTTGCTTCACGTGTCCTATACCTAACTTCTAACTTGACTGACTTCACATTACTTAACCTGTTTAGCCCATACCCAACTTTGAAATTTTAACTTCTCTAAATGAATTGATTGTCATTGTTCACCTTTTAATTCTGATTTAAATAAGCCCAGGCATGATTAACCACCTGCATCTTGAAAAATTATGAATCCTCCAACTAATTGTCGGTGTCCTCACATCTACCATGTTGCTTGATCACTATGGACCCAACGCCCTTTCAAAATCCACATGTGGCCCCACTGATTCCATTGAAATTGATGGCCAAATGGATCTTTTTCAGACGCTTTTAAATAGAACCCCTAATGAATTAGCTAAGTATCCGCAAGTTTTTAAAATATCAATGGCTCAATGCTTTTGGAAAGGGGAAATTTATGGTTGAATGGATATCCCAAGCTTGTTAAAATGACTAAGTCCATTTTTTCGAGTTGTCCAATTTTGCACGGGTGTAAAATTGGATAACAGTTTTGGTGACTTTCAGGGGTAATCTTATGCTAGATTAAATGATTAGTGGCCTGAAGCATCCATTAGGCATGGAGTCTGAAGTCCCAAAAATTTTGGAAAAACTAATATTTTCTTTGAAATTCTTACCCCTGAGCCATTCTGAAGCATGAATGGACTTAGAATGAAGTGCAACTGCCTGAACTTGATTAGTGGAGCTCTAAATGAAGCTTTGAACTTGCTCCAGACATTTGATTCTGCCATGAATACTGTTATGTTGGATCTTGGAGCCGCCTTGAAGCCTGAATTGACCATCTCATTGTAAGAATTTTCTGAATTTGATTTTTATGAGAGTGGAAAATTGCTCTAAACCTGAAACTTCACCCTTTTCCTCTACAACTGTGTTATGATTTATTGGGGCCGAAAAATGCACTTTGAAAGCTGCCCCAAAATTTGATTTGCTCAAGAACTTGCTCTAACTGAAACATGCAACCACAACAAGGCACAAAACTATGTACAAAAGGAAAATCATACATGCTTCAAGTAAAGCATGCAAAGTGTGCACAATGCACTTATTTTACTGAAAACAAACCTATACTACCAACAGAACAATGTGTTGCAAGCACTTGGAGGAATTGAAATGCTAATCTACTATGTACAAGATGTAACAAGACAACTTAATGGGAATGCTTAAGATAAATCCCATTGACTGGGATTTGTAATACATTTCCATCAAGATTAGACAACTCAAAAGAGTTGGCTTCTTTGCAAGCACTGATAATATATGGCCCACTCCAAATTGCATCAAACTTGGAGTGTCTCCCTAGTTTAGCTCTATCAACATCCCATTTCAAGACCAAATCACCAACTTTAAACATATGAAACCTGGCCTTTTTATCAAACCATTGTTTGGTTGATTTTTGATGTTGTTCTAATTTGATCATGGCAGAATTCCTCAGTTCTTCAAGTTCAACCAGTTCTTCCATTCTGATTTCTCTTTGATCTACCCCTTCAAATTCCAACTGCTGGGCCAATTCAAGTGAAGGCAATTCAAGTGACAAAGGAATTCTAGCTTCTTTTCCATATACAAGATTATAAGGGGAAGTGCCAATTGCCTTCTTCATTGTTATCCTATCAGCCCAGAGAATTTCTCACCTTGGTATGCCACTATCTTTGATTGATGTCCATGGTTCTCTTCATGATCCTAATCAGGTTCTTGTTAGTAGACTCTACCAATCCATTACCTTGGGGGTAGTAATTGGAAGAAGTCTTAAGATAAATCCCAAGTCCAAGAGCCCAATCAGAAATTTTAGATCCTAGGAAATATTTTGCATTATTAGAGATGATAGTTTGAGGGAATACCAAACCTTGTAACAATGTCTTCGAGAAAGTCAAGGATGACTGATTCAATGACTTCCTTCAATGGCACAACTCCATCCACCTGGTAAAGTAATTTTTTGCTGTTAAAACCCATTTGTGACCAACACTTGATGGAGGATTAATCATGCCAATGAAATCAAGACCCCATTGGGAAAATGGATGATCTTCTTGAATTGGATGAAGTGGAAGGGCAGCCAACCTCTTCTTACCAGTGAAAAAAGCACATTCTCTGCATTTTCTAACCCATTTGTGAGCATCAACAAACAATGTGGGCCAAAAGTAACCTGCTTTTAAGATTTTCATTGCCGTAGCCTTAGCAGAAAAATTTCCACCTGAGAAACCATCATGGAACTCAGTCAAAACCTTGTTACAATGCTCACCTTCAATGCACCTGAGAAAGACTCCATCAATGTTTCTTTTGAACAAAACCCCATCAATCAATGCATAGGGAATAGAATGCAACCTAAGATGTCTTCTTTTTTTCTTGTTCAGTCCAAAAGGATAAGCACCAATAGACAAAAAGGTAGCCATATCACCAATCCAACTATGATTATTGATTGCATCTCCTTCATCTTGCTGAATTTCAGCATTATGTGGAAGTTCTTCATTCATGAAGGAGATCTCTTGATCATCTTGAGCATCCAAAGCAAGTTTCTCACAAATCCTCTACCCCTTACCAGTTTTGTGGCCTTGATAGTCACATCATACTCCATTATTTTAGTCACCCATCCAACTCTTTTCTCACTGATGTCTGCTCCCATAATGAAGTCTCTCACACTAGAATGTGAGACTAAAACTCTGATATGATTAGTGGAAAGCATACTTTTGAATTTCTTTAGAGCCCTCATGATGGAAAAAACTTGTTTTCAATGTGACTGTACTTGAGTTCATAATCCTTCAGTGTTTGACTGAAGAAGGCCACTGGTTGTTCCATTCCTTGATCATTTTGTTGAGTCAAAACAACAACAATACTAGATTCAGCTCCATAAGCATATAAAATAAAATCCTTGGCATAGTCAGGGTTAATAAGTGTAGGAGCTTGAGAAATATCTTGTTTGATCTTGGAAAATCTCTCCTTCCCTTCTTCTGTCCATTTGAAATCTGAATCCTTCTTAAGCATAAGAGTAATAGGTCTGACTAACTCTGCAAAATTAGGAATGAATCTTCTTAAAAAGTTAATCTTTCCCAAGAATGATTGCAAGGATTTCTTATTAGTTGGAAGAGAGAGAGAGAGAGAGAGAGAGAGAGAGAGAGAGAGAGAGAGAGAGAGAGAGAGAGAGAGAGAGAATCTAAGATTCTTTCTGGATCAATGGAAATTCCCTCCTTAGAAACAATGTGCCCCAAAAGCTTTCCCCTAGGGACTGCAAAATTACATTTCTTGGGATTAAGAGACACCCCAAATTCCCTGCATCTCTCAAATACCTTCTCAAGATGGCTGATATGATCCTTACTCTATTTTGAGAAAATGGTAATGTCATCAAGATAAACAAGGATAAATTCATTGATGTATCCTTTGAAATCAATGTCCATTGCCCGTTGGAATGTAGCACATGCATTTGATAAACCAAAAGGAATTTTTTGATATGCATATGTTCCTCATTTGGTTGTAAATGCAGTCTTGTATTGATCCTCCTCCCTAACCTTGATCTGATTAAAACCTGAATAGCCATCAAGCATAGAAAACCTTTCAGCTCCTACTATTGTCTGTAGAATTTTCTCCATAGAAGGTAAAGGATAATGATCCTTTAGGGAATCTTTGTTCAAATCCATGAAATCAATGCAAAGTCTGATTTCCCCATTCTTCTTCCTTACTGGAACAAGATTTTCCACCCAGGTAGAGTATTTGATAGGAAATATTATTTTTTCCTCAATGAGTTTGGATAACTCCTTCCTCATGAGGGGCTCTATCCTAGGATTAACTGGCCTTCACTTTTGTCTAATTGGATTTACATTAGGATCAAGATCAATAGAATGTTGGAAATTTCTAGATTAAAACCCTTTAGATCCTCATAATCCCAAGAAAATACATCACTGAAACTTTTGGCACAAAGAAATAAAATCTTGCTTTCTCATTTTCATCACATACCTTTCCAAGCAGAAGTTCCTTTCCTTGTGCAATAGTGACTGATTGAAAATCTTCTTGCCTTGCTATTATATTCTTTTCCTTTCCTCTGAATTCATCATCAGGACTAAAAATATTCTCCAAAGTGACCAATCCTTTTGGAAATTTGTTTGTGTTTAGCTGAATAATTTGATCACCATAAATATTATGCAAATCAGATTGCATATTCAAAGAAAACTCAACCTCATTCTGGATAAATTGCACAATTTTCTCATCACTGTCAAATACTTTCTAGCTGGTCTCATTATCTGGAATGGAAGGCCTGACCACCATCTTAATGTGTTGCACATTTCCTTTAACCAGATCCTCAGCATGTGAGAATTGTGAACCAAGGGCTGTCATCTGGTCTGCTTCTTTATTCAACTTCCTTGGCACCACTTGTAGATTGAGAGCATCAAAACTCTCCAAAAGGTCCCAAACTCTGTGTTTATAATCTTTAAAATATTATTCTTTGTGGCACACTTCCCTTTCACTTGGTGGACAACCAATTCAGTGTCCCCAAAAATTTGCAATGCCTTTATGTTCCTCTTTTCTACAATTAGAAGACCATGCACCAATGCCTCATACTCTGCTACATTATTAGAACATGCAAACTGCAATCTATGAGCAAAGAAGAATTTCTCATTCATTGGATAAATTAGCACAACACCTGCCCCAACTCCATTTTTTATCCTAAAACCATCAAAGAACATCTTCCACAATCCAAAAGCACTGTATCTTTCTACTATATTTCCTTGCATTGTAGAGTAGATCCTTCTTCAAGAATGTAGTAATTACCAAGACCAGTTTTTAAAATTTCATCATAAGGATCCCATTCATAGTAATTTGTATTGTTCATTCTAATATATCCATATTAGGAATAAGAGGAGAATTGGTTGTATTCTGAAACTGATTCTTGTTGATATTCTTCTTGTATTAGGCAATTTGATTGATTAGGGGTGGGATCATATGACTCAATTTGATAGGAAAATATGGGCTCAGCCTGTATGGAGGAATCTTGTACCATTACCTAGTTCTTAAGAGCATATGATTCCAATTGGTGAAGACAAATAGCCACCTACTTGGCAGTAAAATCTCTTGATAATTCAAAATGAGAAACATGGGAGCAAGTCAATTACTGATATGTCATGGGTTATAGTAAGACTTGGGAAGGCATGAAGGGTTAAAAGATCTTTATATTACTCCTAATACACCAATGTTGACCCATCAAGTTGTAAAACTCCCTTAGAAAGTTGGAATGTATTTGAGACCCAAGACATCAACAAATTTTTTGGGCAATTACAGAGGTGTAGCCCCTGAATCAATCATATAATTATGATGAAGTGTTTTCCCATATGTAATGACATATAAAATGGTGGGGTCTTAACTAGTTTACTTACTTCTCATCCTTTAGACATAAGTTAATTGATAAGCATGAGTCCATTCTACCACCATTGGATCAGCTTGGGGAAGTTGCTTGAGAACTTCACATAAGAGGTCCCTTTGTGATGGAATAAAAGCATCCCACATTGTACCACATGGTTAGGCATTTGTCTTCTTCATTTAAAAATATTGAAAGGAGAGCCCATGGATTTCTTCATTTGGTGGTACAATGGTATTCATCCTTTTTCTGTTGAAATGCAATACCTTGGGATAGGTTTTGGTTGAGGAATACCATGAAACCTCCTTGTAACTGAAACATGACTTGCAAACGAAATCTATGAGAAAATAAGAATTTCTTATCTATTCCAAATTCTTTCTCCTTGTTGACAACATTTCCCTGATCATAAGAAGATCCTTCAGGTTATGACTCCAACATTTTCTTTCTTAGACCTTGTATTATCAGCAATCATTCTTGAGGTCTGCTTGATAAGTGCCCACTAGGAAAATTATGCACAAGGATCATCAGCCTTATGTCCAATTCACCTAACAATGAGATTGATAGGAGGATTGACCTATGGACTCCTTCCACATTAGGATTGGGTGCTTCTACAAGTGGCTCTTGTGATTGAATCAAGTTTGAACCATGAAGGCTTGACATGTAATTTTTCATAAATAAGTTGATATGTGGCTGATTGTATGGGAAACACCATTCTAGTTCCTAATCACATATGGGTCTGCACTAGAACCAATGCTTGGCTTGAGCTATGAAGTGTAAAAAGTGACTTGAAAGGAGTAAATGTTGAAAATGGAAGAGGTAATTCAACCCTACTATTTTATCTTGAGTTTGGTGATATATTGGAAAAGGATGAAGGGTTAACTAATGATATTTTATCACTCCTAATGGCCAACAATTGACCCATCAAGTTGCAAAACTCCCTTAGTTTTTGACTATATGTGAGAGCCATAGGATCATCTTGTTGGCCATTATAGAAATATAGCCCCTGTCAAAACATCATACAATTATGCACACATGTCATTCATCCACAATTGTGGCATAATAAAATGGCGGGGCTTGGAACAAGTTTGATAATAGGCACATGTTCCCTTTTCTTATTTAAGTTAACAACATCAGGAGTCTTCTCCACCACTGGATCCAACCCCTACTCAATAGTACATGTTGAGAGCTTGTTAGGATATCCCACTGTGATGGAAAGTTGAAAACATCTACTCATTGCTATATTGACATTTGTCTTCTTCCTTTACTCAATGAATTGAAAGGTTTACTCCAATTTATGCATTTGTGGCACATTATTCTCCATTTTTCTATTGCTGGAATGTTGGGATAGGTAGTTTTGGTTGACACACCAACCTCCTCTTAAAAGGATTGTCAGGAAGCATGAATTTGTTCTTATTTATTTAACTTCCTTATCCTTTTTGGAAACATTGCCTTGATTAGAAGAGATATTTGTGACTCCACCATCCAATTATTTCATTATGGGTGCTTCTTGAGGTCTGCTAGAACTTCCCACTACTTGATTGCACAGAAGTTTAGTCCAGAGAACATGAGATTGATAACATTATAACCTCTTGGAATCCTTCCATATTACCAAATAAGGTGCTTCTAAAAATGCTGATTGCCATTAGAAGAATTCTTGAATTATGAAATTTAACATGTTGACCTTTCATAGATAATTTGATTATGTGGCTGATTGCATGGAAAACACCATTTGTTTCCTGCCACATTGTTTTTTATACTGGAACCAATCTCTAAGCTTGAGCTAGGAGCAATAAGTGATTAGAGAGGAGCAACTGTTGGCCAAATAGGTTCATTTTGACCCTACCACCTATTTTTTTCTGATTTTTTCCATATTTATGAATAGGTTGTTGGTTCCTATATGGCTAATATCCTTTCCAAGGTTTCCCTTGGTTAGAATAATTTTTTTTCTAAAGGATTAAGCCTTTGTTTTTCTAGGGATATAGATTTTTTGGTTATTTCATAATTAAGGATTTCATGTCTTCATCCTATTTGTTGTGTGGGAGTAAGATGTGGAGGAACTGGGTTGGGAAATTACTTAGGAATAGGAGCAATAAAAGACTTGAGAAACTTGAGGCAATTTAGGATACAAGGGCATAGGTGGCCTAGGAACTAGTTTCTTGGCTTGTATTAGATAATTTTCAGCCCTAATTTCTATTGCATAGGCCCTAGGAAATATTGCATTCCCATAGATTGAATCATGACAAAAATATCATAATTTAATACTCTAAAATAGTAAATAAATGCACCTTCAGGAGTTGGTATTACTAGGACAAAAATTCTCTCCCAAGTCTTCTAAAATCTGAAATTGAAATCTTCCATGAGCTCATTGGGATCCCTCTTTATAGTTGTCAACTACTCTAACAAGGAGAGGTTATCTTCCTTTTCCCCAAATTTATTACAAAGGGATATCCCCAGCTCATTCCAATTAGTAATTATCCCTACTCCCAAACTCCTGAACAATTGCAAAGATCTTCCCTTGAATGAAGAAGCTAATAACTTAATAGCTACATCTTGTTCAACAATTTGATGAATAACACAAACATTGGAAATGTCTTGAATATGGTCAGTTGGAGTGGTATGATTTTCCCCAGTGAAGAAAGGGATACTCTTAAGTGCAAATGTTGGAATGTCATGCTGAGCATTGAGAGCAAGAGGACTACTACCAATAAAGTTAACAAATGGTTGATTCACTTGTTATGCCATTATGATAGGTCTAATAACTCTAGTAGATTGCAAGAAATGCCTACCAGGAGGTGGAGTAGAAAGAGTCTATTTGGTGGAGATGGTGACCTTTGAATTGTTCTTCCTCTTCTTCTCCTCCTACCTAGTGATAACTATAGATACTCAAAAACTCCTTCTGTTGTTCTATACCTTGTCTTAATTATTCTCATGAACTTGAGGCACTTTGACTTCTATACCTAGTTGATTTTAAGCTTGGAGTCACCAGATGTATAGAAATAATCCTCTAAAGGCTGGATATTACTGAGTCGCACACCAAAACTCGGCAAAAATGAAGATAAATCTTTTACACTGTCACATCGGGCGTGCCGAAACTATTGGAGCTCAAATTTTCACCCATCCCAAATCAGGTTGATCTGGGGCTTTGAGGCAACATGGGACTATCTCCAAGTTGTGGGACTCACACTGAGACAGACCTCCAGAGAAGGCCGATTCCTCTACCTACTCTTTATGCTAAAACTACTCCTAGAAAGGAAAATACAGCTACCTAACACTAACCTATAATTCCAAGGGACCAGGGAGAGAGGAGGATGCATAAAATTAAAATCCTAAGCTAAGGGAGGTGATAACACCAAAAACAGGGGGTGGAGACATTCCAGTGAGTGAAAATGAGAGGAAAAATGGAGGAAAGAAGGGTAGACAAAGTGCCACAATCCAAAACAACATTCAAACATGACCATTTTCATGGAGCACAACACATTTGAACCCTGTAAGAAGAATAAAGCATGTACAATACATACACAATTTTAATGAAAGGCAATAAATGCAATACAACACAAGCTATGGAAGATACAAACCACAAAACATGAATTGTATTGCTGGAGGGATGCACAATTCATTACAATGCAGGAAATAAGGCAAGAATCACCTTGCAAAACATCAAAGTATGAGGCCTGCAACTCACAAAAGCTCTAGAATAATTTGTATAGAGTTCCTTTACATTTTTAGAAAATCTCTCTTTACAAAGTGCCTAACACTTAAATTTATAGATTTTGGAGAGAAGAGAAGAGAGAGAAAGAGAAGTCGCAAAGACAGTGATTTAATGGCTTCGACTACCCACCAATGCAAAGGAATAATTTTTAAAGAAGGAATAGGAAACCTACATGCTCCAAAACACGTTATCAAAAATTTCAAATGAAAATGCGATGCCCATACTCAATAAATTCAGGTAGTTGAACTGCCTACAATTACCATTAATGGATCAAACTATTTTCTAAATTTTTTGATTATAAAATATTTTGAAAATCAGATTTTGATGATGCCAAATTGAAGGTCTCAATGAGATATTTCCAATGAGACCATGTTTTTAAGAATTAGAGCTCTGTAGCAAAAGATACGGCCATTTGAAGTTTTGCATGTCAGGAAGCACAAAAATATGACACATGGCAGCATTTGATTAGCTTGGAGATTGGCCTCTGCCCATGTGTGCATTTATCTTATTTTTTCCATGTGTTATCCCATTGGGTCATGGTATCAAGCTTTGTCTTCCCTTTACTTTTCCTTTTTTTCTTTGTTCTTATGAAATACGGGCCAATAAGAAACAACCATTTCTTCAAGTGTCAGACTTTTAGTCTGATCATCCTTGTGACAAATGCGAGCCAATAGAAAAATTGTTGGCTCTACCTTCACAATTTCACACTTTCTATTTATAGTTTTTGACCTTATAGCCACTGCGAAGTGCAAGACCAATGAGAAAATTCCACGCTTCTTTCACAGTGTTAGTTTCAAAATTTGATTATCCACTTTTGTCACCTGCAAAGGGATGAAACCAATGAAAGGCTCCATGCCCTTTTGCATGTTTCAGGTTTTATTGAAATCCCATTGACAACCACTGTGAAGTATAGCCAATGAGAAAATCTCTACACCTTTTGCAATGTTTAGTCTTTTGACTCTAGCTGACTTAACTTATGACTACATGAAAATATCAACCAATTAGGAAGCTTCAACTCTTCCTTGTCATTTGTCAGACTTTCAAGGCTCTTTGATTTATCAATTGAAACGTGAGAACCAATGAAAAGCTCCACGTGGCTTCAAGTCATCCCAATTTTCATACTTTGATTGGCTTGCTGCATTGTCCTCATCTACTTGGGGGAACTTATTTGTTCTATAGAAATGTGCCACCTGTTTGAATTTGCCTCTCCCCACATCCGGACCCGAAAGATTATACATTTCGACTGATTCCGGGGACTTGAGGTCCACTGAGCCCAATCACTTTGAAGAAACCCAGAATCCCGCCACATGTTCTTTGCTTGAACCGTTGATCTTTTGCCGTGTGGCCCTGTTGATGCCTGGCGTTGAAATTGACGGCCAAATGCATGTCTGTCAACTTTTAAATAGAACCCGCTAATGAATTAGCTAAGTTCGCGCAGGTATTTAAATGCCAACGGCCGATGCTTTTGGAAAGGGGAAATTGACGGCCAAATGGACGTCCCAAGCTTGTTAAAATGACTAAGTCCATTTTCTTGAGTTTTCCAATTTTGCAGGGGTGCGAAATTGGAAAACAGTAACATCGGGGCGTTTTATCTTTCTATGCAATTTTTTTTGAAACTTATATGTATATTATGAGTATATATATAGATTTTTTTTAACAGTTTTATTTGGACATTTGCTTGCTGTTTCATTTCTGGGCTTTCTGAAAAATTACATTTCTCAAATCCATCTGTCTGTCTGTTTCCATGTTCATTTCTATATCTGTTTCTGTTTCTTTGTTTGCTTTTTCTTAGGTCAGTAGCCTCTAAATGTGCCATTTTTTAGAGGCGAAAATCAAATGTTTACATGTTTGAAAAAAGCAGAAAATGTTTATGCTCATAACAGAAATTCACCATATTTGTCTTTTTTCTTGAAAATTTCAGACATTATTTTTAGTACATGGTCACTTTTGCCCCACTTTCTGGAGGAAATACTTAGCATTTGGATAATATTATTTTAATGTGGGAGGCACTTTTATCACTCTGGTGATATAAATACTAAACATTTAGACAACATTGTTTTAATGGCTGGTTATATTGTCTTAACGATCTTGTAGTGGGTTTTGACACGGACAATTGAGAAATGTCTGGCTTTTTCTGCGAAACATTTCAAGATTGGGCCTCTTTGGCCACAACTTAAGTGTCTTTTTCATCGTGTCAGATTGGAGGCATTTAGTGATAGAGGGAAAATGTTTGAAGGGGATGGCTGCTTGGATGAAATTTATTTTAAATAGTTAAGGAGAATTAAAACGTAATTTTGTCTTCTAAAACTTTTCCCAGCAATATGGCATTTGAGTTATTTAATTTTTATTGATCTGGTTATTCATTGACAATTTTTCAATCTGTAAAATTTTGTAGGGATTTTTTGATGGGAAAATGACTCAACTTCAAAATTCTTGTTATAACTTATCTGGCTCAAAAATCTCTGTAGAAACAAGGAAGCCCTAGCCTAGGACCAAGAGAGAAATTCTCAAAATATTAATTTGTTTAAAAGTCAAATTCTGTTAAGTTATAGACAAGAGCATATGTGACGTGTCGTTGTTGAGAAAAATCAGCACTCTGGCATAATTCTATTATTTTCTTGGTCAAATTTTTTCTCATCCTTATTTCCTTTCAAAAGTGTTTTCTTAGGCTAAATGCCCATATTTAATCCTCTAGGATAAAAGCATATGTTAATCTTTATCTTTAAAAAGCCGATATTTAATTCTTTAGGCTAAAAGCCTATGTTTATCTTTAATTTTTAAAGATCAAAGCATGTTTATTTAGTGGTTACCCAGTAACTAAAGTTAAGCCACACACATATTAAACAAAGAAAAAGAGAACTCATGAATAAATGCATGAAGGGATTTCAATTAAGGAGATATCAAGGCTTTTCCTTTTTAAATTAAAGAGAGAACATAAGCTTTAAAAGCTATTTTTGTAATATTTATCCAAGGATAAAAGAGTCAAAAGAATCCATCAAGTAGTGTTGTAATGGAAATTGGTGTCTTTTGTTAATGAGAGATTTAAGGTTCAACTCTCACTACGTATTAAGATAGCCCACCACTTGTTGGATTCCTCTTTAAAGGGTTGCCCTGCTTAAGCAGTTTAATTTGTGTGCACATTATGATAATGTAGCTTAAATGCTTATATTCCCATCCGTAGTATGGGTTCACAGTTGGTGTGCACGGTTGATCCCATGTAGCCTTAGCAGAAAAAATAATAATGAAAAGATTTCTTTTAAGTTCTAATTAGATTTTGGTGGTTTAAAAGCTATTTTAGCTTTTGTAGTAAATTATTCGAAGGAACTCTAGTGAATAATTAAAATAATGTTTTCTTTAGGATGAGGATGGATATTATTATCTGAGAATAGTTATGGATTTTCAAAGCTAGTGTATATGCCACACTTCTTCCACTTCTTCTGCTTATCTTCTTCTAGATTTGTAATAAATAGTGTATATTCTAGATCATTGCTCTTTGAATTCACTTGAATTCTTTTTTTCCTTCTGCAATAGATTAGCCTTAGTTTTTCAGATTTATGCAAGTGTTCAAGTACCTCTTCAAGCAATTGTAAGTGTATATCTTTTCAACAATAGATAAAGGGTGTTGTCATCTTGCATATCCTTCAGCTTTCTTCTTGCTCTACAAACTCATTTCCATATCCAAGTTATTTCGCGTTGCTTATATAATTGCCGAATTGCGTTTCTAATTATTTTGCATATCTAAGATAGCTTATGTGCTAAATTAAGACAAAAGAGTAGTTCAAATTATCCTGGTGTATCACCTCTTTTCTATTTATTTCTCTTTCTCATTTTTCCTTGCAAGTTTAGATTAGCACTAGAATAGACAAAACCAACTAACTCTGGTGGTTGTCCCTAAGACGAGTGCCCCATGCTTTGAAACATTCCATGTTATGCTTGATATTGCAGAAAGCATACAATCAGACATCAAAACATTAACAACTTTTAACATGCCTAAGCATGCCAAAAACTTTTAATGATTTGATACGTTTGATCTATGTTGCCTCCAATATCAAGCATAACATTGAAAGTACTTAGGTGTGGGAATACCTATTAGCAATTACAATCTCTAAAGACAGTCGGTTCAGCCTATTCTAATGCCACCCTAAAACTTTTAGAAGCAAAAGGGAAGAAAAAAGAAACTAAAACTGTTGTGATGCATTGGAATAGGTTTGATCTATACTCTTTTGTCTGATTTTAGCACAAAAACAACATTACCACAACCCATGAAAGTGCACAGAAAATCAACTCAAAGCTACATTAATAGAATGATGCAAGTGGTGTACATATAGGAGGAGGAAAGTATAACTACCACTTAGATCAGTGGTGAATAACTCTCACTAACTGATATTGGAAGTAGAGCTGACTCCACACAATTAGTAAGTTAACTCAACACAACTGGTACACCTAAGCAAGCTAACACAAGTGTAAGAATTATCCTAATAAACAAATAAAAGGAAAAATAATAACCTATACTAACACCCCCTGTAAGCATAGCTTAGGTGGGTAGAAAAGAAGGTGGGTCCCGGCAACAAGGCCTAATGAAGTACCCACGTACAATAAGTGGGAAAAAGAGACATTGCAAGGTACCTAAAACTAGTAATAACAAAGTAGAGAGCAAAAATCCGCCGCAAGGCATCCCAAGAAGCTCGGCTCAAAAAACTCGTACAATGCTGAAGAAGTTTGGTGTGCACTATGGTCTGAATCCACTGCTCGATCCAAAACACAAAAACAAGTGACATTGGGCTTCACCAGAATAGCTCCATACAATGAGATTGTTAATGGAGTGATGTCGAAAGTGTAAAATACACCAAACATAATTCGATCAACTGCTACAAATAGGTGTGTCACGATCCAAGAACAACAACCAAGGCAATAAGGCAAGGACACAAGATTCAAAGAAATAAAAGTGTCAGGATCCAAGAAAAGCCAAGGAAACAAGGCAAAGACACAAGACCCGAAGAAGCAAGATCAACACCACACCCTCCCATACTGCTGAATGGGTAGAGTGATGCTACAAATTTGTATGAGTTGTCAAAACAACAACTCGAACATTGACAAAACAACACTGAGCTTCACTAGAATAGCTCTCCCACAAGAGAGACTGCCAACATGCCAAAAAATGTCAAAAATACGGATACAAAATCTCTCAACATACAAGAGACACACACTACACTTGCTAAAGAAAAAGTTCAAACCAAGGAGCATTACAATGCAGATGGAGAAGAAAGTGGAGCAAGAAGCTGAATGGTGGAAGATCCACGCCTGTAGGGCCCTCTCAATGGATGTCTATGTCGTTGCCACGAGTGATCAGAAATCCACCCCAAATCAACACAGATGGATGAAGAAGATGCTTGCATATGATTTGGTGCGAAATGCACAACAAGGTCATGTAAAGGAACATCAAAATATGTGTCAGGTCGATCATGTCTGACAGCTAAAATCTTAGGTTTCTCAAGCTTGAGTGAAGGTGCAAAACTCATGTGTAGTTCATGATCTTCGAAAAGAGTCGAGCAAACAAAAATAGGAGCTCTGTCAATGTGTGATCCTAATGAAGTACCTGCTTGAAAACCAATGTTGTGGCGAGAATTCCATTTAATAGGCGGAATAGGGGAAGCAATACCCTATAAATGTCTGCCATACCTCCGTCAGTGACACCCATAGAACAGAGCATGCGAGAACCGAATGTAGTGGTATGCTTCTCAAAAGAGCCAAGTAGGTGAACAAAAGGAGCTGATGTGGGATACACAGTGTGTTACTGCAATAGGCACAGATGTGGAAGAACATGCCGTAACAAGCCTAATAGGCTTAGGAGCATCAGGAGCAAGAGCAGACTCAGAAATTGACAGATCAAGGTTAGTGGGTGTAGGAGCAATAACTTAAAGTGATTGGGAGTAGGGATATGACTGTCCACAATATGAGGTTGATGTTGCAGTTTAGCAAGTTTTTGTTGTAAAGAGTGTATGAGGTTGTCTTTGCCGTGAATGAGGGCTTGTAGAAGAGAATTGTGCTTCTTGAGCGATCTATTTTCTTCCACAAATTTTACTAGGTCCTCTTGAATGGAACAAACTTTAGTAAACATCTCATTCTCAAATTGTAAAGCAAAGATGTCAAAGCATAAATCCATGATAAATGCAAAAACACACTCAAAAAAATATAAGACGTTGGGCTCTGCTGAAAATTTGTCCAAAACACTATGGATTCCTTTTTTCCTTATATCCTAGCTCCATATCAATATTATGCGAGCAAGAAAGAAGCAAAATGTTTTCTTGTGAAGGGGTTTGACCACCTATCAAACCGAGCCTCACCCTTTAGTCTTCGACACTCGAGAACAAAAGAGCACTAGGAATCTATTGTGTAGCGGATCAGACAATGGGGGTCTGGGGCAGTAGCCCCCAGCGGGGTCAAGGGGTAGCGCGTTTGTGTGCTCCATGTCGTGATACGGGGCGGGGTCGAGGGGCAACGACCCTAAAGCAAAACGCAAATTATCCCTTTAAATGACTATTGAAATGGTCCGAAAATTAAGTTTTTGCCACAAAATGAACTCCCCAAACGGCTATGCAGTTTTATTACAATATCTACCCACTTTTTAGAAAACAAATATTGCTCCCCACAATAAATTTCCCAATTACAAAAATGCTCCTTTTTAAAAAAAGTTACTCAAAAAAGTTTACCTCCAAAAAAATGTTCATTAACTAGCTTGGTCGGGCGAGCTGGTCCAAAAACAACTGTGTAGGGGCCTCGAACCTGCGACCATGCAAAGAATATCTAAGCACCCTCACCAATATGCCAAACACCTCCCATATACACCAAGTTGACCAATATATATTTTATATTCTTCTTTGAGTTGGAGAACAAAAAAATAAGAGTGTGGCCGAATTAGGGTTTAGACCCTAATCGGTTGAGCCTTCAAAAGTAAGGCGGTCAAGTGGAGCCTTATGCAGCTGATCTATAGCCGATCTAATGACTGATACGAAGCAGAGTAAGAATGAACCACCAAGTTACAATGTGCAAAAAGAAAAAGGTCCGCACCAGAATAAGAGATCACGCCAAATAGAGGAAATGCAAAACCAACTCCATCTAATCAATGTGAGAAGTTTGCCGAGCCGTCAACTAATATGTAAGGGTTGAGACTGTTTGAGGCCGAGCTTAACTAGGTTTTGCAGAGTCCTAGTTGTTGTGGAGCCACGACTCAACTGTCACCAAGCCACTAATCTGCAACCACTAATTAGGAGAGATACTATAGATTTGATGTCGAGATGAGTCAGATAAGGAGATTTAGGATCGGCTGAAGGAAAATCCAGCTTGCCAAAAAACTGTCAAATTCAAGGAGATCTACTGATGCAAAAGTAATGGAGCTCGTCCTCGATGCAATGCAACTGAGTTGGGCCAACATAATCTCGCCTTCATGCCAAATCTCCTTACCACAATTCAAAAAATACCACGCCATCTAGACTACAATTCCATGGCTGAGAGATGCCGAGCAGGGTGAAAAAGAGCTCCTTGGGCAAAGATTGAGTTGATTTGAAGAGACAGGGCCGAGATGTTTAGTTGCACCCCCAAGAAGAAGTAAATTGGCCAAGGAAAAAGCAATAACAAATCTAGGTTGATCCATCCAAAAATAGTGCTGCTGCCTACGAGGTAGATTAAACGCCAAGCTTTTGAAGAGGAGGCTCGAGATGAAAATCTATGCATCCGAGCTGAATTCAGAAGTTTGCAGGGGAGGATTTGGCCGCCGAGGTCCAAATACCACAAATCAAGGTCAATCCCACTGTGTTGTTTACATTTGCCAAGACGGGTGGAATAGAGAGGAAAATTCCACACAATAGTCAAGTAATTTCAAGCACTGATGTGGAATACCCAAATCAAAAGCATGTCTAAACCCATGCAACAAATCTTCCGATACAATATTGAACATGATGATTCAAATGCAGTGTAGAGAGAGTGCCTTGAAATAAAGAAGGGTCTCAGACCGAGTATTGGAGAATTTGATAAATGCAATACAAACTACACAAAAACCACCAATGCAAACTAGGTATATGCAACACTGCATTTCAGCTGGGCAATGGCTGCCAGAGTCTGCTTTGATACCATGTCGGAGAAGCCAATGCTTCTCATCGTAGGATCACTCTAGCAAGAATAAACATTACCACAACCATGAAAGTGCTTTGAAAATCAACTCAAAGCTACATTAATAGAATGATGCAAGTGGTGTACATATAGTAGGAAAGTGCAACTACCACCTAGATCAGTGGTGAATAACTCTCACTAACTGATACTGGAAGTAGATCTGACTCCACACAATTAAGTTAACTCAACACAACTAGTACACCTAAACAAGCTAACACAACAAGTGTAGAGTTAACACAAGTGTAATATTTATCCTAATAAACAAATAAAAGGATAAATAATAATCTACACTAACAAGATATGCAAGCTAACATAGTTCAACAATGTACAAGCGGTAAGCAATTAACGTGAATGCGGAAATGAGGTTATTGAGCAAGAAGAAAGTTGAAGGCACAAGAACGCACAACACCTTTTACCTATTATTGAAAAAGATACACAAATGCAATTCCTTTAAGAGTTACTTATCTCTTTGAATTCACATTTTTTTATGCAGTGTCTTAGCCTTAGATTTCAGATTTATGCAATTGTTCAAGTACGTCTTCAAAAAGCATACGCACTCTTTGAGTTTGCTTGAATTCTTGTTTTCTTTCTGCAGTGTCGGTCTTACAATTCAGATCTATGCAAGTGTTCAAGAACCTCTTTAAGCAAGTGTATCTTTTTTAGCAATAGATAAAAGGTGCTTGTGCCTTTAGATTTCTTCTTGCTCAATAACCCCATTTTTTACATTTAAGTTATTTGGTTACTGCTTATACATTGATGAATTGTGTTAGCTTGGATATCTAAGATGTTTTTGTGCTAAACTCTTGTGCCTTCAACTTTCTTCTTGCTCAATAACTTCATTTCCACATTTAAGTTATTTTCTTACTGCTGATGCATTCCCGAACTGTGTTAGTTTGCATATCTAAGATGTTTTTGTGCCAAACTCATATAAAAGAGTAAGTTAAACCCATTTTGGTGCATCACCACAGTTTTAGTTTCTTTTCCCTTTTCCTTTTGAAAGTATTAAGGTAGCATTAAAATAGGTAGAACCCATTGTCTCTGGAGATTGTACTTGCTAATTTGTATTCCCAAACATTAGTTCTTTTCATGCTATGGAGGTATTCCCAAGTACTTTCCCTGGTATGCTTGATATTGCAGGCAGCATAAATCAGACATATCAAGGCATTAACAATCATCATAAGCAAATGCCATGGTTTTGATGGAATAGATACTCATGGATTGTGACATCTGATTTAGACGAACGAAAAAGTTATTTTCCAATGGTGTAATATAAATTTGCAAAGCTGGGGATATTTCTAACTTTTTAGTAGTGAGACAGAACTCAAAATTAACAATCTTTTCTCAAATTACAATGTGTTGTGTTCCTATGTTCCAAAGGAATGTATCCCTGCCTGTCGGCTTCTGTCCGTTTCCCTTCCCCACGGTATTTTCCTTTTTAGATAATGTTTGTAGGATTTTGGAGGTACTTCTGTGCATCCCTTTTCACATTAACACGCCCCTTCTCTTCCCACAAAAAGGAGAATGATAGGATAGTACTTATGATATTTATGGTTGATGTCATGTTTTATATTTAGAGTTGATGCAATGTTATATGATCTTAGTCCAGAATAGCCTGTAAGGCTTATGCTCATCATTCAAAGCTGATACAATCTTTTTTATTGAAATGAACATAAATGCATTTTATTTGGCGCTAGTCAAGACACTGTCTGTGTGAAACAACAGACTGTAAATTGTTTTTGGTATCAGAATCTTGCAATTCAGAGGCATTCTATGCATGCAGCAGAGACATTCTATGTATGCAGCAACTAATCTATTTGAAAATTGCACACTTGAATCAATTTTTAAGGGGGGGATATAGGTGGCTCTTAATTTTTCAAATTGTTTTGCTGTTATGATGGCATGATTGGATACATTCATTAGGATAATTTTGTGCAACATGTCAATCGCTCCCTCCGTGAGAATTATAGCGCATCTCAAGTGGATTACTAAATCCAAATAAGCACATTCCCTTTTATGGAGCACTCCTGTTCAAGGGCCAGGTTAGCTTTTTTATTGAAAATGCATTTAATTTGGGGATAGTCAAGACAATGGCTACGTGAAATAACAGACTTTAAATTGTTTATGGTATCTGAATCTTGCAATTTAGAGACATTATATGCATGCAGCGACTAATCTTTTTGTAAATTGTACACTTGAATCAATTTTTGAGGGGGGAATATAGGTGGTTCTTAAATTTTCAATGGACACATTCATTAGGGTAATTTTGAGTAATATGTCAATTGCTCCCTCTGTGAGAATTATGGTGCATACCAAGTGGATTATTAAATCCAACTAAGCACATTCCCTTTTTGGACCACTCCTGCCCAAGGGCCAGGGTAGCTTTTTGGAGGTGGGGTGAGTTGGAACTTCAAAGTGGTTGTAAGGGATTGTGAAAACGGGGTTAGTTGGAACTTGAAAAGTTGTTATATGAACAATATCTTGATATTTAATTTTTTCCCATGATCAGTACTTATTCTATTTGTGATTTATCTCTATTGGCTTTATTGATTCTTTGTTTGATCATATTCTTATGGGCTCATAGAATGGTTATTGGGTGGGTTTAGTATCATGATTGTGTATGCTGAACAATCTTCTCATAGATTCTGCTTTTGGAATGTATTGATTTGTATTTATTGTAGTATTATTTACCATTATGTTGCAGTAGATTCAAATACAATTGTGGCTGCTATGTCTGGGCATTCCACGCATTTTATATTTATCAATTTTTTTTAATTGTGGCAGGTGGTATATGATGTCACCGACCAGGAAAGCTTCAACAACGTCAAGCAATGGTTGAATGAGATTGATCGATATGCTAGTGAAAATGTGAATAAGTTGCTTGTCGGTAACAAGAATGATTTGACTGCAAAGAAAGTGGTTGATTCTCAAACAGCTAAGGTAATTTCACATCTTATCCGTCTATAGAACCATAAAGCACTTATATATTTTGGGCAATTTTGTCCTGGCTTGGGTATGGTAAATTTCTGTAGATCACTGTATTGAATTAGCAGGTCCTCTCTTCTTTATTACTCGTCTGAAGTTAGCAGGTGCTCTCTTCTTTATCAATAACAATTCTTTCCAGTTCTATAATATATTCATTGTTGACGGAACATTCTCTTATAGTGGGGCATGTTCAATAGAAACAGTGTATTAATTAGTGATCTGAATCCTACCACCTTTGTGTGTTATATGTGCAATGTGATATTGCACCACATTTTACTGTGATAATTATAACAGGGCTGTTATTAGGGGCCCTCACCCTTCAGTCGAAGAAGAAAGCTATATACATTGATTTGGGTCAATGGCATTAGGGATATAAAACTTATGCCAAAAAGCATCCAAAGTAAATCCATTGAGCTTGGTGGCTACACAATAAAATCACTGCTGATATTCTGCTCTCTTTATGCAATAATCCTTTGCACATCCAAAACAGATTGGCCAGGCAAAAGATAAGGGAAATTACTACTGAACTTCTGGGACTGGCAATCACATAGACGTAGCCTATCCAAAATAGCATAATCATAGCAGTATCATTAGTCTGATATTGCATGTTAACCCAAGTTTGGTGGAGTGTATTTTAGGTAGTTTCATGTTAATAATTGCAAAATCTTTTTTTTTTATCTTGTAATCTTCGATAATATTGGTTCAACTGTCTCGAGGAATTGCTTTTTCTGGTAGTAACAAAAATTATGCCCGAGATAATATTATGAACTTTAACTGATTGTGTTTTGGCCTAAAAGAGTTAAAAATAGTGGTTTTTATAAGTTAAAATCTTATGCTGAAATGAAATAATATCCTTATTAAAGAGAATCCCAGTTCGCTTTTCTAAAACTTTGTAACAGCGATAAATGGTGGTTTTGAGACTGAAATGTTATTCTTAGAGTGGCTCAAAAATACTGTCGTGTTAGGTTGTAAAAGTGATAGAAGTCCTAGACATTTAGAATGTAAAAATAGTTCTATTCTTGTATTTCATGAACATTTTTATTCATATTGTAATTGGGCTAATGGCTCGACAGAGGCACAATAGGAATCTTTGGCTTGTATATTATATGTTAATAAATTTGCAGCTATTAATTCCAACTTGTCGGCTGTTTTTCTTTGCAATTGTTTATTGCCTGGACTTTTGCTGAATGTATGTGAACTGCATTTGTGTTTCCAGGCATTTGCAGACGAGATTGGGATTCCATTTTTAGAGACAAGTGCTAAGAATGCAACAAATGTGGAGGAAGCATTCATGACTATGGCTGCCGAAATAAAGAACAGGTGTGTTGTTTTATCCCTGTTAGCAGATGCAAAGAGAAGAAAGAACTCAGAGAAGGAGAGAGAGCAAACTGCACTGTTGGAATAACACAGGCAGAGGTTTATTTATATGTGAAAAGGTGGTTGAACAGTTACAAACCAAACAACTACATAACTGTTTTTACATGTTATATAAAGTGTTATATTTTAACACCCCCTCTTAATGACTAAACCAGAAACAAGACAAAGTTTGTCCCAAAATTATACAAATTTCCTAAAGACCATATGTTTAGTCATTACATCAACAGACTGTGCCATAGGTTGTACTTCAAAATCGTCAGTCCATAACTGTGTTGCAGTCGTCGAATGAAGAACCACAAAACAAAAAACTGGTCCCATGAACAAAGGATAAGGCAATTGGTCCATTGGTTCTTTGTTATGTGATTCATTGACCAGTGATGAATCACCAATGGCTGAGAGTGTCATCGCCATCTCCAGAGTGCTGAAATCAGAACCTTGAAGATGTGAATTGAAAAATCTATTCCAGGCTTGTGTAGCCTGCTGGAGTCTGTAAAAAGACTCAATCATCCTGCAATCGAAGTCACTTCGATCACGTCCTTGCACCACCATGTAGTGCTCATCCAACTTTTTCAAGAAGAGAAATGTGACCATCTGTGCAGTAGGAGTTAGAACCAACTCCGCAATAGTAGGAGAAATAACCATCTCCGTCTTAGCAATGGTCTTCATCTCAACAGTGGTAGGAGTGAGAATCAACTCCTTATCTATTTGCTCATCTATCCCCCTTTATTGGGAAAGATTGTTCACAACACAATGAGCAAACTGGTCATGCTCTACTGTCCTTCGAGCAAGGACCTCTGAGTGAGTGGCTGGGCATGCCATCTCACCATGCATCGTTAGTGCATTTGGAATAGTGAAGTCTTTGTCCACAACAAATTGTTCTTCAGAATGAGGAAATCCATCCTCCCAAGGCATGTTTGCCTCACATACACCTAGTATAGTGGATATTCCCTCCACAATAGGTGCATGTAGGTTGAATGTATCCAAGTCAACAAATTTGTGAGGAATGACTTCCTCCCAAGGCATTGCAGCCTCCTGCACATCCTGAATGGTGGAGCTGTCCTCCACACGTGCATTCATGTTGATCGCAGCCGGATCAACAAGCCGATACTGACCACCTTCCCCAATACCAAGTGCAATTATCCGTCGTTGTTTGACATCAGAGACAACACACTTCTTTCCATAGAAATATTGGGATTTTCAGTCAACTGATGAATAGATAGAAGATTCTTTTGTAAAGAAGGTACATATCTAACATTCTGTACCAACAATTTATGAGTATTATTCAATACAACGCATATATCTCCTATCCCTTCTACTGCAAGTGATTCTCCATCAACTAGTACTACTGATTCAAAACAGATATTTACAATAAATGAAACTTACCAGTCCCTACGACATGAAAAGTGTGCAGACGCACCAGAGTTAATGATCCAACAACTGGTATTGCTGTCATTTGAGCATGATGTCGTAAGACAATAAAGAGCATCCCTGTCATCCAAATCCAGTTCTTCTGCAACTGCTGCCACATGTTCCTCATTACATGGCTTTATGTTCTGCTTTGAAAGATCATACATCCGCGTCCGACAATCCTTCTTGAGGTGCCCAACCTTGTGATAGTGATAGCATGTGACCTGATACTGAGCGGAAGACTCACCACATTGACGTTTCCACTTTCCCTTTGACAGAGTGACAAGAGCACTCTCTGAATGGTCACAATTAGATTCTGCCTGAAGTTGTCTCCACTCCTTTTGCAACAGGTAGGAACTCACCTTGTCAAACGTGAGTGTTTGACTTTTAGCCATTAAATGGAGTGCCTCCACAAATGACTCATACGAAGAAGGTAAGTTGTTCAAAACCAGAGCCACCATATCATCGTCGTCCACCTTTTTGTTGATGGAAGATAACTGGTCTCGGAGATCTTTCATCCGAAGTAGGTGCTCAAACAACGATCCTTCTTGTAACTTTACGGAAAAGAGCATATTTTTCAGGTATAAAACCCGACTCTTTTATGATGTCTGATATTTATCCCTCAGACTGGCTCACAACTTTGCCACAGTGGCATTCCGCACTTCCGGTATCATATCATCTGATACCGACAACTTGAGAAGCAATAATGCTTCCTTATGATGTTTGCCATAATCCTCGAAGTGCGTCGCTGGTCGATTTTCATCACCCTTGATTATTTTATCACAATCACGAAATTCCGCAACTGTTAAAGTCTTATGACTCCAAACATTCAAATTAGTGTCCATTAATTTTTGTGAGTTAGGCATAACAAGATTTGAAATATTTGCCATTTTACTATTCCAAAGTAATGGAAATAATAAAATAAAATTTTTGCCCCACACTTAATAAAGTATTTTTTTTTTTTGGCAAATAATATTAAATGAATTACTCCATCATATACGTGGTAGAAAGAAAACAGCCAATACGTGGTAGAAAGAAACAGCAATATATGCAATATACGTGGCAGATTAAGTTAAATGTTTGCAAATACGTGGGATAAAAACCTTTTCCTCTCCTGCCCTAGCAATTGGCTTTCCACGATTTTCTGAAATGGATGTAAGGATCTGTAATTTTTCTGTGACCCACGTTTTTCACGATTCTGCCCTCGTGAAGATAAACCCACGATTTTTGCTGGTGCCAAGGGCTTTTGCGACTTTTTCCGGCTTTTAACAATGACTTCACAGCAAACAAGATATACTGCCCATGATTACTTCTCCATGATTTGGCGATTGTGTCTCCTTTCACACGATTTGTGACCACGATTACTTCTCTACGATTTTGAAAATGTGTCTCCTTTCACATGATTTACGACCACGATTATTTCTGGGTTCTCCACAACTCTGCCCTCGATTCGTGACTGCACCAGTCGTTCTTTGCACTAGATGGAATAACTTCAGTTTGTGCCCTACCAGGGCTTCTCCAAACTTCCAGTTCGTGCCTGTTGACAAGGCTTCCTCGAATTGCGAATCGACCGCTCTGATACCAATGTTAGCAAATGCAAAGAGAAGAAAGAACTCAGAGAAGGAGAGAGAGCAAACTGCACTGTTGGAAAGACACAGGCAGAGGTTTATTTATATGTGAAGAGGTGGTTGAACAGTTGCAAACCGAACAACTACATAACTGTTTTTACATGTTATATAAAGTGTTATATTTTAACAATCCCTTTGGTATGAAAGATGAGGTGTTGGATGCCCTAGTATTTAAGGAAGCAACATGTGTGTAGTTTTATCCCTTTGGTATAGAAAGACAAGGTGTTAGATACCCTATTAACTACTTATCTAACCAAAGAAAAAGCCTGAAAATGTTTACAAGTGAAGATTGAATTCTGTACCTAGGAATACTTCACATATTTGTTGGCTGTCAAAGAAATCTGGAACTTTTAGTTTTTTTTGACATAGTAAATATTAACGAAGACTGTGTGCCTTAAGAACATATTGATTGAAGATTATAATAAGTTTTGTATACATGCATCTGGCTCTATTGAAATAATGACCTGAACCACATTTTGATCATTCATTCCTCATGCATCCGAAATTTCAGAAATTTTTGTTGCAATAAACAAACTTGAGACTAGTGGCTTTAACTGTGTTTTCATCTTCCAACTTTTGGGGGTGGGAAGGGGAAAATGGGGTGTGCCTTCAAACAATTATTTAATTTTTTATAATCTCATTGGATTTTATTGCAGGATGGCAAGTCAACCTGCCATGAATAGTACGAAACCAACTACAGTTCAAATGAAAGGACAATCTGTTGCCCCTAAGAGTGGCTGCTGTTCATAGATGATGCAGTTGTGTGTTAAACTTGCACAACATTTGTTTCTCAAGCCTGTTATATGCTACGCATTTGGATTCATTTATCTGCATTGTGCAATTGCTCCAAAGAGGTCCAGAAATTGTGGAACCCTCTACTATTAAGAATATGTATAGTGATTTACTAATGCACTTGGTTTAGACTGATGAAACATTTTCAAAATTCTTTGAACATACGATGGTCTTATTTTGGTCATTGCTGAAGGAATGTGAATTGTTGGATTATGATTATTTTGTCAAAGTTTTTACAAGACTCTTAACTTATTATTCGCTAGTCTAAAAATGATTTGAGAGCGTGTCCCATTCTTTCCTTCTACATTTTGGTTACTAATTGCTTCTTTTGATGTAGTGGTAGAGAACAATGTTTTGGCTTTGAGCTCTTCGATTCTGATGTTTTCCTTTTCCTCCAGTTGCTTAATTACTTGTTACTAGCATTGTCCTTGCTGGAGTTTTCTATTTCATTGGCACAAAGTGCAGATTCGTATGGATTTTAACAAACGGATTTTTAGTTTCTTTCAAATATACATGTAGCATTTGACTGTCAATGGTGTGGTTTGTGACTACTTGACATTCAACATGAGAATGGAGGAGATTTATTCGAGGCCACCCATTGGATGGACTTAATAGCATGACATTCATGAAGCATTGAAGGATGCAGAGAGAGTATGCAAAAGTTCTATTGTTCTTGTGAAGTTCAGAGATGCAGTTCTTTGCTGAAATGCTTCTAGACAAGGTACTGATGTAATTTTGTGGGAATCTTATCGGGTTTGGTTGCTCGGGACTTTCCTAAATTAAATTACCTCTATAACAAAAAGTTGACTGATTTTTAAACTTTTCATTCACGAGGTTCAACCCTTATTTGTGATTATGTTGCGTGTTAAGATGCATTATCCTGGCTGGTAATTTGTGGTCCTTTGCACACCATTCTATTCAATTGAAGAACATCAGGACAATTGCCATTAGATATAGCCTCAGGGGTGATTCTAGTTCTAGCATTAGTGAATTTTTGTTTGGTAGTATGACCCACCACTTATGAGTTGGGTTCAAAATGTAGACTCATTCAATTTTTTTATCTTTACGATGTAAAATTTGATACCAATGAATTGGTTTGTTCTGCAACTGAAAAGAAAAACCATATATAGTCTTGTTCGAAATTTACATCCTCAAGATACATTTCAAATTTATATGATATAAAATTCATGCAAATCCAATACCAATGGGTTGGTTTGTTCTCCAATCAAAAAGAAAAAAACTCATATGATGTAAACTTGATACTTCAGCAATTTGTTTCAATGTGTTACTTTTAGCTACTTTGTTACCATTGTTGAATTGGAGGGAAAGACATATTTTGAATTGATTTAAAATAGTAAATTTGAATCACACTATACTATGATGGAAACCAATACTTGAATATGAGTGATAATAGTTGAACATTGAATATTTAATAATAACAAATCTTACATGTCATGATGTGATAGGGTGTTGTCATGTCAAAATTAAATAATCAGTCAATTTTTTATGACAACTATCAAGTTGTACTATGACAACTATTGGGTGTTATGTATTCAAGACACTATGTCCACAATTGAACTATGCTCAACTATTGGTGGCTCTCCCCTATATCATTCTAAACCCCTTATTGTTAATTATCCATGTTTCAAGAATACATCTTGATGTAATTATGTTTGAATTTATTGTTTACATCTGTTGGATATTGTGATCCAAATTTGTGTTGTGTTTATTTTATACATGGGACATGTACATCCTATT
The DNA here is from genome assembly GCA_019776745.2 of Taxus chinensis. NCBI lineage: Eukaryota > Viridiplantae > Streptophyta > Pinopsida > Cupressales > Taxaceae > Taxus > Taxus chinensis. The sequence goes on along the minus strand of CM034154.1, from coordinate 92,353,116 downwards.
AATGTGTTAGTATAGGGGCATAGTTAACAATTAGTAAGCAAATAAAAGAGGTTACGGGTTAGTTACTTGGACCGTACTTCCTCTTGTAAAAGCTTTTTAAAAGCTTATGAGCATTTTAAAAAGGTAATCGAAAAATATTTTGATATTGAAGCTTTATTGAAAATAATCAAGTACATTTGTCGACATGTTTCTTTAACAATATTTGTTTATACTCGAATTGCAATTTATGTGGTTTGAGTTTAGTGCATTGTTAATGCAAAAATACTTTCCACATCTACATTTTGGTGAAACCTAGGATTTCACATTTTAATGAACTTAGATTACTTGCCCCCAACTTAGGGTTTTTTTTCTTTTGGTGAACCCACATTGTAATGCTTGTGGTCTTCTAAGGTTAGGTCTTTCTTCTATGGTGATATATTTGATTGTCTTAGGCGTTATTTCATTTTTAGTTCCAAATCTATTAGCTTTAGTGTAGACACCCAAAAATTACATACTTGTTCCCAATATTATATTAATTCACATCCTAGTTCATACCCCCCTTATTATTGATTAATCCAATTAATTAATCATGCACATTACACCTATCAGATTAATTAAATTAGTCCACAACAATGTCTTAGTTAAGTTAATTATTATTTATTAAATAATTGGCTAATTAATTATCTTGCACATTGTAGTTAATTAAATTAGTTACTTAATTAGGAAAATACACCTATTTTCCTAGTCAAATTGCCATTTAGACTCCTTTTGAACTCCACTTCCTCATTCCAGTCAACTCCACTTAAGATCCACTTCTAGATTCCTAGAAATGAGAGGGCAATAGAGTTATACGTGCAACCAATTTTCTAGATGTAACTTCTACTATTCCAAATGTCTACTACCTCTGTAAATTGTAACTATCATTGTCAAGTCTACTTGCTAACTCGAGTGATTCAACCATTAAACATGAGTTTAGTCAAACTTCAATCCACCTTTCATGGCTCTAGCCATTTCCTTTGTAAACACATCCTTGGAAACCCATAAACAAATACAACAAAATTATGCTTGTTTGTTGTTTGAATCTTCGTGAAATTTGCTTGCATTATTGCATTCATCCACTTTGGAGAGTAATATTAAGAGCATCCACTTTCAAATATCAATAAGATCAAACAAGTCCAAGTGTTTCTACGATCTTACTTGATGTTCGTAAGAGAGTTACAGAGAAAGTATAATTTTCTTGCAGTGTCATTTATCTTTCGTTTGTCTAGAAATTTTCTTTGTTTACATTCTAGCACACCCGGTGGGACCTACCCATTTTTCTCATTTTTTGCTTCACATTTCACCAATATTTTAATTTGTGTGATTAACATTTGTTTTTAGTGTGTTTTTGTTGCATGTTGTGTTGTTCAGTTTACAAGATGCATTCAGGGAGGTTTTGCTTAAGCAAAAATTTATTTTTGAAATCACAAAATAAAATAACATATTGTTGTTATTGCTGGTGTTTACAATTATATGTTGATTGCAAGTTTTTGAGTGCAAAAAGGAAAATCAGTTTTAAAATCACATGCAAAACTTTGCAATCAGGGGTTTCCTTTATAATTTTAGCAAACAATCTAGTTTGGGCTATATTTGGAAATTCTGCTATATTTAAAGGAAGATTTGAAACTCATGTTTTTTTTTTGTTTTTGCGAAGCAAACAAAAAATTTAAAACCCCCTTACACTCTTTGCGAAAAATTCTTAACCCTAGCCAAATCCCCTTAATCCCCACCTCTGCCATTGTCTTTCGCCGATCTGCATCGAGCCTGTTGGTGTGTGTGACCTGCCTAGTCATTGTCCACATCACATGGTGAGTCATCTCGCCTTGCGAGAGTCATAGGTCTTAGGGAGTCAAATGACAAGTGTCAGATTCTGTCGTAGAATCTGTCATTGTCATTTACGTCAGTGCGTCATAGGAGTTACATTCCTTATTTAGAATTATAACTCCTTTAGTGGCATCATATGTATCAATCACGTCATATGCGTCAATGGCGTCATAGGGGTTCTTTCCTTGTTTAGGCATGAGGGTTATACAACACCCTTTCTTGTACTTCCTTTTTTCGATCTATGAGCATGAGCAGACCTATTTTCTTATTTGCATATTCTTTCCATTGTTCGAATCTTGCTTATTGCGTTGGAGCTACGACATTACCATCTGAGTGCAACTTCGTCGTGGTGCATTGTTTTGATATCGGTTCTCGCATGTAGTGTCCACTCCCCTTTGACACCTTTTGATACTGATCTTGATACTGTTGATTACATTATGGACATTATTATGGTTTTGATTTAGTATGATGTTAGATGTTGGACCATGGATTATTATTGATCTTGATTTAGTTATGATGCATGATGATTATTAGAGACACTTCATATGTGGATGCTGATATATTGTTTGACATAGATATATTATAAATGTTGTTTGGACATGTGATTTTTAGATATTGTGAGTAGACCTAAAAAATGGACATTATATGATGATGATATAGTTGTTGATATAAATTGTAAGTGATATTGTTGATTGCCTTGGTGTTGTTGCAAGTCATATGTATAGATGATTTTGTGATTATATTTATATCATGTTGGATGTTCTGATATGACCACGAGGCCGAATGAGGTATTTGTGTTTTGCAGGTTAAACTATCACAACAAACATCGGGAGATTAGAGACCAACCACATTGGAATTCTAGATGAATTCAACAAGGTCACCATGGCAACATGTTTTGTGTGTGTTGTTTTTTGTTAGGGATTCCCATGGGGGGATTACCTTTAAATGTGACCAAGGGGCTTTATGTATTTATTAATGTGGTTTCTTTTATTAATGTTTGCATGTGTTTATTTTGTGGTGCTTTTACCCTTTTTCATTAGTTATTATATGTTGTGCATAATCATGTTGTTAAAGTAAACAAATTAATATGTCATAAGAAAGTAATTAGTGACGTGGTTGGATTTATATATTAAATGTTATAAGTATGTGTAAGTGACCTTGTAAGTGATGTGTAACACAAATGAAAGGGTGAGACCCATTTTGCAAAGGACATATGATTGGTTGGCTACTCTGAGTATTTCACCTAAGGATCAACCTATAAAGTAATTTCAAGTTCAGAAAACATTAAGCCTTCCCACATCTTCGAGGAGCAAACGATACACTCAAAAGACTATTATAACTCCAAGAAAGATTTACTTTGTAGTGGGAGGTTCTTCTTCTAAGGTTTCTATTGCTAAGGTTGTGCCCCCCAAAATACAAGTGTTTGAGGTTATTGATGTTAGTGCTTCTCTGTTTGAGTCTCAAGATTTGCTTCAAACTCCTTCATTGCCATTATCACTACCTGTGGTTACTCCTCTTCCATTATCATCTATAATTCTATCTTCCATTTCCACTTTTCCATCTCCTTCAATGGCCCAGGTTTTCTCATCCCTACCCATTCTCTCAGTTGAAGAGATGATTATTTCCCCACATTGTACTCCACCTCACCAGCTTCCTCTTGCTTCTATTCCCGTTTCATCCACTCCTGAGGCTATTCTAACACCCGTGCCTTCTATTTTTACGACCTCCATTCCATTTTCTACCACTGCCACTAGTGCCATGATTTTATCCAGTACCCCAGTTTCGACTTCAGTAATGGCATCTTCATTCGCATTTGCTATACTTGATTGGCTATATTGCCAAACCTCAAAGAAAAAAAAAGGTACCCTTGGTGGATGTAATTGACCTAAGTGTGATACAACCAACTCTGACAAGACATGCCAAACGACCAAGAATCGTCTCTAACTTATCAAGAAATCAGTTGGGTGAAAGGTTCATGGAGATAGCTACCCCGCGGAAGTAAAAACTAAAGAAACTATTAATGCAACAGATTATCAGATTTCTAGGTTTTTTCTCGGAAAAACAACACACGAAGGGGCGAAAAAAGATGTGCAAGTGGCTCTAGGAAATTTGTTGAAAAAATATGACAAGGATAAGGCTTCAAAGGATGTGTTAAAGACAAAGGTTGAGTAACTCATTGCTCTTCTGAAGAAAGTAGCACAACCCACTCTGTCTACTGATCCTTCAACTACAACTGCTCTGACAGTTTCTTCCAGTTTGGATGATATTTCATATCATGAAATCAAGAAGATAGTTCAGAAGGGAAGATCAATGGATGGATGGGTTGAATGTATACTTCAAGAAGCAAATCCATTGATTAAAACAGTTGTAGAGTTATATAATGAATTGAATACTGAGAAAGATTCCATACGGAAACTAGATGCATCCTTGTCTGAAGAAAGAAACAATTTGGGTCTTAGTTTGGTTACCTGGGAAGAAATCATAAGTATTGATACATATCTACTCTTCCAAAAAGGTGTGGTGAGTAGTGCCTATACGCTGTTTGAATTTTAAAAGGCCATGGAATTCAAGTCACAGGTGTTACAAGATTTGATAAAAAAATTGGATGAAAAACGGGTTGAAATAATAAATGTGTTGAGTGATATTTCAGAAGAATTTGAGGAGATCCACTGTAAGTTCTTTAATGAGAACATTGACGCCCTTCCAATTGATCAAATGAAGACCAATTTCAGGAGTTTGGTAAACCAAGATGATGAGGTTACAAAAACCTTCAACACTAATTCAATCTACAAACTTATTTCATGCTAAAATTTTATAAATCGGATCAATAAAGTTATAAGCAAGTTGAAAAGGTTGCTAGCCAAGGTTACAAGGGAAGTAGATACAGCAGATATAGTAAGTTAGTACGTATGCAGACCTGAAGATAAAGAAATGTAGGAAATTGTGAAGTGTTTCATGGAATTTAAGCAACGTATGATTGCGAGCAAGGAGAGTCGGGATAAAGATGAACATGAAGCAGATATTGCAGGGCCAAGTTGAGCTTAATGGCCATTGTTGAACAGACTCCGAGTTCTTGGTTGGTCAAAGGTTACATACATGGTTGACTTAGTCAAACCTTTGAAACTGCTTTGCAATTTTTATGGGAGCGTGTTCCCTTAAACTTAAATGCATTCTATTTTTAGTAATTAGTTAGCTAAAGGTGGGGCTGTAATGGCCAACCTCTTGAACTTATAAATAGATTAGAGGTGTTAAGCATTGGATCACTTTTAGATTTGGTGAAAATACTCTTCAATCTTGGAAGTTTTTTTAAAGCTATTACGAGCCTTTTGATAATATTTAGAACAATATTCTTCCGTGGAATGTATGGTGTATTGTTCTCTAATTGATTAATCTCTAATTTGTGAATGTTCAATTCCTTGATATGGATTGATTGATCTGCCCTTATATCAGTTATATTTCTTTAATCTTGAGGAACGTGACATAGAACCTTTGTGTTTCAGTTGTGGAGAATTTATTCCTTTTCTGTTATCAAAGTTAATCATACTTACCAGTCAAAGATTAGAGAGTATCACATGAAATGTGCATATAATTGATTGTTGTGATATGTTAATTGTGTTGTTAAATGAATCTATCTGTTCAGTTTGCAAATTGGTGCATCACCTTATTTAAAGTTTTATTGTTATTTATCTCTAACCTTAATCCTAAAGACTAAGTAGATTAGAAAATTTCTAAGTGTTTTAGCTTTGCACTTCGATCATAGATCAAGTGCTCCACGTTATAAGGAATCTGACCTTCTCTAGAGGTTTATCCCAAGGCAACAAGGTCCCACACCTTGGGGATGTTCCAACATTGCACAAGATCACTCAAAGATTCAACGGGTGCACGATCCGCGTGACAATAGTACTCACCGAATATGTAGTTCATACATGTTTGGAAGGTGGTAGAAATTGAAAATTGCTCTAAAAGGACTGAGAATATGAAATTAGTTTATATATTCACTCTAAAACATTTAAAAATGGTACAACCAGTGCTCATTCCTACTTTCTTTGTATGTGTGTGGACGCGATTGCTCCCATGACGATGTTTCATTCTTTCTTCATTCTTTATCCTTGCTCCTGAACATGAAATTATATTAGAAAGAATAAGGTCTCTCTAATTTGTTGTTCCTTTGTGTCTCACAGATATGTGGGCTATTTCCTTATCATTTCTCCCTTTTAACTTGTGCAACTTATCACAATGGTAATTCTGATTTACCCTTACCAAATTTAAGGGTGTAAAGGTTAAAATTTGCCTAACATTATTTTGGAGCATTCCTTCTTTCCATTCGTACTCAGATTTTGGCTCTCTACACAAGTAATGTATGACCATACCACTATTTACCTTTTTAGGATTGTTTCCCAATGAGAACATGTAAAGCCCAACCCTAGGAATTGAAAAGAAAATTATATCCAGGTTGTAATAATGCCTTCTCTTACTCAGATCTAAACTGACAAGAGCTGGAGGCCACCATGCATCAAATGAAATTACCTTATCCATGGCCCAAGATGGAAAAACATTTTTCTTATGATCCGACCTATCTTTGCCACTTCAAAAGGCGTGTAGTAGAAACTAAAGTTGAGGATTGCAATCCAACAATGTGTAACAAATCTTTTATCAAAATATTTGAGCAACAATTTTGCTATTTCCAATACATCAATCTTGTGGGTGTCTTCTTCATTATGTAGGCCACTTTGATCCCATACTTTCCTCTTAAAAACATGTGTATCAACTAATTCATTGACAATATGGAAAAAGAAATTTGTTACCTTTTCCAGAAAGCCATAGGTCTTTCCAAGACGATAAATTATCATCATTTCATTCCTATTCCATGCACATGAGACATCCTTTACCTTGATCCTCCCAGAATTATTTGAACTTTCCATGGCAAGGTTTGATTCCACTCGTGTTCCCAAACATACAAAGATGATATTACCAACAACATTGAATTTAAAATCAGACCTCCTTCCCTTCTCAAAATTCACAACAACACTTATCTCCCACATGCAGAAAGAATATTGAGGTTGAAGTTTTGAACCCAACCATCCATACGTTCTTTACCACAAGAGATACTTCTTATCTCCTTATTTCTTGAAATATGTTGATCATACGGAAATAAACATGGCAGTGACATGGGAAAGAGTAATAAAACTAAAACATGGTTATCATTCCCAACCGGTTGTGCATGATGACAACATACATGAATTGACATATTGGTAGGAAATAAATTTGGGATACCTTTATACCATGAGCTTCCCGTGACCTTCGTAGGAATTATAATTTGAGTTAGAATCAATTCTCAGAAAATATCCCAAAGGTACTTTACTTCAATGAACTTTCTCCTCCATAATGTCATCCTCATAGGCCCTTTGTAATTCTTGTTGGACTGTCTTCTTTGTGGGTCCCAAAATAGTGGTTTTGGACTGAATTATTGGTGCCTTGTGTGGTCTGTTGATAGCTAGTGTGTTTGATTCCTTTCTCAAAGCATCCTTTGTTTGTAGGCCTATCCTAGGGACTGTAACTTTGATTTCAACAAGTTACTTGTTGGTTTCTTGCAATTTCGAATGATCAATTGCCCTCACTACCCCTTTCAAGGGTTCTACTATGTTGGTAATTTAAAAATCAGTATTGGGATCAATTAATGAAGCTTATTCTATGGCCTTTCCTCTCTCTATGACTGCCTTTAGGGAAATTCCACCAAGAGGTTTAGCTATATCAACCAATTTCCTTTCATAAGGCTGAAGTTTGCCTTTTTCTTCTCTTTCTAAGTGCAGTCCCGATTTTCCTTTTTTATTTTCTAGCTCTATGAACCTCTTCGATACCAACATGTCAACATCCAATACAAAAAAATATTTACCTCAAGTTATATTCTAATTGATTTCCTTCCCATTTCTTGGCTAGTGCTCCACGAATTCACTAGACCCTTCTTCATGTGTAGTGTCAAGCATGTGGTGGCATTATGGAGCGTTGACCTCTTCCTTGTTGCTTAAAATTTTGACCTCGTGCCAATTCCAAATCTCTTGGTTTCCAACTCCACAAACATTGCAAAAGAGAGGGCATCCTGGACCTTCTATGGAAGACCTCTATAGTGAAACATCAAATCACGAGCCTTGGAAGATTTTGGATTGGCTTATTTTTTATTGTTCTAACTTCAATGAGTTTCTCCACAGTTAGGGAAAGGGTTTCTAATGACCTTGCTAACTTCCCTTGCATCTTCTTGAACCTTTCCATACTTCATAGGCTGGGAGGATGACACTTTGATACCATGTAATGTCCCCTTTTAGGGGGACTCAGGAAATGTCCAAAAGCTCACAATTCAGGTTATGGAATTGTTGTTATAACCTTGCAAATCTGCAATTTAAATCCTTCCTAGGGAAGTGACTTCCCTAGATGAGTTAAAACCCTCAAAGATGGGTCAAACATTGCAAAAATCCTTCAAATCTTATGCCAAAATTTGTAGAAAACCTTAGCATACACATTTAGCTGTTAAAAATCAAAATTGAGTGTGAATATAATTAATTACAGAACCCTAACCAGTGAACATCATCAAGCTTGGAAAAAATAGTAGAACACCTCCAAAATTCACCAAACTCGAGATATTGGACTTATAAAATATAAAGAACACGATAGTAATTTCATATTTGCTAGATTAACATCACACACACCAAATTATCACTCCAAGTGGGTTCCTCCACTCCAAACAAATATATTATTGAACCAAAGAGAGAAACCATGCACGAAAATGATACTTTATTGCCTATAAAATCAACTTGCATGCACAAAACCTCATGAAGGGGTTCCGTCCTCCACAAATCCCTCATCCAAAGGGTTTTGTCCTTGGATAAGGTCCTCAACTCAAGGGGTTTCCTCCTTGAGAAATATAGTAAAAGGGCTACACTAACCAACTTCCACCAAAATATGAATAATCACCAAAAACACATGATTCTATAATACCCAAGAGACCTCCTTAAATAGCCGTAAGTAGGGCTTAACAACATAAAAGCGATGGACGACTGCTTAAGGTAAGTGATTTTAAATATTCAAATGGTTTTTGGAGCCTACATGCTCATAATACCTTTGTTTCCTAACTACTTAAGTTCCTCTATTGGAGCGGTACGCTTGTCAATATGATACATGATAATAAATGAAAACAACTACCTAAACAACATTAAAATGTAATTCAGATCTTCCCCTTGCTTTCCTCCTTAGACCCATCGGGAGAGAATGGGTTAAAGTCTTCAAAAATCAACCTCCAAAAAGGGACATGACATGCTTTCTACATCTTGTTTTTCCCATGGGGCACCTCCTATTAAGCTAGTTGTAACTCTACCTATCATTTGTTGAGATCTTGTTCATGCTTGTCCTAAATAACATTAAAAATTTAATTCAGATCTTCCTCTTGCTTTCCTCCTTAGACCCATGGGGAGAGAATAGGTTAAGGTCTTCAAAAATCAACCTGCAAAAAGCGACATGACATGCTTTCGGTATCTTGTTTTGCCTATGGAACACCTCCTCTTTAGCTAATTGTAACTCTATATATCCTTTGTTGAGCTCTTTCTCATTTTTGGCCCTTGTCTCTTTGAGATCTTGCTCATGCTTGTCCTTTGCCTCTTTTAGCTATTGCTCACTTTGGACACCTTGACACCCTATGGCTCTGTGCCTGTGTGATCTAGGACAATTTCTCCTAGAATCAACCTTGTTGATCCCCTATCTCATGACGTACAATTACCATCTTGTTATCCAAACTATCCTTATTATTTTGCATCATATGTTGTTCGCACATGGAGGATTGGAGAAAGAACTATTGGTACATATAAGTGCACTTGATACTTCATAAAATTTCAACGACCTTTTTCACTATAAAAAATAATACTCTAAGCCACTAGTGCGGGCATCCATTGTTCATGCATATTAGGAAGATTCACTTTTGTGGATCCCTTGTTGAAATAGATCCGTGTAAACTCGACACAACAATTTGTCTGTATAATCCTCTAAATACGGTAGCCTCATTCATTATCATCTGCCCATGTGAAGGACCACCAAGAACTTCTAAGTGCCCAAAATCATTGGAGGTGCCTTGTAGTGCCTCTATCATGGGTCCTAATGTTTGTAAAAAATACCCCAAAAATTGAAACTACAAAGAATTATAAAATTGCCTAAATAATAAATTGTTATTTTACTATTTTTTTTGCAGGTTGAGCTATTGGAAAAACCTTTCAAATTTGTGGGGAACCATATATGACTTGATTCTTCACATTCAAAATCAAATGACTTCATATTTGATTTTGAGATTAGTAATCAAGGCACGAGAACTTGAATGTAAAAAGCACATAATGAATTGTAGTGAATTCTAAACCTCTTGTAGCTTCTTGTCTCTTCTCAGATATTGCTACCATTTTGTACTATTCAAAATGAAGAATAATAACTTCTCATTTCTTCTCAAATATTTTCACCTTTTATTTGTAATATCACATGAGAAATAACTCGTAGGTAGTAGCTTACATCTCTCTATGGATATGGTAGTTTGGATGTCTCTTCTCAAAGATAACATCTCACGTCTCTATAGAGAGATAATACTCATATCAATAAAGCGGTATAGTCTTTAATAGCTCCCATATCAATGAAGTGGTAAAGTATTTTATTCAAAGTTATCTATATGCATATCTTATTTCCATTAATTCATGGTTTGTTTGGCTATAGTAATTTTGTGCTACTAATACACGACATTATTTGTGCTACAATTATTGTAATTAAAATTGCTCCTTGCATATAACACATTAATATCTACAATTTAGTGTGTTGTCTACTAATTCCCCATAAAACTTGGTTTTGTGGTATTAGAGCATAAAAAACAAATATTTTCACATTTTGTATGAGTTTTATAATTATTGAAAAAACCAAAGGAAAATTTGATATAAGACTCAATTCAGGATATGGGTTTATTTTCAATGACGTAGAATGAGCATAAGTCAATTATTGAAGAAAATAATTGGGTAAGTGGTGAAAACCAATGGTTGTAGTATGAATTTAGCATTGAATAATGGAGAAAATGATAAATTTGCAGAAAAATACTTCTTGATTGGAAAGCCCGATTGTGGAAGTATTAATGAAGCTACACATAACCTTTAGATTCAACTTGCAAAAAAAGAAGTGTTTTTTATGATGTTTAGAAGGACCTAATCATCCCACAAGATGAATTCACATATATTGAAAAAGAAGTAGAAAATTGTTGTAGATGCATAGACAAAATAAGTTAAACATGGTGTGTTTTTCAAGTTCATCACATTTTGATGATTCTTTGTACTTGTTTTGTAGTTTTGATAAACACAAAAGGTATTGGTTTCAAGTTATTAAATAAAATAGGATATAATTGCAAAGTACTTAGAAAATATGGATTTTTTTTCAGAAACCTTTTGAAGTATAAAAGAGGCCTAAGAATTTTGATCTTAGTTACATTGGAAAATCATCTCAATACCTCGTTGGGTCCTACTTTTATTAAAGCAAATATACATCCATAACAACCTACTGAGAAATGGTGTGATCCTTCTACTCATTCACACGGAAAGTGTTTATTTCACCTCATTATTTACAGTTATATTGGTAGAAGAGGTTACAGTTTTGTTCATTTTTGGAAACTACATTCTTTTGATTTACACAAAAAATGCAACCACGATAATTCTACATGTTGGTTTTTTGATATCCCTACCCAAAGGCAAAGGTATTCAACATCAATAAATGTGAATTTCGGGTGTGCCACCCAACTCAAGTGGAAGGAAATCACTTATGCACTAGGAGCTCCTTATTTTCACCAAAAATCAAAACTAAGAGCAATGGGGTCCATTGCTCTTCAAGGATGAATGATTATGATGTCATCCCATAACCATTGCTCTTTGAGGATGAATGATTATGATGTCATCCCATGACATTCTTGTAGACTAAATACCAAGAAAAATAGTACATCACTATTGAGTCACCTTGTTGGGATCATATGTCCTATACCAATAATCAAAATTTTAAACTTTAATACATGTTGGAAAGCTCATCAAACAAACCAATTTTAGTGCCCTATAAGAGTTCCATAGGCATTACATATAGGGAACCAAACAAAATTTTAGGTCCCAAAAATGATTTGAATCACTCAAAAAAATAAATTAAAGAGGTATAAAAATACCAAAAAATAATAAAATCTAGTTCTTGGGGAAACACATGTGACATGACTCTTTGCATTCCTAGTCAAATCACTTCATATGAACTAGTTTTAGACAATTTTTTTCATGCTAATAATAAATATAAAGGCATGTGAACCCAAATGTAAAAAGAGTGGAAGGAATTATAGGGAATTGTAAACAAACATTCTTGTAGCTTTTGGTTTCTTCCCAGATATTGCTACCACCGTAGTGTTCAAAACAGGGAACTGTAACTTCTCTTCTCTTCTCAAAGGTTTCTACCTTTTATATGTAGTAGCATGAGAGAAATAGCTCAAATATAGTAGCTCACATCTCTTCACAAAGATATCATTCCCCGTCTCTTCTAAGGGATAAAAACTCATCTCTCTAAGGAAATAGATATCATTCCCCGTCAATGAAGCAGTGAATCCATTTATTCAGAATTTTATTTGTGTATCTTATTTCCATTCATTCATGGTTCATTTTTTTTACAATCATCCAATATTACTTTATGCTATAAATATGCAATGATGTATGCTATTGCAATTTTTGTAACTATAATCACTTTCACCAATAACACATTAATTTCCACAATTTAGTGTAGTGTCAATCAAATTCCCCATAAAATTCATATCAATGTAGTTGGTAAACATTTTGAGGAGAACCGTTTCTACAGCAGGAGGATCGACAAGGGTGTGGAAACTAAAAAGTTTCTTGAAGAAGATGAAGAGCTGGAATTTGTCACTGCTGGAGTCAAAGTGTCTTCAATTCTAACCCCTTTTGATGAAATCACCAAAATGATTGTGAGATACGTCACCTTGGAAGGTAGATATATCATTGTTCCTTTGAAGCACCTTGTTTTCTCAACCATTTCAGGAGAAATCTCAAAATTTGCATCCCACATTTCATTTTGAAATCCATGGAACAATCAATTTTAGAGGTGCAATATCACTCAAGAGGACATCCCCTTCATTGGGGAATTATATTTTTTCTGCTTCACCATTGTCTCCTTCGAACCCCTCATCCTACACATAACCTTGTCCCTATTAACACCACCCTTCTCCCTACATATTCCATGCATATACCTACCAACCCAATGGGGTAGAGGACATTTCGATCGAAGAACCCATTCTATTCTCCCAATCCTCCTTCCCTTTCGAAGAGGGTTCTTCGCAACAACAAGAACAAAGATTTTGAAATTGCTCAAAACCTACTCTCTATAAAGGAACCTATTTAGGATATGGAGAAAGATGGAGCTTTAGAGAAGAGAATTAAGAATTTGGAGAAGGAAATTGAAGCTTTGAAGGGAGAGGTGAGACAACTGTCCAAGTAAGAGGGGAAAAGGAAGCTGGAAGAGAGACCTGGCCTTGAAGACAATCAGATTACAGATATTTACAAGAAGCTTCATTCCCTTGACATCAAGACCAGTGGACTTAGATACATACGAGATGATAGTTCCTCAGCTTTTAAAGAAGTCATAATTTTTTTGGAAACTCAAGTCAAGAATGTTTGTATGTTGAGTAACATTTCTGAGAGTATTTGGAGTGATGGGGTAGATAGAGACCAAGCCTTTGGTCTGTTGGACAAAACTTATCCTTCACAGGTTACAACATTGGGGTCATTCACTGCCCTTTAGGAGATGAAGAAGACAATTGCAAAGGAATTCAAGGGATGACGCTAAGTTGTTGTATTATCGTTGTTTTTATGTTGTTCCTATACTGTTTGTTATAGGCTTTGTTACTTTTCTTGGCAGTATGTTTAACTGCTTTTGGGATTTCTTGTAAAATCCTGATTTTGATCACTTTTAATTTGGTACAATTTTAACATCTATCTAATGAGCCTTTTTGTACAAGGGTATAGTCCCTTTCAATGTTTTTTTACCAATAATAAAAAAAAAAACATTTTGAGGAGATTTGTTATAAATTCTCAAGTTCTTAATAGCATTTATCCTCTTTTCATATAGAGTCTCTAATTTGTGTGATATTTTTTCTTTATAACTTTCCTTCAACTTGTAATGTATTTTAGTCATACTCTCAAATAGGAAATCTCAAGCTTGAGGGGAAATAATTCCTTTGCATGTGTTCTTGTGAACAAGGATCTTCCCCCGTATATGTTCTAACACTTGTTTTATATTCCATAATGGGAATTACATCACGTTATGCCAATCATGGACACATTTATTCATTATTTTTTTATAGAAAGTTGACTATAGGTTGATTAAAAGATTTATCTTTTCCATTTCCTCATGGGTAATAAGGAATAAAAAATGTATGCCTAATCTTGAACTATCAAAAAACTTTTCCAATTTCTTATTCTTGAAAAAGGAACTATTATTCGAAATGATTGTTAAGAGGCTAAATCTAAAGGTTATGTTTTTTCATCGATAAACATAAGGGTTGAAATGTCCCTTGCCCATTATATTAATCCAAAAAAAGCATCATACTTAAGAATCAAAGCCCCAAATAGAGCATAATTCACAATAAAGACCTACTAAGAGGGTAAAAGTTTAATCATTAGATTTAAAATAATCCAAAAAACCTAGAACCCTAATCGGAGCAACATAATACACAATTTAGGCGTCCATATCAAAAACTCGGTTGCTACCTTCTGCAAGAAAAATGAGACCTTATTAGGATGGTCTTACAAAGAATCCTACTACCGCCTTTCACAACGAACCATCAAACACTTTCAAAAGCATCAACCCCTTTGAAATTTAGTAGAGAAAACAACTAGATATGTACATCTCCTTTTAATATAAACCATTTTTAAAAGGAAAAAATAGTTGTCCATTTTGAGCCCTCCCATTATTTCTGCAACATCCTTTGTAGAAACAAATAGATCTTCCACAACCTAAAAAACCCTAATTTATAGCCCATCCCTACTTGTAGCCTATTGTGGTGGATTGATGATCACCTTTTTACAATTGTTCTCATTGACCATGATAGGGTTATGTTGGGCTGCTCCCAAAACCACAAGTCTTGGGACAACATGATTAGGGCTAGGAAACATGAGGGAAGAAATGGATTCTAAAATCTTTAGTGTTTATTTAAGACCATATCTATAAAATTCCGTAACATAAAAAAGAGCCATTTTCTTGACAACATTAATATCACCACATAAGTAGAACATATTAAAAATTAAAGGTAGATGTTGTTTCAAAATTATACATTCCCCTTTCATTGTTCAAATAATCTATTCTCAGCAGGTCCATAATTGCCTAGATTACACTTCCATCTTGAGAAGATTAGATATGTTTATCATGTTAGAATAGTGTGTTTTAATCTTACCTAGGGTTAGTAGTTAGTACCTAGGTTAATTTGTTTTACATACGATAAAATCTTTCTTACCGAGGTTAATTGTCTTTTACTTCAGTTTTTTATTTGTTATTTGTTGATATTTTCTCGACAACATATGCACGTACTATTTGAAAACTGAATATTTTCAGTTTTCTCTATTTAGTGCATAATTCCAATAGTTTGTTTCCATATAAACAAACTATTTGTCATATTTTGTCGTGGAATGTATGGTGTATTGTGCTCTAATTGATTAATCTATAATTTGTGAATGTTTAATTCCTTGATATGGATCGATTGATATGCCCTTATATTAGTTATATTTCTTTAATCTTGAGGAATGTGACATAGAACCTTTGTGTTTCAGCTGTGGAGAATTTATTCCCTTTCTACTATCAACGTGAATCATACTTACCAGTCAAAGATTAGAGAGTATCACATGAAATGTGCATATAATCTATTGTTGTGATATGTTAATTATGATGTTGAATGAATCTATCTGTTCAGTTTGCAACTTGGTGCATCACCTTATTTAAATTTTTATTGTTATTTATCTCTAACCTTAATCCTAAAGACTGAGTATATTAGGATATCTCTAAGTATTTTAGCATGCACTTCGATCATAGATCAAATGCTCCAAGTTCCAAATGAATTCAGCCTTCTCTAGAGGTTCATCATAAGGCAACAAGGTCCCACACAGTGGGGATGTTCCAACGTTGCATGATATCACTCAAAGATTCAACAGGTGCACGATCCACATGACAACAATACTCACTGAATATGTAGTTCATACATGATTGGAAGGTGGTAGAAACTGAAAATTTCTCTAGAAGGACTAAGAATATGCAATTAGCCGATATATCCACTCTAAAACATGTAAAAATGGTACAATCAGTGCTCATTCCTACTTTCTTTGCACATGTGTGGACGTGATTGCTCCTATGACGATGTTTCATTCTTTCTTCATTCTTTATCCATGCTCTTGCACATGAAATAATATTTGAAAGAATAAGGTCTCTCTAATTTGTTGTTCCTTTGTGTCTCACAGATATGTGGGGTATTTCCTTCTCATTTCTTCCTTTTAACTTGTGCAACTTATCACAATGGTAATTCTGATTTACCCTTGCCAAATTTAAGGGTGTAAAGGTTAAAATTTTCCTAGCATCATTTTGGAGCATTTCTTCTTTCCGTTCGTACTCAGATTTTGGCTCTTTACACAAGTAATGTATGACCATTGTTGGCTAGATTTTTTGCATAGCATCAAACCTAGGCAGTCATGAGATAAATCTCCCTCATTTAACTGGTGAGGCTCCCGTGTCAGATTTGTCAATTTAAGTATGCTAATATCTAAATGGGGTTTTACTTTAACTACTCAGTTCATGAACCATAATTGAACAGTTCTACAACAAGTAAGCAACTGTTTAAAGAAAGGAAAAGTTATAGAAGAAGGTAATTACATAAACATATAGAAGAAACGGGGAAGATGTGCATCCCAATCAGTAGATGGAAGAGCTGATTGCATGCACATAGAAGAATCCAATAGATATAAACACAGAATTCTAAAACAAAGGCAACTCTAGATCCAGATCTATAATAACACAAAGTTCATTAAGAGATCTAAGATTAAAAGTAAGAAACACAGTACACCATGACACAAAGTTCTCCGGAAACCTACTCCTTTGCATTCCTCTGCTCCAAGTGGCTCTCAGGGGTTCAGCACAAAGTCTAGAACACAATATTACTGCTTACAAATTATGATCATTAACCCGGAGGTTCTTCCTCTACTTATAGAATGTAGAAGGGAAAGTACAAATGGAAAACTCAAACTAAACTGAAACACAAACAACAAGTTAAGATGACATTTAGCAATCATCTTCCACTAACTTCTCCTTAAGTAACACATGTATCACTTAACTAATAGAATTGTTCCACATGAATTTAAGCAATGGTTTCAAAACCGATAACTTTAAAGTTTTACAATTTCATCCGGGAACATAGAAAATAGAAGTCATGCCAGCTGTAACATTTATGTATTCTTCTTGTTCTGATATCGGATTTACTTGTCAAACATGTAATTCAACATCTTTCCATCTGTTTTAGCCACTACTTCCTTCTCTGTCCTGAATTGCAGCAACCCTTCATTCAACACTTTGATGCACGCTTCCACATCTTCCAAAATCGGCCCAAACCTTGCAATGTCTACCTGTAGCGCCACCAATCTACTAATAGAATTCATCGTGAAAGGCTTAGTAGCTTTATCAATTCTCTTTTGTACCATCAGAAGAGACCCTTCCAGGGAATTAGGCACCTTGCTAGGAACGATCCACACGTATGAAGTAACACCTCCGACCACGTCCTTCTCAGTGAAAGAAATGATATTGTATGGTAAGGATGATGTCCTACTCTCAAGTGCCTGCATCCTTTTCAGCAAAACTCTGTAGATCTCTAAACGGAAAGATACTACAAACTCTAGTTGCTTCCCCTTCTCAACTGATCCATTCGGTACAATTTTCTCTACAACCAATACATCTCATGGCAGCTTGTTGATCTCCCCCAAAGTACTCAAGTTACTCTTAGCAACTGTGTTCATGTCCACTGTGCTCGTTACCAATTGCTTCAGCTGATTTGCTGCATCTTCCATAACCTTCAGGCAGGATGGCACTTCTCCAAGTTGTACAGAAGCTTGACGCATAATCAAATCCTTCCATTCGTCAATAGCTTTTACTTGATTGCTTGCATCCTCCATTTCTTGCATAAGATGATCACTCACCTACTCTGAAATGGGTTGAATGGAAGGCTTAACAACCTTGGCTATGATCTCGCACAACTAAGATACTTGATTCTGAAGTTCTTCTTTCTCCACCTTTTCATTGTCAAGCCTAAGGAATAGATCATCTATCAATATCTGCATGTCCTACTTCAATCCTTCAGTGGTGGCTTGACCGAGGGGTACTTTGGTTACTGTAACATCTTCTACCATGAGCTCCTCCTCCTTTTCTTCTGCCAGAATTGATATCTCAGCAAACTTCTGGCCTGATTCCTCGATGATCAACCTAGAAGTTGCTTTAGCAAATTTAGGCCTTCTATCTCTTCCACCTAGATTCTGGAGTAGCTGCAAGTCGTGCTCTTCTAAGTTCATCTCCACTCTCGCTTCTGGAACCAACTGCGAAGCCAACCATTCCGAGAAGTTACTTCTTGGAGAATGAGAAGTCTTTGAGTGCACTACCATCTCCCGCTCTACCTCCTCTCCATCAGAAAGTGCCATGGTGTTATGGCTGCCATCCTCTGAATCATCCAAGGACAAAGCTCTTTCGAACTCCGCCATCTGCAGCTTCAACATCTCCTCTAGAACAAGTGCTGAACAGAGTGGTTGAGGAGAGAAGATGAATGTCGCTGGATTTAGTGGAGGCATGGAAGTGTCCTGCTACTGCGGTGTAATAGTTGGTGAAGTACTGGGTGTTAGAGAAGCTGAAACCAAAGTAATGTTCATGGAAGTGAATTTCTCCTTAGATTGAGATCTTCTATGTACTTTCAAATTCTCATACTTTCTGCTACTTTCTCCTCCTTGCTTCCGCTTGAGGGAATCTCCCGGACGGAAGTTTCCCATGACTTGATTCATCAATACTTCATCAAGGAAATATCCCTTCGTCAACAACCAGTTTGAAGTATTCACCAAAACAGCTCCATATATTTCTTCAAGTGTATGAAAGCCTCCTACGTTATCATGAAGCATGGCTTTATCTCCTCCCATTTGATGGTAAGTGTCAAGTACCACATTCCCATCATCTTTAAGATCCGCAGGTATCCGCGCTAGTCTAAAGTTGAACACTTACTTTGCTAATAGCCTGCTGAAATCTCTCTTTCTAACCTCGTACTCACTTTTGCACTTCATCAAGAAATCCTCTAATGAAAGCACATGTGCGTACTCCTAGGAGATCGTCTTCCTGGCTACTCCAAATGGATTGAAGTTCAACCATGCAAGGAAGAACTCTTGCTCATATTCGAATAACATTTGCATCTCCATCCCCCAAGCTCTATGAATGCTAATGCAGCTGTAATGTCCCACAGTGATTGGGAAGAAGCCCGCAACTTGTGCCACTTAGACTGAAGGTCGTGTAACTCCACAAGTTTCCTGCTTAGCTCCATGGCGATCAATCTATCATTCGGATACCTGGGCATCTTTATTGGTTCTCCAGAAAAGCCCGTAACCCTGAGGTATGTGAAATCTGCAAACTGAATGAATAGACTGCCAATCTTGGACACAACTTCCCATGCTTCCTTGCTTACCATGTTGGCCTTCAAGTCTTTGTCTAGCCTGCAAATTAAATCATAGAATAATTCATCATTGACCACTTTGGAATCTTTCTCGCACGTAGGTACAGTAAGCTGTGGGTAGCACTCGAAAATGAGCTCCTTAGAAAGAACACCACATCTATCCAGCTTGGAAAAGATACCTTGTGAAGCTACAACATACACCAAGTAGGAAGTCATTTTGAAGTTGAAAGTACGCTTCACGTTCCGGAGTTGCTCACCAATTTTGTCGCTAATAATTTCTGACCAATTGATTATGGAATCAATTTTTTTGACTTCAATGGTCCTGATGAAAGCATACATCCATGTACGAAAAGTGTAAGCATTCACCTCGCCATTAATCCTGCATAACAATTTGATAACATCATCTACCTCCTGCACCAAATTGGACCGCATAAGAGTTCTTGGGAACTTTAAAAGAGATCTAGGATTCTTCATATATCTGCTATTCATTATGGTCACGCAATCAGCTCTATACTTCTCCCACCTACTGCCAGCATCCTAAAGACTAATGGAAGTCACCACCTTTCGCACTGGAATCTTCAAACAATAATTGATGAAATTTACGTCCAAACGAATTACTATTTTTCCCGTAGCATCACGCACTGATATGGATGAAGGATGGTAAGATCTAGCACACTCCATAACAAACCCTGGCAACTAGGATGTGCATGGAAAGGCTGCAGCTCGGATAATTCCACTGCTTTTAACCGCACGCATGAGTGAAGTCTTTCCCGCTCTGGATCTATCAATCAATTCGGAAAGAAGTTCTGGACCTAGATCTGTGTCTCCTATGTCTGCAAGTTTGGAAGCGATGCATGAATCCATCGTGCTTTCTTTTTCATCTTTCTTCGCCATAGTTTTGTCTATCTTTGTTTGAATAATTTATTTTTCTTCTTACTTGGCCGGATTTCTTTAAAACTGGTACAGATCTGGACAATTCTTCAGATTCAGAGGATATATGCAATGTATTGGACATTGATTAAAGCTCCTTTTCTTTTGTAAAGCACCTGTAATGAATTCCTGTAATTAATATAGACAAAAATGGCCACCGGAGCATGAATAGTAAATTTTAATTGTAAAAATCTACACTTTTCAAGTCTGCTGCCCCAAAAATTGGTGTTTAATTTACACATAAAGAGAGCATGAATCCTTTCAACAGCACATGAGCACTTGTAACACCTATGCAAACAATTATGCAGACAAAGATCAACCTCCTTCAAAGCATGCACCAAATTTGGAAGCTTTTAGCTTTGTTTCCACCTTGCCTGAGTAAAATCCTTCTTCAAATGGTGCGCACTTTTCCTCCTGGCTGCAATTCTTCACCTGTGAATTAAATAATTCACCCATATGGCAGCCCATACTTATATAACCCTCACAATTCTATAATTAATAATTGCCCTTCCTATTCCTGGCAATTAATTAATTAAAAATCATGCTTCTCTCTTTAAAAATAACATGTTTAAGGACAACCATCCAATAAATTAAATTAATCCAATTTAATCCTTCACACTTCACTTCACTTAAGCTTCACAGTGTGCCTTGACCATAGCCACTAAAAATAGAATTTAATTTAATGATTTAATGCTTTAAAAAATCATTAAATATATCCTAAATGGGGCGCACTTTTTGACATGAAGGGGGCAGCCTTTAAATAAATTAAATTTAATCCATTTAATCCATTTAAATCTATTTCTTTTATTCCCCTTTGACTTCTTGACTTTCTTCCATGCCTGAGTGCCAAAATTGGGCGAATAAATATTAACAGATATTTATTTAATGCATTATTATTCACCCAAGGTGGGTCACACTTTTTTACATAATAGAATTCTATTTGTAAGAATTTATAACAATGGGATTCTTTACCCTGCAAGGCAGCCCCGGAAATCCCATGATCCACTTAAGTGATTTGACTTTGACAATGAGATTATTTACCCTGCAAGGCAGGCAATACAATCCCATGATTTCACTTAAGTCACTTTTCTTTTATTTCACCATGAGAATTTTCACCCTGTAAGGCAGGAAATAAATTCCTGCCTGCCTGCGGCCTCTAACTTTCCCACTGTAGCTTAAGTGAATTTTATATCATGGGAAAAAGTACCTTGCTAGGCAGGTACAAAATTCCCACCTTGCTTACTGCTTCCATTTTTCCCATTGCAGCTTGAATCTTTTGTTTTACAAAAATGCACCCAACCCCGCAGGGGCTTTTCTGTACACGACTTCGCTTTTTCCCAGTGATCCAGACCTCCGATGGCGACTTCCTCCAGGCATAACGTGCGTATATTTTTTCCAACTGCTCCAGGCCAAAAATCGGGCTTACTCGGCAAAGGAATTGTTCTAGAGAAATTTCACAGAAAATGAAATAGGACAACACAAAAATACGAAAAAATTGCCAAAAGTTACAAATAAAGCCCAAAAATTATTCCAAGTTTAAACCCTTCTGGTACATGGGAAGAATGGCATGTTTGATCATAACAGAGTTAAAATGGAGCGCAAATAGTCTCATACAGGGCTCAAAATAATTAAATACAAATTTTCTGCAGACAAATCTTGACGACAGAATATAACAATTTTGGGCATCTGGGTATTTGGTGAAAAAGGCTAATATGGCTCTTTGGGAATATCTTGACGCAATACAAGAACTTTCAGGTAATAAAAACACAAAACGACCCATTATTTTAAAAGTATGAAATTTTTTCGGATAGGGTAGTCGTAGATTTCAGGATGAAATCTGGGTGACACCAACCATACCCCTATTTCTTTTTTAGAATTGTTTCCCAATGAGAACATGTAAACCCCAACCTTAGTAATTGAAAAGAAAATTATACCCTGGTTGTAATAATATCTTCTCTTACTCAACTCTAAACTAACAAGAGCTGGAGGCCACCATGCATCAACTGAAATTACCTTATCCATGGCCCAATATGGAAAAGACATTTTTCTTATGATCCGACCTATCTTTTCCAATTCAAAAGGCATGTAGTAGAACTAAATTTGTTGAGGATTGCAATCCAACAATGTCAACAACTCTTTTATCAAAATATTTGAGCAACAATGTTCCTATTTCCCATGCATCAATATTGTGGGTGTTTTCTTCACTATACAAGACACTTTGATCCCATAATTTCCTCTTAAAAAATATGTATCAACTAGTTCATAGACAATATGAAAAAAGAAAGTTCTAACCTTTTCTAGTAAGCCATAGGTCTTGCCAAGAAGACAACTTATCATCATTTCATTCCTATTCCATGCACATGAGACATCCTTTACCTTGATCCTCGTAGAATTATTTGAACTTCCCATGGCAAGGTTTGATTCCACTCATGTTACCAAACATACAAAGATGAGATTACCAACAACATTGGTTTGAAAATCAAACCTCCTTCCCTTCTCAAAATTCACAACAACACCTATCTCCCACATGTAGAAATAATATCAAGATTAAAGTTTTGAACCCAACCGTCCATAATTTCTTTATCACAAGAGATACTTCTTGTCTCCTTATTTCTTGAAATGTGTTGATCATAAGGACATAAAAATGGTAGTGACATGGGAAAGAGTAATAAAACTAAAACATGGTTATCATTCCCAACCGGTTGTGCATGATGACAACATACTTGAATTGACATATTGGTAGGTAATGAATTTGGGATTTGTACCATGAGTTTCCTATGACCTTCTTAGAACTCAGAATTTGAGTTAGAATAAATTCTCAGAAAATATCCGAAAGGTACCTTACTTCAATGAATTTTCTCCTCCATAATGTCATCCTCATAGGCCTTTTGTAATTCTTGCTGGACTATCTTCTTTGTGGGTCCCAAAATAGTGGTTTTGGACTGAATTATTGGTGCCTTGTGTGGTTTGTTGATAGCTAGTGTGTTTGATTCCTTTCTCAAAGCATCCTTTGTTTGTAGGCCCGTCCTAGGGACTGCAACTTTGACTTCAATAAGCTATTTGTTGGTTTCTTGCAATTTCGAATGATCAGTCGCCCTCACTACCCCTTTCAAGGGTTCTACCATGTTGCTAATTTAAAAATCAGTATTGGGATCAATTAATGAAGCTTCTTCTATGGAATTTCCTCTCTCTATGACTTTTGTTAGGGACATTCCAGCAGGAGGTTCGGTTAGATCCACCAATTTCCTTTCATAAGGTTGAAGTTTGGATTTTTCTTCTCTTTCTAAGTGTAGTCCTGATTTTCCTTTTTTATTTTCCATCTCTATGTAACTCTTCGATACCAACATGTCAACATCCAATACCAAAAAATCTTTACCTCGAGTTGTATGCTCATTGGTCTCCTTCTCATTTCTTGGCTCATGGTCCATGAATTCACCAAACCCTTCTTCATGTGTAGTGTCAAAACTCTTGCATGTGGTACGTCCTTATGGAGCACTAACCTCTTCCTTGTTGCTTGGGTTTTTGACCTCATGCCAATTCCAACTCTCTCTGTTTCCAACTCTAGAAACACTACAAAAGGGAGGGCCTCTTGGACCTTCTCTGAAAGATCTCTATAGAAAAACATAAAATCTGGAGCCTTGGAAGACTTTGGAGTGGCTTCTTCTTTGATTGTTCTAACTTCAACGAGTTTCTCCACAGTTAGGGTGAGGGTTTCTAATGACCTTGATAACTTCCCTTGCATCTTCTCGAACCTTTCCATACTTCACAGGCTGGGAGGATGACGCTCTGATACCATGTAATGTCCCCTTTTAAGGGGACTCAGGAAATGGCCAAAAGCTCACAATTCAAGTTATAGAACTGTTATTATAACCTTGTAAATTTGTAATTTAAATCCTTCCTAGAGAAGTGACTTCCCTAGATGCGTTAAACCCCTCAAAGATGGGTCAAACCTTTTAAAAATCCTTCAAATATTATGCCAAAATTTGTAGAAAACCTTATAAAACACTGAAAGGAATGATAACCAGATCGTACCAAGCCAAGAACACAGATGCTAATCAAACACTATGATCAATAAGATGAAAGCAATTCACCATAATAACTTTACATAAAACCTTTGCAAACAAATGAGAAACAATATCATATATTATTATGGAACTCAATGCAATACATTGAGAATGGGCCTTGCTTAAATAGACAAGGAATAACAATCTAAGAACCAGTCAAGGTCGTAGATCAAGCCATAAATCAAGGAAATAACTAGTCATCAAAGAACTAGTCAAGACCATAGATTTAGGAGAGAACTAGACATCAAGGATCTAGTCAATACCATAGATCAAGGAAAGAACTATACCTAACAACTAGATAATATCTCCTAATATCTAAATAAGATAAAAGAAATATCCACACACATAAGTGGGTGAGGATAAATACAATAAAGGTAAATAAAGTACCTAGGTGAACATGAGCTAAGGTAAATACCTACTCTAACAAACACATTTAGCGTTAAAAATCAGAATTGAGTGTGAAAATAATTAATTACGGAACTCTAACAAGTGAACATCATCAAGCTTGGAAAAAATAGTAGAACACCTCCAAAATTCACCAAACTCGAGATCTTAGCCTTATAAAACATAGAGAACAAGATAGTAATTTCAGATTTTCTAGATTAACATCACACATACCAAATTATCACTCCAAGTGGGTTACTCAACTCCAAACAAATATATTATTGAATCAAAGAGAGAAACCATGCAAGAAAATGATACTTTATTACCTATCAAATCAACTTGCATGCACAAAACCTCATGAAGGGTTTACATCCTCCAAAAAGCCCTCAACCAAAGGTTTTTGTCCTTAGACAAGGTCTTCAACTCAAGGGGTTTCATCCTTGAGAGAGATAGTAAAAGGGCTACACTAGCCAACTTCCACCAAAATATGAATAATCACCAAAAAAACATGATTCTATAATACCCAAGAGATCTCCTTAAATAATCGCGAGGAGGGATTAACAACATAAAAGTGATGGCCAACCGCTTAAGGTAAGTGATTTTCAATATTCAAATGGTATTTGGAGCCTACATGCTCATAATACCTTTATTACCTAACTACTTAAGTTCCTTTATTGGAGTGGTAGGCTTCTCAATATGATACATGATAATAAATGAAAACAACTACTTAAACAACATTAAAAATGTAATTAAGATCTTCCCATTACTTTCCTTAGACCCACAGGGAGAGAATGGGTTAAGGTCTTCAAAAATCAACCTCAAAAAAGGGACATGACATGCTTTCTGCATCTTGTTTTTCCCGTGGAGCACCTCCTATTAAGCCAGTTTTAACTCTACCTATCCTTGGTTGAACTTTAGTTCATGCTTGTCCTAAACAACATTAAAAATGTAATTTAGATCTTCCTCTTGCTTTCTTCCTTAGACCCACGGGGAGAGAATGGGTTAAGGTCTTCAAAAATCAACCTCCAAAAAGGAACATGACATGCTTTCAGCATCTTGTTTTTCCTGTGGATCACCTCCTCTTAAGCCAGTTGTAACTCTACCTATCCTTGGTTGAGATTTTTTTCATGTTTGGCCCTTGCCTTGAGATCTTGCCCATGCTTGTCCTTTGCCTCTTTAAGTTATTTCTCACTTTGGACACCCTAACACCCTACGGCTTTGTGCTTGTGTGATCTGGGAAAATTTCTCCTAAAATCAACCTTGTTGATCCCCTATCTCATGACGTACAATTACCATCTTGTTATCCAGACTATCCTTCTTATTTTGTATCATACGTTGTTTGCACGTGGAAGATTGGAGAAAAAACTATTGGTACATATAGGTGAACTTGATACTTCATAAAATTTCAACGACATTTTTCTCTATAAAAACAATACTCTAAGCCACTAGTGGGGGCATCCATTGTTCATGCATCTTAGGAAGATTCACTTATGCGGATCCCTTGTTGAAATAAATCCATGTAAACTCGACACAACAATTTGTCTGCCCGATCCTCTAAATATAGTAGACTCATTCATTATCATCTGCACATGTGAAGGACCACCAATTAGTTCTAAGTGCCCAAAATCCTTGGAGATTCCTTGTAGTGCCTCTATCATGGGTCCTAATGTTTGTAAGAAATACCCCAAAAATACAAAATACAAAGAATTGTAAAATTGCCTAAATAATAAAATGTTTTTTTTCTTTGTAGTTTCAGCTAATGGAAAAACCTTTCAACTTTGTGGGGAACCATATATGACTTGATTCTTCACATTCATATTCAAATGACTTCATATTTCATTTTGAGATTAGTAATCAAGGCACGAGAACTCGAATGTAAAAATCACATAATGAATTGTAGAGAATTGTAAATGTCTTGTAGCTTGTCTCTTCTCAGATATTGCTACCATTTTGTACTATTCAAAATGAAGAATAATAACTTCTCATTTCTTCTCAAATATTTCTACCTTTTATTTGTAATATCACAGGAGAAATAACTCAGAGATAGTAGCTTACATCTCTCTATGGATATGGTAGTCTGGATGTCTCTTCTCAAAGATAACATCTCACATCTTTATAGAGAGATAGTGCTCATATCAATAAAGTGGTATAGTCTTTAATAACTCCCATATCAATGAAGTGGTGAAGTATTTTATTAAAATTTATCTATATGTATATCTTATTTCCATTAATTCATGGTTTGTTTGGCTATAGTCATTTTGTGCTACTAATATACGACATTATTTTGTGCTACAATTATTGTAATTAAAATTGATTCCTGCATATAACACATTAACATCTACAATTTAGTGTGTTGTCAACTGAATTCCCCATAAAAATTGGTTTTTGGGTATTAGTCCATGAAAAACAAATATTTGCACATTTTGTATGAGTTTTATAATTATTGAATAAAGTAACGATACATTTGATGGAAGATTCAATTCAGGATATGGGTCTATTTTCAATGACGTAGAATGAGCATAAGTCAATTATTGAAGAAAATAATTGGCTGAGTGGTGAAAACCAATGGTTGTAGTTTGCCTTTAGCATTGAATAATGGAACAAATGATAAATTTGCAGAAAAATACTTCTTGATTGGAAAGCTCAATTGTGGAAGTATTAATGAAGCTACACATAAGCTTTAGAATCAACTTGCAAAAAAAGAAGTGTTTTGTGATGATGTTTAGAAGAACCTAATCATCCCACAAGATGAATTCACACATATTGGAAAAGATGAAGAAAATTGTTGTAGATGCACAAAAAAAATAAGGTAGACATGGTGTGTTTTTCAAGTTCATCACATTTTGATGATTCTTCATACTTGTTTTGTAGTTTTGATAAACACAAAAGGTATTGGTTTCAAGTTATTAAATAAAATAGGATATAAGTGCAAATTCCTTAGAAAAGATGGAATTTTTTTCAGAAACCTTTTGAAGTATAAAAGAGGCCTAAGAATTTTGATCTTAGTTACATTGGAAAATCATCTCAATACCTCATTGGGTCCTACTTTCATTAAAGCAAATATGCATCCATAACAACCTACTAAGAATTGGTGTGATCCTTCTACTTATGCAAATGGAAGGTGTTTATTTCACCTCATTATATACAATTATAATGGTAGAAGAGGTCACAATTTTGTTCATTTTTTGGAATCTACATTCTTTTGATTTACGCAAAAATGCAACCACAATAATTCTACATGTTGTTTTTTTGATATCCCTACCTAAAGGTCTTCAACATCAATAAATGTGAATTTCGGGTGTGCCACCCCACTCAAGTGGAAGGAAATCACTTATGCACTAGGAGCTCCTTATTTTCATCAAAAATCAAAACTAAGAGCAATGGGGCCCATTGCTCTTCAAGTAAGGATAAATGATTATGATGTCATCCCGTGACATTCTTTTAGACAGTATACCAAGAAAAATAGTGCATCACTATTGAGTCACCTTGTTGGGATCATATCTCCTATACCAATAATCAAAATTTTAAACTTTAATACATGTTGGAAAATTCATCAAGCAAACCAATTTTAGTTCCCTATAAGAGTTCCATAGGCATTACATATAGGGAACCGAACAAAGTTTTAGGTACCAAAAATGATTTGAATCACTCAAAAAATAAAATCAAAGAGGTATAAAAATACCAAAAAATAATAAAATCCAGTTCTTGGGGAAACACATATGACATGACTCTTTCCATTCCTAGTCAAATCACTTCATATGAACCATTTTTAGACAATTTATTTCCTGCTAATAATAAATATAAAGGCATGGGAACCCAAATGTAAAAAGAGTGGAAGGAATTATTGAGAATTGTAAACAAACATTCTTGTAGCTTTTGGTTTCTTCCCAGATATTTCTACCACCGTGATGTTCAAAACAGGGAAATGTAACTTCTCTTCTCTTTTCAGAGATTTCTACCTTCTATATGTAGTAGCATGAGAGAAATAGCTCAAATATAGTAGCTCATATCTCTCCACAAAGATAACATTCCACGTCTCTTTCTCAAAAATAAAAACTCATCTCTCTAAGGAAATTGTAGCTCACATCTCTTGTTTGAGATAGTTGTACATACCTCTCATGTCAATGAAGTAGAGAATCCTTTTATTCAAAATTATATTTGTGTATCTTATTTCCATTCATTCATGGTTCTTTTTTTTACAATCATGCAATATTACTTTATGCTATAAATATGCAATGATGTTTTCTATTGCAATTTTTGTAACTATAACCACTTTCGACAATAACACATTAATTTCCACAATTTAGTGCAATGTCAATCAGATTCCCCATAAAATTCAAAGCAATGTAGTTGGTAAACATTTTGAGGAGAATTGTTTCTTCAGCAGGAGGATTGACAAGGGTGTGGAAACTAAAAAGTTTCTTGAAGAAGATGAAGAGCTGGAACTTGTCACAACTGGAGTCAAAGTGTCTTTAATTCCAACCCCTTTTGATGAAATATCCAAAATGATGGTGAGATACATCACCTTGGAAGGTAGATATATCACTGTTCCTTTGAAGCACCTTGTTTTTCTCAACCATTTAAGGAGAAATCTCAAAATTTGCATCCCACATTTCATTTTGAAATCCCTAGAACAACCAATTTTAGAGGTACAACGTCACTCAAGAGCCCTTCCCCTTCATCAGGGGATTATCTTTTTTATGCATCACCATTGTCACCTTCAAACCCCTCATGCTACACATAACCATGTCCCTATTAACCCCACCCTTCTCCCTACATATTCCATGCCTATACCTACCAACCCAATGGGGAAGAGGAAAATTTGGTCAAAGAACCCCTTCTATTCTCCCAATCCTCCTTCCCCATTGAAGAGGGTTCTTCGCAACAACAAGAACAAATATTTTGAAACTGCTCAAAACCTTCTCTCTATGAACAAACTTATACAGGATATGGAGAAAAATGGAGCTTTGGAGAAGAGAATTGAGAATTTGGAGAAGGAAATTGGAGCTTTGAAGGGAGAGGTGAGACAACTGTCCAAGAAAGAGGGGAAAAGGAAGCTGGAAGAGAGACTTGGCCCTGAAGACAATCAGATTGTAGAGATTTACAAGAAGCTTCATTCCCTTGACACTAGGATAGGTGGACTTAGATACATATGAGATGATAGTTCCTCAACTTTTAAAGCAATCATATTCTTTTTGGAAACTCAAGTCAAGAATGTATGTATGTTGAGTAACATTTCTGAGAGAATTTGGAGTGATGGACCAGATAGAGACCAAGCCTTTGGTTTGTTGAACAAAACTGACCCTTCACAGGTTACAACATTGGGGTTGTTCACTTCCCTTCAGGAGATGAAGAAGACAATTGCAAAAGAATTCAAGTAAAGGGCATGTTGCTAAGTTGTTGTATTATCGTTGTTTTTATGTTGTTCCTATACTGTTTGATGTAGGCTTTGGTACTTTACTTGGCAGTATGTTTAACTGCTTTTGGGATTTCTTGTAAAATATTGATTTTGATCACTTTTGATTTGGTTCAATTGTAACATCTATCTAATGAGCCTTTTTGTACAAGGGTATAGTTCCTTTCAAAAAACTTTTTACCAATAATTAAAAAAAAACATTTTGAGGAGATTTGTTATAAATTCTCAAGTTCTCAATAGCATTGATCCTCTTTTCATATAGAGTCTCTAATTTGTGTAATATTTTTTCTCTGTAACTTTCCTTCAACTTGTAATGTATTTTAGTGATACTCTCAATTATGAAATCTCAAGCTTGAGGGGAAATAATTCCTTTGCATGTGTTCTTGTGAACAAGGATCTTTCTCTGTATATGTTCTAACACTTATTTTATATTCCATAATGGGAATTACATCATGTTATGCCAATCATGGACACATTTATTCATTAGTTTTTTATAGAAAGTTGACTATAGGTTATTTAGAAGATTTATCTTTTCCATTTCCTCATGGGTGATAAGGAATAAAAAATGTATGCCTAATCTTGAACTATCAAAAAACTTTTTCAGTGTCTTATTCTTGAAAAAGGAAGTATTATTCAAAATGATTGTTAAGAGGCTAAATCTAAAAGTTATGTTTTTTCATCGATAAAAATAAGGGTTGAAATGTCCCTTTCCCCATTATATTAATCCCAAAAAAGCAACATACTTTAGAATCAAAGCCCCAAATAGAGCATAGTTCACAACAAAGACCTACTAAGAGGGTAAAAGTTTAATCATTAGATTTAAAATAATCCAAAAAACCTAGAACCCTAACTGGAGCAACATAATACACAATTTAGGCGTCCATATCAAAAACTCGGTTGCTACCTTCTGCAATAAAAATGAGACCTTATTAGGATGCTCTTACAAAGAATCCTACTACCGCCTTTCACAACGAACCATCAAACACTTTCAAAAGCATCAACCCCTTTGAAAATTTAGTAGAGAAAACAACTAGATATGTACATCTCCTTTTAATATAAACCATTTTTAAAAGGAAAAAATAGTTGTCCATTTTGAGCCCTCCCGTTATTTCCGTAACATGCTTTGTAGAAAAAAATAGGTCTTCCGCAACCTAAAAAACGCTACTTTATAGCCCATCCCTGCTCGTAGCCTATTGTGATGGATTGATGATCACCTTTTTACAATTGTTGTCATTGACCATGATAGGGTTATGTTGGGCTGCTCCCAAAACCACAAGTCTTGGGACAACATGATTAGGGCTAGGAAACATGAGGGAAGAAATGGATTCTAAAATATTAGTGTTTATTTAAGGTGGTATCTATAAAATTGATAAAAAAGAGCCATTTTCTTGACAACATTAATATCACCACATAAGTAGAACATATTACAAATTAAAGGTAGATGTTGTTTCAAAATTATACCTCCTCCTTTCGTTTTTCAAATAATCTATTCTCAGCAGGTCCATAATTGCCTAGATTACACTTCCATGTCGAGAAGATTAAATATGTTTATCATGTTAGAATAGTGTGTTTTAATCTTACCTAGGGTTAGTAGTTACTACCTAGGTTAATTTGTTTTACGTACGGTAAAATCTTTCTTACCAAGGTTAATTATCTTTTACCTCAGTTTGTTGTTCGTTATTTGTTGATATTTTCTCTCCAACATATGCACGTACTATTTGAAAACTGAATATTTTCAGTTTTCTCTAGTGCATAATTCCAATAGTTTGTTTCCATATAAACAAACTATCTGTGTTATTTAAATTCTCATATTGTAATGAGCTAGGAGATTAAATATTTCATCCTTGATTTATGGTGAAGAAGCTCCATATACAAATTAATTTACAGGTTTCATTATTTTATTTGAAAGATTATTTTGTACATTCGTTGTGTGGATTCAGTCATTCGAAGGTCCTGTGGATCAACCATTGCCAATTCTATCATGGTATCAAAACATTTGGTCTTGCTCAGTTTCCGAATCTCCGTCGATTGCATTCTTTCAAATGAACTTGTAAAAGTTATTTGAGACACATTTATCTATATTTCTTCACGTATTTAATTGCTCCTGATTTGATCAAGCCCTGGATCAATTTTTTTCAGTTATCCCTCCATCATACATGCAAAAAAAGTTTTTTTCTGAAAAGAATCTGCACAGATTGAAAGGTTTTCGAATGTTGCAGGCCATCTCAAATTAGGTTGCACAAAAATGGAGGCTGTCGTACAATTGTTTGAGGTGGAACAGTGAAGACTGGTCACAAAAACACCACCTGTTTGGAAGAAGAAAGGTCTTTTGAATTTGCAACAAAGAAATTAAAATCTGATCACGTGGGTTCGAAGAAAATTTGTTGCTAAAGAAGCCTACAACTTGTATTACTTGAAATTTGTAGGTTGTATGGCCCAATTGATCAAATTTCCACTGCCTTTGATAAAACATTGTTTTGGGTGGTTTTGATTATTAAAATAAACCTTCATAAAATTCCAAAGCCCAAATACCGCCAAGATAAGTGGTCAAAAGAATCGTGAAGACTTTTGTACACCCCTCATCACATGTGTAAGTAATTTCTTTGGTTTTGGAGTGGTTAAAAGGGATATTTTGCAAATATATCTCAAAATTGACTTCTAGGGAGTGTGGCAATGAAGTTTTGGGAGAACATTGAAGAATAAGTGGTCGAGGGATTAAGTCCCACATACATATTCATTTTTTATTTTTTAAAGAAAAAATTACTTCTCCTTCGGTAAGAGTTTAAAGATGAAGCTTATCATTGCCTTATAAGACATTTTTTGCACTATTTCTTGTGTAAGAGATTTTTGCATTAAGGGAGGGAAATTATTGTTAGAAGGTGTAATTAGGGGTATTATTTTTGGCAAAAAATATGTCCAGATTGTTCATGACGACATCATCTTTCTCGGGAACGGAATTTCGATTGTTGAACCTCTCACCACCACTAACTACCATGTTTGAAACCCTAAAATATAACACCTCCAATCAAGAGGCTTGTAGAGAATTTTTGATGAAATAGCTCCCGCGTCATTCACTTTTGAAAAGACAAGTACGCATATGGCTGCAAGCTGGACGAGACTCTTGGATTGATTGGCCTCAACGTCTCAGACAACCTCTAATTTCACATTGTAGATGCAAAAACACCAGAAGAAGTATGGGAAAATTTCAATAGCCTAATTGGAAAAGTGAATGAGTTCAAAATGTTACAATTAGATGCAAGATCAAGTGCTCTTTCCCCTTCAAATGTTCCATCCATAAATGAATTTTTGGAAAAATTAAAGTTTTTGGGGTCACAGTTGAAAGCATTTTCATGATTTTGTCTAAATTGAAAGGACCATATAGTGTATTTGTCTCTTCCTTTTATACCATGATGGATACATTAGGTGGTGAATTCAAATGGCCTTCCTTTGAAGTTTTTTTGTGAAAGATTGGTTGGAGAGCAATCAAAATTAATGGCCCTAGATGCTTTACCTAGTCCAAGTCTTGCACTAGTTGCTAATTCCAAAGAAAAACCTCCACCTAAGCTAAAGCAAAGGTTGATACCTTCTGTAACCCTCTAGGGTCCACAACCCAATCACCTCAACCTTGTAAAAATACTAATACCAAAAATTCCTTCAAGCAAAAGAAGAAAACATATAGCCCATGTAATTTTTGTGGTGGTCCTAATCATGATGAAAATAAATGATTTAAATAGGTGGAAGCATTAGAGGAAACAGTGAAACAACACAAGATTTCTGTTACTACTACATCCTCTTTTTTTATTCAAGTGCATCACACCATCTCACACATTCTCGAGATCTCTTTTCTTGTCTTTCAGATTGTAGTACCTCACATATTGTCATGGGAAACTCTTCATGGATTGAAGTTTTGGGATCAAATACAGTTGACAAACAAGATAGTTGATTTAATAATGTATTTCTTGTACCCCAAATATCTTCTAATCTTCTCTCTATGTATTAACTATGTAATTCTGGTATTGGTAAAACTGTGGAGTTTACTCCAAATGATGTTGTAATAAGAGAATGTCACAATCCTAGTGAGATAATGGCTACACGTGGCTACATGTACAGTTGATCATACTACAAGGCTCTACACTTTTGATAAGTTTGAGTCTTCTTCTAATTCTCTTAGTTCTTCACTTGTAGGACATGGTGATAGTCTCATCAAATTGTGGCATGAGAGGCTAGGACATTTGACTTCTGGATATATGTAGAAAATGAGTGCAAAGAATCTTATAACATGCCTTCCAAAGGTTTTCTATTGTTGGAGTGTGTCTTGGTTGTCTAGTTGGTAATCAACAAGATCCATTTCCAATGGGTAAGGCCACACGTGCTCTTGCACTGTTAGAGTTGATTCATAATGATTTGATGTCTTTTCCAATTCACTTCTTCTCGGGAGCCAAGTATGCACTCACATTCATTAATGAATACACTAGATGAA
Source organism: Taxus chinensis (assembly GCA_019776745.2). Classification (NCBI taxonomy): domain Eukaryota; kingdom Viridiplantae; phylum Streptophyta; class Pinopsida; order Cupressales; family Taxaceae; genus Taxus; species Taxus chinensis. The sequence goes on along the minus strand of CM034154.1, from coordinate 92,318,230 downwards.
ATTGGGTTTATTTTCTCAAGTTGAAAAGTAAAGTTTTTGATACATTCAAGGCTTTGAAAGCCATCGTTGAAAAAAAAACATTTCTTCCTCTTAAGAAGATACACACAGACAATGGGTGAATATGACAGAATGTCTTCCAAGATTTATGTATTTAACATGACATCCAACATCATTTCATTGTGCCATACACTCCACAAAAAAATGGCGTAGATGAGAGGAAGAATAAAACTTTGAAAGAGATGGATAATTGCATGTTGCACTCTAAAAATTTTCCACCAACATATCGTGTAATGTCCCCCTTTTTAATTAAAAATTAAAAAGAAGAGAAAATCGATTTACACAGGTAAATTTAAAATAAAATATATTTTTACTGTGCAAATAAAAAATAAAAGAGAAATTTGATTTCACCTTGGGATAATAATTTCTTATTTTAAAGGTGAATTAAGTGACTAAGCAAGTCGCATTTTTCTAGGAATTAATTTATGTTTTATATTTAAAATAAATCGATTTCTTCTAGGCATAGGTCGATCCATATGGGCCCCATTTGATTTAAATTCTCTATGCATTTAATATTTGATTTGAGTGTGATCTCTAGGCACTTTTTAAAATGATATTCCCTCCTAGCTTTTGGCACCAAAGATGGAGAGAGAACTTTGGAGGATGTGTAAGACAAAGATATAAAAGAAGATGTGGGTACTCCTTTTTCGCAGGTTGACGGTTTATTAAACTTATCTTCATGCTTGAAGAAGAGATGTATGCCCACTAATGATCTAAAACAAAATGTGTTCTTCAACACCACCTTTGAGTGAAGTGTGTATGCCCTTTGAGCTTGAGTTGATGAGTTATTTGCATGTCTATTCAATCCAAGAAAAAATGTCATTATTATGAGAGCTTGTGAGTTTATTTGGAGTGTTTGGGCCACTACTTGGTCAATAAATTATGGAAATTGTTGCTGGTTTTTTTCATTATATAAATCGACTTGTGGAGGGAGATTTATGGTGTTTCTTAGTGGTATTTTGCAAGGATAAAATCTGAGTTGTTCTTGCCTATTACTCTATTGCTAATGCAATTGTTTTATGATATTTGGAGCTGCTAACCTTGCTGGAATTTATGATAAATAAATCGACTAGGTTATGTGATTTTCTATCATATTTTGGAAGGGTTTGAAGTATTTTTTCAATCTGTTGTTACAGATCTTTTAATGCAGATCTAAAAGTGATAATTTTGAGTGTGGAGAGGTGTATGTTTGAGGTGGAATCAATTTTATAATTTTTCCTAACCCTACCGACTTGAACTACAGTCTCAGGGGCTGTTTTGAGTGGGTTTTTGTGATTAGAAAATTCAAATTGTTAGTTCATTGGAATGTGCATAATTTTATCATCCTTCTGTAATTCATTTCATTCAAAACAGATAAAGATTGAGGGAGATATTAATTTTTAAAGTTTGCAGTCATTTTCAGCTATTTCCAGGCATATTAATTTACTTTACTACTTCTATAAGTTTATTGGTTAAAGGAGCACAAATTCCAACTAGATAGCCCATTTAAACCCTTACCTTGACTCACTCTAACCCCATTTGGGTTGTATTGAAGTTGACACTGAGTTAGTTAAGGTGAACTTAGAAGGGTTTCTCTTCTAAGTTTGCTTCTTTTGCAAGTAGATTAATAATAATTAATTAATATCCCACAAGGGGATATTACATATCGGTCCGAAGTAGTTTATTGTGCAAATTACATCCAAAATTGCATGCCACACAAGTTTGTGCGAAATATGACACCTGAAGAAGTTTGGTCTGGGACCAAGCTTGATATTTCAGATTTTTGTGTTTCGGGAAGTACAACATGGGTGTTTGTTCTTGCAAATCCTTGGATAAGAAGAGTCAATCTCTGATATTTGTTGGTTATTGTGAAGATGTAAAAGATTACCATCTTCTTGATCTTTTCACTAAAGATATATTGTTTTAACAAGATGTTTGAGTTGATGAGCTACCTACTCCACAAGAGTCTACATTTGGTTCTTCTTTGTCTCCTTCTACAGTTGATTATGAGGATGTACTTCCTATTATTGATGATGATGATGATGATTTTGATGTTAAACCTACTCAGCCACCACATTTATCTTCTTCAAATATATGCCCAAGTGAGCATAAAGCACTCTATAAGTACTTGGTTCTTTGGTTGGTGATCCATCTGATTCTCATCACGCTTAATCACAAATATCTGGTGTTGCTCTTGTGGGAAAAACCATTACTAATGATCAAATATTTTTTCTGAGGCCATTGGTAAACCTAAGTGGGATAATGCAATGTATGAAGATTATTCTTCATTGATGAAGAATAATATATGGGATCTTGTACCTCTTCCTAAGGGAAGAAAAATTGTAATATGTAAATGGGTCTATAAGACCAAATATGTTGTAGACGGATCAATTGATAAGTACAAAGCTAGATTAGTAGCTAATGGTTTTTCACAAGTTGAAGGAGTTGATTACATCTTTTCCCATGTAGCTAGGATGGATTCTATTTGACTTTTACTCTCTCTTTTCACTTCACATAGTTGGCCAATTTTTTTAGATGGATGTGAATAGTACTTTCTTGCATGGTGATCTCCATGAGGAGATATATATGGAACAAACACAAGGATTTTCACATGAATCATAATTGATTTGCAGGCTCTGTCATTCTCTTTATGGTCTCAAACAAGCTTCTTGAGCTTGGTATGAGAACATGGATAACTTTCTTTTGAGTTTTGGTTTCCATCGGTTTGATTTATATCATAATGTCTACATCATAAAGTAGGGTGAGTATATTTTGATATTGGTTTTGTATGTTGATGACCTTATCCTCACTAGTAGTTCAGACTCCTTGATATATGACATCAAGGAAAAGTTGGAAAATAGGTTTTCAATGATATATTTGGGACTTCTGCATTATTTTCTCGGCCTTCAAGCTCATCAATCTTCCGAGGGTATCTCTATTAGACAACAAAAGTATGTGACATATCTTCATAGGTTTGACATGGCTGATTGTAAGCCTTCCCCCACTCCATATCAGTTAGGTATTGTGTTATCTACCACTTGCATGACTCCTCTTGTTGATTCAACCTTGTATTGACATCTTGGAGGTTGTATTTTATACTTGAATCATACACATTGCCATATCACATATGTTGTGAACATCATCTCTCAGTTTTTGCATGAGCTTCATAAGATTCACTGGCAATAGCCAAGTGTATTTTGCGATACATTTTGGGCACCACATGCTTTGGTATATAATACATACCATAAATTTCTACAAAACTTGTTGGATATACTGACTCTGATTGGGTTGGTGATGTTGACACTCATAAATCCACTTGCGGATTTGTATTAACCTTTGGTTTTGGTCCGGTTCCTTGGGCATGCAAAAAGTAGATGAATATTTCATTATCCTCCTTTGAGATAGAGTATCAAGGTGTTGTCAAAGATAGTCAAAAGATACTTTGAATTCTACAATTACTTGGAGAGTTTGGCTTCACCCAACATGGTCCTACTATTCTTTGGTGTCATAACCACAATGTGATTTTTATCTCAGACAACTATGTTGAGCATCAGTGTACCAAACACATTAAGATTCGCAAGCATGTCATCCACTAGCTTATTCAGAATGAAGTTTTTTCTTTGGAGTTTGTGCCTACAACTAAGCAGGTTGCTGACATCGTCACAAAGCCTTTGGCTTCTCCTCGTTATCTTTAGTTGTGAGATATGCTTAGGGTGAAGGAATTTGTTCTGGGGGGAAAATTTCACACGAATTCCTACCTTTATTTTTCATGTTTTTTATTGGTTTGTACATGGTTACCTTATTAGGCCTGGTAGCCGAGACCCATATTAATTTTTTACCGTACTCGTTGTTTTGCTCTTAACTGAGGTTGTTAAGATAGCGTGTTTAATCTTACCTAGGGTTAGTAGTTATTACCTAGTTTAATTTTTTTACTTAGGGTAGAATCTCTCATACTGAGGTTAATTGTCTTTTACCTCATGTAACACCCACACTAGTAACACATCTAAAACACGTGTCTTTTACCTTCTGGCCTCTCATTGCTGAATTGAATCTTGAATCTGCATTCAAAATTTCTCTCTTACGTGGAATTACAATGTTCATCAAAATGTCCAACCAATGATCAATTACAACTTACATTGATATGGCCATTTTGGAATATTTTGAATTGTATCTAAAATGGTGCTTCAAACCTGAGCAAGAATTTCCATGAGTTGAATATTGTAGTTCCATGGATCTAACAAATCTCCTTTGGTAATACTCCAAAAGTGTTCACAGAGTTCTTCTAGTGTTGTTTGACCAAAATGCAATGATTGACACCTCATATTGTTCAAGCCAGTATTGATTTTTCCCTTGATTTCTTGAATTCTGCTGATGTGAGTTTGTAAATATCCCAAGGCCCCACGAAGTACTCACATCCTCCAATCAATTTTTTGGATCCATGCCCAAGAATAGTTATCTTTTGGACTCATAAACACATTTTCTCTTAACAACAAATTGGATTTAGTAAGAATCGTTTCCTGAATGATTGGTAGGAGCTCCTTCTAATGGTCAATTTCATCTCTGACTGTGGTGAAAACATCTTGTACCTTCTCGGTTGACATGGTGATAACCTCATATATCTTGATCATTTCTGGGAGAAGATCACATCCCTTATATACAATGGAATCAATCCATGTCTCTGTTTCCCTTCCCAATATGTTGAAATGTTGAGCTACCGTATGTGGAGCAATCCTGCTTAGGGGTGTTAGTGGCTTAGGAGTGATAAGAGAAGTTTCAGGGTCAAAGAAGGTCTAGAAATATGATTTCAAAGAACACACATGCTCCTTTAATTACTCTTGGGTTTCTTTTCCTTTCTCATCTCAAGCAACTAAACTAGTAACAATTTCTTGAAAATTATGAATGTCTCCCTCACAACTTGATTCTCCAATAGGAAACCTAGTCATCTCATAATCAAATATTTGCATTTCAATTTTATCTTTTTCAACCCTCAAACAAACAATCTCAATGAATTGTGATCCGGAAGTGTAGACACTCAAATTTTTCAATATGCACTTTAAAAACACTTGATTTGATGATGCACTCTTGTTATGAAAAATACCATCTCTCCATTCCCACTTAGCACTTTCTGAGGTCTCTTATTTACCTTGTTTATCCTTGCACACTAACATGTCGATAAATTTTGAGAGCACAAGGCTTAAAATTCTTTGTAAGACACTAAGTAACATATTACAAACTTCATTTGACATATTATCTACCCTAAAAAAGAGACGTACAATTTGTTCATGATTTTATATCCAGCCATGACTGATTTGTATAGTCTTGGATTGACATGTCTTCTAACTTTTCTTTGAATTTCATGTTCTTTGTTGGGTATTTTACTTCATCTAGGTCGACCATTCTTAGATAAATCATCTACAAAGCCCTATATAAGAAAGTAAACACTATCTTATTTGATAAGATGGGAATCTTATGGTAATGCACTGATAAACTCACTTCCTACACTTGTAAAAGGCATTCACAGGTCCCTAAATCTCACAATAACACATCTACAATCATTAGGGTGACACCCACATCAGGTATGAAGTTTTTTACCTAGTCAAGACATCATTATCTCATTTACAAGCACTTAAACATCCATCTTCTAAGTATTTTAGCAAGAGCCAAAATCAAAGCAAACATTTTCACAGAAGTTGTTGAATTTGTTTGACCTATCTAGATATCACATGATAGGTGGAGAACAATGTGTAGTTTGAGGCCTCTTTGGCGGAGTGCCAAAGTTAACGGTGCATAGGGGGTGCCCATAACCCAACTAATGTGTGTTTTATAGGACTCTTCATCCATGGCTAGGGTTTGGGATGGTGTTCAATATGTTAAGAGAGCTTTACTGTACATTCAAAAACTAGATTTTGACGACAAAAAAATCTAAGAAGGCTACCACCACAAAAATTTGTAGAAGCAGAAACAAAGTAGGTCTAAAACCATACAGTACAGTCTTGACAGATTGGTATTGTCTTGCCGCAAGACAATTCATAGATGCAGTCTTAGTTCCAAAGAACTTGTAGGTTTAGTTATCTCTATTCCAACATTGCATAAGCTCAAAACTTCCCATAATCTTCCGTAACAAGCTAAGTGCACCCATTCCCTTGTGTTTTCAAGTTAATATCTTATGTTGCATGCTTCAAAACATTATTTTGATAATGAATAACTAATGTTGGAATTCAATTAATTAAAATAGCCAACCACATCTAACCTACATCCATTACTGTAAATCTGACCTCACTAAATCAAATTTAGATAAACATAGTCTTAATCTAAAAAGGTGTAAATTGTAAACAACTATAATTACACCCAAGCAATTTAAATACTTAAATTGCACTAATCATCCCCTTTCTCGTAAATCGACGACATATCGTCAAAAAGCGCTCATATTCCCTCTTGTTATTGTTAATTAATTACAATACACTAATTGATTAAGTCACCTATCCAGCTAACGACCTTCTGTTAATTAAATCATCTCTTCTATCTAGATTAATTAATTATTATTAATTAATTAGTCTTCCCCTTCATTTAAACTAGTAAATCGATATTAAATTGATTTAATCCCTTTCTAATAGCCTGAATCGCACTAATATTCTTCTAAATAGATTCTATAAGCTTACACCTACCTATTAATTAATCACCTTTGATTAATTAAAATACCCCTCAACTCCCATGACTTGCTAAACATGTATTAAACCCTTCTAAAGTAAGGCTACCTTTAATAAAACAACCTTATCCATTCCTAATCATGTTTTACCTTTATCCCACATTCATGAGAATGTGTTGAATCCTTTATCCTTTGGGCTATATAAAGAGCCCTCCACCTACCTTTTTACTTACACCTAAACTCCTTAGAGAGCAAATGCAAAACATATAGCAAAGAGACTAAGAGCTTGCACCTTGCCCTTTTGAGAGTTTATCATCTTGAAGAGTTAAGCCTCTTTCTTAACTGCTTAGGTCATATGGGAGGTGTCAAAGGGATCTTGTAGCCCAACTTTGATAGGCCCTCATTCCTAGGTTACTCGGCATACTAAGGACAACTATTTTGATAGCCATGGAGATTACTTAGGTCTATTCATTTATTTGTTGTTAGAGAATAGAGGAGTTTATATATTTAACATTATTAGTTTCAAAGTTTGTATTGATGAATGCTAGCATCTAACCCTTGTTTAATTCTTATCTTGATGGTGTTTAGTTTGTTGTTCAATTCTTGCTAAGTTAAGGCTATTTAGGTGTTAGTCTTTATTCATATTAGCATTATTTTGAAAACAAACACATGCACACATTTGGCACGCCCGGTGGGACTTACTCCATTGTCCTTTGCATTTAATTTCAAGTTTTTGTAGTTAAGTTTCATTTTTGGTTACTAACCCTCTTTTACACATGTTGATCTAATTTGTTTTTCTTAACTTGTTTTGTTGAGTTTGCATGTGTTGAGTCTTCCTTGTAGGTATAAAGGAGGTGAAGTGCTGTCAAAATTAGAATTGATGGAAAAATTTCAAGATTTCTCCATGTTTTCATTTTTAGAGCTTACTTTTTCAACATTCTACATGCTAGTTTTGTCAATTTCTTGAAAATTTTAAACTCTTGAGCATGTAGGTTAGTGTTTGATAGTGCTGAGTCTTCTATTTACATATTAATGTGGTGGGTTGCTGTCAAAATTTAATCTTGGTGAGAAAATTTCAAGATTTCATCATGTTTTCATTTTTAGAGCTTACTTTTTCATCATTCTACATGCTAGTTTTGTCAATTTCTTGAAAATTTTAAACTCTTGAGCATGTAGGTTAGTGTTTGATAGTGCTAAGTCTTATATTTACATATTAATGTGGTGGGTTGCTGTCAAAATTTAATCTTGGTGAGAAAATTTCAAGATTTCATCATGTTTTCATTTTTAGAGCTTACTTTTTCATCATTCTACATGCTAGTTTTGTCAATTTCTTGAAAAGTTTAAATTCTTGAGCATGTATGTTAATGTTTGATAGCGACGAGTCTTCTATTCATATATTGATGTGATGGGTTGTTTTCAAAATTGAATCCTAGTTGGAAATTTTTTCCCATTTTGCAGATTAAGAGACGTTTTTTTTTACATTTTTTGAGTGCATGTCAAGTGCATACCTGTGAGCATAAGAGCATATGCATAACCCATCTTTCTAAGGCCATAACTTTTGCTCCCGAACTCAAAATTAATCCATTTCTTTTTGCTTTGGAAAGGTATTGAAGTTAACTATGCAATGAAAACATAAATTTGGAATTTATACTTACAGAAATTACAGGTTTTTCTGTTAGTTTAAAACTAGTCATTTTCTAACATGTCTAATGTTTTGATGAATGTTGTATTTCCATGCTTACTCGATTTAGACCAAAGCGTGTGTATGCTCTTCTCTTGCACCTTTTGGTGATCTTGAGAATCAAAAACAACTTTGATCTCTATATTTTTAACATTGGGATTAAACTTAGAAATTTGATTATTCATTTTGCTTAAGGGAATGATCCTTTTACAAAGCATTTTTCAATGGTCCTTTGATTTGAAGTTTTCCATTTCTATATAGTTGGGATAAAGTTTGTGTATGCTCTTCTCTTGCACCTTAGGGTGATCTTGAGAATCAAAAGCAACTTTAGTCTTCATTTTATAACGTTTGGTAAATTGGAAACTTCATCTTTTACTTTTGGTTTAGGGGAATGAACATTTATCAAGAATTTTGTATGGTTCATTGATTGAAAAGATTTTCTTTACTTTTTAGTTGGATTATTTTTTGTGTATGCTCTTCTCTTGCATCCTTGGATGATTTTGAGAATCAAAAGCAACTCTTAATCCTCTTTTAAATAATGTGATTTTCTTGGAGAACTACTAACGCTTGAGTGTAGGACCTAAAAACGCTTGTCAAAGAAAGGAGGAATCAAAACGAAATCAAAAACTACTAATACAGTTGTTATACAGGTTGCCAAAAGGTGTTCAAGCAAACCACACCTAATTAAACAAGATAAAAAGAACAACATATTCAAAACATTGTATTGTAGGTTTCAGAAAAGGGTACGTCCCTCTCCGCTCAACTGGAACATAACCCCTTTGGCATAACACCTTAAGCTACAACAATGGGGGTGGTTCCAGGAACCCCAAAGTAGTCCACGCAAGAGGGAACCTTGTGGACGAAACAGGAAGTGCTCCGCACTACCTACTTGACTAGTGATTCCTTTGTGAGATAGCGTTACAGGTTGTCTATTGTGGCAACCCTAGTGATAGTACACGTAGACGCACTAGTTACCTACTGTTCTTGAAGGGGGTAAAGTAAAGCCGAGATACTCCCAAACTAGTCAGTGTGACTTTTTGGGTAAATCGCGCTCGCTCGTGGCAACTTTGTAACACCTAGGGTGAGAGAACCACCTAGGAGAATATACTTTGGCCAGGAGCCCACTTTGACCATTCTAAAATAGTGTTGAGTTGTGAACCATATTTTCATTGAGAAACGTGTGACGCGGTACTTTCGCCTAGTTTTTACTTGCCTTAGGGCAAGGCGAAACTCTGCCGAAGTGAAGCCAGCATTTTTCATCTTAATTTTGATTTACTTCCTTCACATTCTTTTGACACTTTGTTGATCAAAATAAGGGTGACTACCTTTGTGTTACCAATCGACTGTTTCTCTCACTTTTATGTCCCTTTACGCCCATCCATGTTTGTGGCTGGGTTAGTTAAATGTCTAAAGTGTGCGGAGGCATTTTCGCGTCATTGGTAGCCATTGTGATCTTGATACCCATGTCAAGGTCGTCATTGTAGTTAGGCGTGGTTCATCACCGTGGACTTCCTTAGAAGAGTTAGCTTGTTTGTATCGTATCACTACAATTTTGATATTTATGTCTTGTTTCTAGTAAACTCGATATAAATACCTATATTGTACGGTTACGTTACACACATTTTTAACTATTCCTAGCTATACTTTGAGATTTTTAGTTCGGTTCTATTATTACCTCGATTTCAAAGAGTGCTAGGTGTTACCATTTGTGCGTGTTATATCAATAACACCTCGATATCAATACTTCACTTTCTCGCAAAGTGGGTTAGCATATCTTGGTGATATTGTTGTGTCATTCGTAAATTGTAATTGGCACTTTTTGAGATACAGGTCTTAATCAAGTTTGAGCTCGCTCATCATATATCTTGATTGGGAGATCACATTGACTTTTTGTTTTTACTTACGTTTTGTTCATTTCCTTGAACTTGGCATAAGTGAAAACATCTTGTTGATCATCTTTGCATCACATTTTCATATGGTGTATTTCCTTGTTGATTGGCTTTGTGTTTCACACTTGCATGATTGTTCCTTGTGATTATTCATTCAGAAAACTTATTTTCTAGGACAATCCCTCTCGATCTCATCGATATTGCGTCATCACGATGTCTATTTTCCTTAGACCTTCTTCAGAAAATCATGCACACATATCAATACTTACGAAATGTCTAGTTGGTTGTCTTTATGCTACTCAAATCGACATGTCACTTCCTTCCCTTTGAAGGAGTTCCATCACAATATCTAAATCTAGACATTTGTGTTTAAAAAAATGCCAAAAATGACTGACTATCGTGCGGTTCCCCATACTTACAAAAATATGGAACCTAGGTTTAGCAATTCAAAGCAAAAGATTCCCATTACAACTAAACCTCGTTTGGTTCTTTGTGCTAGAGAGCCCATACGGGTAACTCGTTCCCCACCTTCATCTCATAGTCGGTGGTATGATTTGGACACGTCTGATCCAAATTATTATTCGAGTTCCCCCCACTCTTCTTCTAATTCTAATCCAAACATTTCCTCTTCTTTTGAGGATTCCAATCCAAATATTTCCTTTGACTTTTCTGAGGATTTAGATCCAAACTACTATTCGGATTCATCTAATTTGAATCCTAAGTCATCTAATGTGACTCCTAAGTCATGGTCCTCCATTTCTTTACAGGATCCTCTTCATCAATCATCTAATGCGATTTTTATGTCACGGTCCTCCCTTTCTTCGTAGGACCCCTTTTATCAGTCGCCCCAACAACGTCTTCTTCCTTTGAAGATACACGCAACTCCAAATCCCTCCAATCAGAAGTATAATACAATTCTTGAATCGCGGTCCTCTCTTTCTTCACAGGATCCTTGCCATCATTCATCTAATGCGATTCTTGAATCACAGTCCTCCCCTTCTTTGCAGGACCTTCTTCATCAATCACCCCCACGGAATCTTCCTTTTGTGAAGATTTGTGTGACTCAAAGTCCGTTGAGACAAACATTTGAATCGACCCATGCATCGCAATCTACAGACTTTGGACTTAATCCTACTATTTTACATACGACATACCATTGTATAGGTAGGTCCACACCACCTTCTTCTACTCCTGAGACATCTAGCTACACATATTCTTTGTCCCCCACATCATCTTCTTCTATCAATAATCATCAAACATCTTCTAAGTCTTCCACACCAAGTGAACCTATTTCTTCTAATAAACCCCTAGGGATCGATCAACAAATCATACCGATTGACCTCTTTCAGAATGAAGAAACAATCAGGGCATTTATAGGGGCACATGAAGATATTCCTTTAGAATATTACGAGAAAGGATTCTCTTTAGACTTCAATGCATCTGCATATTGTGAGGAAAGGGTTGATTCCTTTTATCAAGAAATGGAGGAAGAGCCTCAGGTCATGCAACTTGACCCTCCTCTTATTCTTCCATCTTCACATTCTTCATTATGTGATGAAGCTCCTTGGTCTTGCATTGATCCATGGCCTATCTTCTCATCACCCAATAACTCTTTGTCTATCATAATTCCTCAATCACAATCTCTTATGGGGTCAATGCCAAGTAGCCCTTCATCTTCATCTAGGTGCGGGTCACCTTCTAGTAGCCCTCCCTCTGCTATTTGTGGGACATTTTCAAGTAGTCCACTATCTTCTATTCTTGGGGCATGCCCAACTAGCCCTTGTCTTCTAGGTATGGATCACCCCCGGGTAGTCCATCATCTTCTATTCTTGGGCCACATCCTAGTAGTCCATCATCTTACATCTATGGGTCACGTCCTAGTAGCCCTTCTTCTTCTATTCTTGGGCCACATCCTAGTAGCCCTTCATCTTCTATCTATGGGTCACATCCTAGTAGCTCTTCTTCTTCTATTCTTGGGCCACATCCTAGTAGCCCTTCATCTTCTATCTATGGCTCACCTCCCAGTAGCCCATCTTCTTCAATCCTTGGACCGTATCATTTTCATCAATCACATCATCCTTCTACCAATGACCAGGGCAAGCCCACCATCATTTCTCTCATTCCTATCATCAATCATAAACGTTCACTTTCTTCTCCTTCTCGGGATCAGACAAGTCACACATCAGCTTATAAGAAACCCAAACATGTTCATTTTCAAGCTCAGTTCAAAACTTGCAAGATCTGAAAATCACCCAACAACTCGAACAATCTCAAAATTCTAAATCAAGCACAATTCAAGAATGCACATCAACGTAACCATCAAGTATGGCCCAAAGTGCATAAACCTCTGGATAGGGAACTCAAGCTCCTGCATACAAAATCCATGTTTCAGGATAAATCACAGTCCTTTGTTGAGTGTGAACTCACCACGATCATCGAGATCGGGGAAAACATGACTCTTGATAAACAAACACGCTTAATCTCCCTTATCAAGGAAGTCGCAAACATCGTTGTTGGATCCTATCACATAGAGTGACTTTGTTAGTCCTAACGGTCCAAAAAAATGTCAAAAATATAAAAAAAATAAAATTCAAAAATACAAAAAAAAACATTGAGAAAACACAATAAAAATAAAAGGTACAAAGATATTTATTTCTTCCCTTCCTTACTATTCTTTTGCAAGTCTTCCTGCCATTTTCATCCCTTCGGTGATATTTTGGTTAGCTTATTTGCATGCATTTTGTGACATTTATCTCTATGGTATCCGTTTGACCCTGGTCTTTTATCACCTTGGTAAATTAAAGAACAACTGACCGCTTAGAGATCCTATCACATTCAACATCTAATAAACTTGTTGCAAAGAACTTTTGGACATATTTGTTGACACTAGCCAATGTCGTCATCGTAAGCACTTCCACCTCCTTCCATCAAGCCATCAGTGGTTCTTAACCCCTTGGCAAACAAGAGCTGAATTCAGTTTTCAGAAAGCAAAAGAATCAAAATCAATCAAAAATCAAAAGCTAAAAGCTACAAAGCAAAAGCAAATTGATATATAACTCTCTCTTGGGGTATTTCCAATAATCTCTATCAGAGCTATGGACACCTGACTGGCAATAGAGCAATGTTGCGATTATAATCAAATACATCTTCGTCGGGGCTATGGACGCCTGGCTGGCAGTAGAGCAATGTACAACTATCCTTTCACCATCCATTCACAAAATCACCTTTCATAATAAATCATTCCTACGCATTGGCTAGGGTCTCTTCACTTGTTGTCTATTAAATCTTCACTTCAAGAGGTAATAAACTCCACGTGCACACACTGGATCTCTATGAGTAAACAGGATTAGTATGTTACCAAGTGTGTTTTTTGGACCTTGTTCAGACTCTTACTCTAGTCCATATCTCATCTCACGATTTATGCCTTTGGCTAATCACTTCTTCGCCGTGAGGCTTCTAAGCTACATTCATATCATTCACATCGTTCTTCTACTTTGTTCAGAACATCCATGTGTATAAGGTTACTTGTTTTCCATGTTTGCGGACACCTTTGTCCCCTTCCACAAAAATAATCTTCTCCTTCCTTTCTATCACGTGCTCTTAGGCCAACTTACACTAGGGGCATCCTTGTTTCTTCCCAGCATTTTATTGGTTTATGTTCATCATCATGTTGAACCTATCCATAATGGCCTTGGGTCCCGCTTCTACCTATGAAGAGTTTACCTTTGAATACTCCCACCTTATGGTTGGGACATTTTTGCATCTTCACCTTTCTGGTACACATGTGGCCTTATGCCCTTGTACATCCCATCTATCGCTGGGGGCATCCACGCTTTCTCGTTTTCCTGTACATAGTTTCATAAAACTTTTAAAATCAACCAAAACATTCAAATATGTTTAAAAAATTCAGAAAAAACATTCAAATATGTTTTAGAAAACTTCCAAAATTTTAAAATCATCCTATAAAACCTCACTATTTGGTTCTCACTTGTTCATGTGTGCGACTTGTGGATCATCTTGATCTACCTCCATCAACAAAAGCTAGGCTGCTTACTTCATTCGTACTCTGGGGCACAACGAGTTGCATGGTACTATTTTGTAGTGCACATTGCTTTTCCATCGGACTCGAGTGTCCTCCATTATTCCCCTCGCATGTATCCTTGCTTGGGGCACCATCATTAACCCTTGTCATTAATTTGCACAGGTCGTAACTGAAGCTTGATAATAAAAACATTATATTATGTTTCTCTGTTAGTTTAGCTTGTTTACTTTCTCGTATTGCATTACATTTTGTATGTTGCATGGAGTTAGGCATCTTTCACTTTCTCGTATTGCATTGCATTTTGTATGTTGCATGGAGTTAGTGTTTTCAACAATGGGCAATTGTTCATACTATGGCTTTTCATGTCATTCTACCTTTGTCGTATGCTTATATTTTTCATAAGGACCGATGATGTAGTTCCTATGGCAATATGATGACATCAAATTTGTTCCAAATAAATAAGCGGCTAGAGGATAAGCTCTTCTCTCCCCTCTTTCTCATTTCTTCTACTTCACTTCCCTTTCACCCCTAATTTTCTCTCTCATCGGGGCATCCTGCCTCCTCCCATTCTTCTATCTATATCTCACCTTTTTCGATCGTCGATCGGCTTCTTTCATCACCCCATCGAACTCAAGGGGGCATCTCTCCCTCCTACTAATTTTTCTTCTATCCCTTCAAAATTTTTCTTTCGTCTACTATCTTCAAAGTGACGTCACTTACGCCACCCCAAAGAGGGGCAAATGTAGACACCTATAATTACGCCCAAGCAATTTAAATACTTAAATTGCACTAATTATCCCCTTTCTCGCAAATTGACGACATATCGTCAAAAAGTTCTCATATTCCCTCTTGTTATCATTAATTAATTACAATAAGCTAATTGATTAAGTCACCTATCCAGCTAACAACCTAATTAACAACCTTCTGTTAATTAAATCACCTCTTCTATCTAGATTAATTAATTATTATTAATTAATTAGTCTTCCCCTTCATTTAAACTAGTACATCTATATTAAATTGATTTAATCCCTTTCTAATAGCTTGAATCGCACTAATATTCTTCTAAATGGATTCTATAAGCTTACACCTACCTATTAATTAATCACCTTTGATTAATTAAAATACCCCCCAACTCCCATGACTTGCTAAACATGTATTAAACCCTTCTAAAGTAAGGTTACCTTTAATAAAACAACCTTATCCATTCCTAATCATGTTTTACCTTTATCCCACATTCATGAGAATGTGTTGAATCCTTTATCCTTTGGGCTATATAAAGAGCCCTCCACCTACCTTTTTACTTACACCTAAACTCACACCTAGAGAGCAAAATGCAAAGCATATAGCAAAGAGACTAAGAGCTTGTACCTTGCCCTTTTGAGAGTTTCATCTTGAAGATTTAAGCCTCTTTCTTAAGTGCTTAGGTTATATGGGAGGTGTCAAAGGGGTCTTGTAGCCCAAATTTGATAGACCCTCATTCCTAGGTTACTTGGCATGATAAGGACAACTATTTTGATAGCCATCAAGCTTACTTAGGTCCATTCATTTATTTGTTGTTAGAGAATAGAGGAGTTTAGATATTTAGCATTGTTAGTTTCAAAGTTTGTATTGATGAATGCTAGTATCTAACCCTTGTTTAATTCTTATCTTGATGGTGTTTAGTTTGTTGTTCAATTATTGCTAAGTTAAGGCTATTTAGGTGTTAGTCTTTACTCATATTAGCATTATTTTGAAAACAAACACATGCACACATAAATATTTTTGTGAACTGGATTTTGATTGAACATGCAACTTCCTTGGGGCTTCTCCTTCCTACTTGGTTTCAGATCCATCATCTTTCCTAACCTCAAACTAATTTTAAAAATTTTCCTTAGTGTCTCATGGTTGGTTGTACCCTCTGAGTATCTTTTTAGGGCTCCTAATTGCCAATTCACCTTTCATTGTATATCTCAAACATAATGTATTTATTTTCAAATTCCTTGGAAGTTATTCTTAATTTTTTTATATTTAACAAAAATATCTTGTTGTTTGCCCTAATTTTTAGCAGACTTTTTAGAAAATCAAAATTACTATTTTTTAGTAATTAGGGCAGAATTGGAAATTTTCTATGAAAAAACTCCTTTGAGGTTTTTCTTCCATACAATCAGATTCAAAAATACCTCTTTTTATTTCATTCAATTCATTTTCTATTTTCATATATGGTCATTTCATTAATTTGATAATGGCTATTTTTTGTCGAACATCACTTTTGGGTTTTGTCTTCTATGATATCTCCACTATAGGCCCTCCATGTGTTGATTATTATTGTTTATTATATGATTGGAGTTTCTTCTATCATTTTTTCTTCAATCATGGCTTATGTTGTTTCAGCCCCTTCTTTGCATAATGGTATTAGCGTTTATAACACTCTCAAAAGGTCTATCTAATCATTACAACTTGCTTTTCAAACCCAATTTTAAGCCATGGATGCTGAAATCTAATCTCTCAAGGATATGATATCGCATCTAAATAATCCTTCCAATAAATCATGTTATACAAATGTCTTACATGATAGATGTGCCAACAAAAGTTCAATGAAAGTCCTACATAGAGGTAATAATATATGTGCTCCACAAGATCAATCTCGACCACTAAGACAACCACAAATGAAGGAACCACTCTGGTTTGATAAGAATTTTAGACAACATTATATCCTGTTTGAGCCACTCGATAAACATTTAATCACTTTTCTACCTACTCATTTTTCCCCATACTATTGGCTTGAAAAAATCGAAGGCCAATCATTTAGCAATCATCATGGAATTAATGAACATCACAACAAAGATTTCTATGCTTTACAATGAAGATTACAACTTGAGCATAAGGGATTTATTTCATTTTCTACAAAAAATTCTACTAAATCTCAGGTTCCAAAATATAAATGGGTTCCTAAAGGTGATACATTTATGTCTAGTGAACATCATGCAATATTAAATGATAAAACCCCCCCAATACTACAAGAGTCGACTATTAAACAAGAGGATATGATTGAAATTCCTCCGTCGGAAGCAAAAACATCTTAATAGAATAATTGCATCCTACTATTGTGCAAACTACCATGAAAATATTACCAATCAAACATTACCAATTGTACACAACCTTAGAGCACACAAAGAATATAAAGAAAAATTCCAAGGATCATACCCAGTTTCCCATATGGTTCCATTTTGAAAAAGATGATAGCTGGATCAATGATTTGGATTATGATAGCCCTGAGAATGACCAAATTGATACACCAAGTGAGCCTTCTATGTATATCTCTACTTCTCCACCACAAGATATGATGGATTCTAATCCAACTATCATTATTGATTGCAATAACAATACAAACGATTCTACATCAATTACTTTCATGACAAACCTATTATGTATGAATGGAATTATCACAATATAAGTATTGTTGATGATGATGATGATATGTGGATCTCTTCAGGAACATGCACATATAAGCTAAATCCTAAATTTTCTTCTAGTAAGCATTTTTTGGATATCTCCACTTCCCCACAACAAGCTAGGCTAGATCCTAAAGTTGCATCTCCATATATTGTTCATAGTGATGATTCTTTCTATATTCCTCATGGTTTTGGGACTTTTTACATTGATCAATCTAAAATCCTCGTGTCAAATAACATTTTCCTACGATTAATGGACTCATAGTTTAAATTGGGATTTCATCTTATAATGTTATAACCCATGCTTCTACCTAGTACATTCATCTTATATCATCCACATGCATTAATATATGACACCTTGAATAATTGAGGATATATGCAGATCTCCCTTCCTTCTTTTCCAAGAATAGGTTTCCTTTCATGCCCCTGCGTACTTTGGTAAGGGCCACATTTCCAATATGTTTACTACTCATGTTATCTCATACCTCTTCTATCATAATGGATTTCACACATCAACCAAAATAAATATCAATCTATTGCAATCTCTTTAAGACATAGTATCCTAATAAAAATATCAATTCAAGGTATTTTACTTCACGCATTATTTGTAGAGTTACTTCACCTAATTCTTCTCGTAAGTCTTCTTTGGCACATATCAACACTATCGTATCCCTTGCATTTGAATCACAACTGAGACCTAAGCCTCCATCTTCCCCGATAATTTCTCAACCTCTTCAAGAGGTCCTCTTTGTATAGTTTCATGTTACCCCTCTTTTGTGTACATAGCTAAACACTTTGAAAATACAAAAACATTCATATATTTGTAAAAAATAAGAAATCATGACCTATGCATTTTACTTGAGTTGTTAACACCTTACATTATACATGTTGAAGTATCACTTTAGTTTGATACATAAGATGTATTCTTCATTACACACATGCATTCACTTGGTATATTGAGCTGGATGCATGGTACATAAATTGATGTACATGCTTATAGGAGCAAACATCACTCCTTACATTATTCTCTTGGGGGAAATCCCTCCATCTCCTACAGGTGTTATTGTTTTATTATAATTCCTTTCTATTTCCTCATTTATGCTCAATTACATACATTGTGTACTTGCTATTTTTTAGACTACAGGACTAACACATGCATGTCTTGTTGTTTCGACATCTCTTGTTCCACATATTTCGCCTATATTGACTAGTATATCATGATATCATGCTTTCACACTCTTGTTTCATGCGTATTTCTTGTGTGTATATTATTGATAGCACGTTTTCCTTGCTTGTGGCCTATGTGCCTTGATTGTCTTGTGACACCATGGGTGTCCCATGTTTGTGGCATCATGCCTATCTTGGTATGCTATTGCTTGCTCTTGTTTACAAGCTTACAGACTTTGATTGTTTTGCAACATCGTGTGTGTCCCATGTTTGTAGGATTTATGCCTTTTGTGTGCCATTGGTTGCATATTTCTTGCACATGAGTGCACTATTGATGTATTTACATGCATTTAAACTACTCTTGTTATTGACTATGTGGTTCTATCAATTATTATTGTTTCTTTTCTTGCACGCCATGGTTACTACCATGCACAAACACCTTCCTTTTTATAGGTACACATTATTCCAAGTGGCCGCCACTTCAAGCATTCTACAATCTATTAACACTTTCTTAGACATATTCATTAACACACATATATTTCTTTTGAGCCACATGCTCAACATGGTTTTTGCACATGCTTCAAAAGATATCTACATTTGCAACAATACAAATAGAATTATGGGCACACACATTGGTACAAATAGGGTACATGCACTCAAAAACATAGTCAAACACAAAAATTCATAAAAATATTCATATGTTCAGAATTGTATAGTTAGGTCAAGACCGTATGCTATGGCCTTGTCCTTCTCATACATTTTTTCCTAGGGGTGGAAGCAAAAATTCTATTAACAGTTTCAGATTTCTAGCTTCATTATTAGGTTTTGACACATTCTTAGACCCAATTCAGATTAGTACAGGGACATGATGTACTTCACCCCCTTGCCATGGAATTTCAATTTCTACTAGAATTTTAGGGATCTTGGAGGTACGAGTCCCCCTCCTTTATCAATATTTTAGCAGATTTTCAGTTTCTACTTAACTTTTGTTCAATTGTTATTAATTTTGCAACATATGGGGAGAGCTTGGGGGAAATTATCCTCTTTTGTAATGTATGTGATCCATGTGTAGCGGTGTGATCCATGGGGTTATGGAAGGTAATTAAGTAACAAATGTCTTTGTAGATGGACTTTCCTCTCCTCTTACAATTAAAGGGAAGATATCAAAGTTTCTGAATAACTTTGATACATAGTCTTCTTCCTTTATAGGGGCACACTTGTACCTCTTCCTTCTCTTTTCTTTACATTTTCATGTTGGATATCATGCACCTAACATTTGGGTTTATCCTTGGCCCAAATTGGGGACTAATCACCCCTAATCATTTGATAAAGTTCAGTAAATACAACAATAGAAATCTCCAAGCACAAGCAAAGGACAACATTTTCTTCTTCTGCAAAGAAAACATGTGTATTTTTTGTTTACATCTTTTCATTTCACTTAGATTCAAATGTAAATCTTTAATATTACAAGTTATATTTGAGTTAAAGCTTAATTATTTATCATGGACATTGACTACACTTTGTGTTGCAAGATTCATCATGGAGCATGCCAACACCAAACACAACATGAAAAATTGCAAAACAAACATTCAAGCAAAGGCAAAGTGTGTTTACTACACATTCAAGTATATTTTCCTTTAAGCATGCAATTTTCATTTTATACTTAAAGAAGGAAAATGTAGACACTCAAATTTGGAAATTTACACTTTGACAACACTTGATTTGATGATGCACACCTATCATGATAAATATCATCTCTCCATTCCTACTTAACACTTTCTGATGTCTCTTTTTTAGCTTTTTTATCCTTGCACACTAACATGTCGACAAATTTTGAGAGAACAAGGCATAAAATCCATAGTAAGACACTAACTAACGAGTTCCAAACTTCATTTGGCATATTTTCTACCCTAAGGTAGGGCTATATAGTTTCGTTATGATTTTATATCCGGTCTTGGCTGATTTGTACAGTCTTAGACCAACATGTCTTCCAACTTTTCTTTATAGTTCATATTCTTTATTGGGTCTTTTACTTCATCCAGGTAGGCCTTTTTTAGATAAATCATCTAAAAAACCTTATATAAGCAAGTAAACACTGCCTCATTTGCTAACCTAGAAACCCTATGAAAATGTACCATTACACTCACTTCCTACACTTGCAAAAGACGCTCACAACTCCCTAAATCTCGCAATAACACATTTACAATCATTAGGACAACAAACACATCAGGTTTGAAACTTCTTACCAAGTTAAGACAACATTATCACTCATTTTCAAGCAATCAAACATTCCTCCAAGTATTTTAGCAAGAACCAAAGTCAAAACAAACTTTTTCAAATGGTTTTTTGAATTTGTTTGATCTATTTAGATATCACATGTTAGGTGGAGAATAACATGCGGTTTGAGGCATATTTAGAGTAGTGCCAACATCAGTGGTGCACGGGGGTGCCCATAACCCAACTGATGTTTTTTTTGCAGGACTCTTCTTCATTGCTAGGGTTTGAAATGGTGTTCAATAAGTTCTAAGAGTTTCGTTGTATAATCGACCAAGTTTTAACGAATGTTGTGGTAATCAAAGATGACATTTCTTATAATGAATCACACATTAATTATTCTAGAACATTTCTTGCAATGATTAAAAACTTAAATGATGCTTAATAAAGATAAATCAATAATCAAATGAGTAAGACAAGTGGCTCCCATCAATATTGAATGATGGTGGCTTAAAGTGGTTTTGAGACACGACGTTTTGAATTTATAGAGTGCTTTTTTAAAAAAATGGGTGCGTAAAAATGACAATAAAAAGATCCTACTCATTAGGGACACCTTTTGTTATCAAAGGGATCTCACACCCAACCAATCTAAGAAGAAATTTTGGCCCAAATCATTCCACCATCACTCCTTAGAGCATAACAGTAGGTTATAAATTATAAAAACATCTCATTTTGATGCCCTATATCACTATCACATGCTACAACTCAAACCAAAGATCATATATAAGTTGTTGAAGGAAAGGTCATTCCAAATCATTGTTTATTGTATATTAACACACATTTACTAAGAGGGATAATTATGTGTAGATTGATCCTTATTCGAAATATTTTCACATAGTGCAGTGCTCATCACGCCATTAGGGGTGGGGTGAGGTCAATCCAACCCAATTATACTAACCCCTTTTAGGTTAAAAGTGAAATAGAAGAAATTTTCAGGTAAATAAGTGTAACTATAGTATTTTCAACACAAATTCTAGATCCAAAGACATAGTGGAATTAGGAGATAGAACCTAGTTTTGGATCAAAACAACTTTGGGAAAAAATAGCCACAAAAGGATTAAACACTGGGTGAACATCTAGGTTGGGGATTATAACTTGTACTTAATTTTTAGAATCTAAATTTTGTATAGATTTTTATGACACTCTACACATCATGTCTATAGTCTTAGTCATTTGTTCAGTTTCCAGATAATGTGTAATTTTTCTAACCCTAACCCTAGTTTTAATTTATCAAGCTTTTAAGAGCTGTGTTTTTCCATACTTCAGCACTAGATAGTTTAGAGTTGTTATATTTATTGTTTTGACTATATTTATATTTTGAACCATATAATTTACAGATTAGTAATTTATCTTAATTATATTAACCCCAATTTTGATATTGTAGAATCATATACCATTATAAAAATATTTTCAAGAGCTTCAAAAAAGTTTTCATACTAAATTTTTTGAGAAGTATTGAGGAAGTTGTCCATTAAAATTTAGCATTCAAAATTATAGATATCTCAATTTTTCAAGGTGTGGACCTAGAGAAAACATTCATATCTTTTATTTTAGGTAAATAAATAAGGTGTCATTTTTTTTGCAGTTCAAAGGAAATATTTAGATCTATTTTTCTACATGTTTATATTCTCATGTTTGAGGTACGAAAAGAGATTCAATGAATAAATGTGTTATTTGAAACATTTATTTTTATATGAATTATTGATTATGGATCACAAAGATAAGATCAATTTTGTGAAATATATTCTGAAATGTTTACAAAATTTGAAGATTGAAGTCTAGAAAATACAAAATAATAAGGATGATGAGGTAAAGAAGGGTGATGATGTAGAAAAATATGATGAGAATAGTGATGATGTGAATAATAATAGTTGTTTTGGTAAAAAAAATTGAGGAAGAGGCAAAGGGATAAATAGATGGAAAGGGTTTGAATAGTTTAGTTCCAAAGAAGAATACTTTAATATTTTAGTTTCATGCATGCATTCAAAGGAAGAATGGATTTATGTATAAACCATAGCAAGAAGTATAACTTCATCAACATTGATGTTGCTCAAAATCTATAGGTTCAAGTAAAGAATAATAAGGAATCTTAAGTACACAGTAAGAAGATTTAAGTTTTTGAATATTTAAAGCTCATTTTGGACAAATATGTTATAATTTCAGATTTTTTATGCTTTGGATATTGATATCTTAGATATCCATGGTCATAGAATTTGGGAATAATCAATGTTAATGTGTAGCATAAGTTTATAAAGCTTTAGTACAAGAGAAAGAAGGTCACTTCGCTAGATATCACACTTAGTGAGAAAAAACAAGTAGTCAAAATAAAGTATGTGGATGAATTAAAAGATGGTCAAGAAGAGAATAAGGAAGATTAAAAATAAGATGAAGAGTATGAAGAGAAAGTAAAAGAAGAAAAATAACACCTCATAAAGTCAAGAGAAAAATTAACTAAAAAAACAAAAGAGGGAAGAGGCGGAGAAACAAGAATAAAATGTTGACAAGGTGAAAGTGCTAGTGGACACATGGAGGAATGTTAGGGAGTGCCATAACAACAATACCTATGTCTATATAGGTAATAAGAGGCATAGTCACTATGTCTATATATGAACCCAAAGAATTAATAAGTATAAAAATGGAATTGTAAGAGTTGTTGCCCCATGTTTTATCCTTGGCTTATCTCGAGTGTTGTTGTAGTCAATAACATGGTTATTTAGAAAATTTACCTCCACATACGAAAAGTGTGCAAAGTTTTATCTATATGATCTATTTGTTTATTCATTTTATCCATTATTATTCTCTAATTGGGTAATATGACTATGAACGACCATTGCAAGCTTTATACTTTTAATGTGAAACATTACTCTTAAGAAATGGATAGAGGAAATGTGTCCCCAAAACCATAAAAATTGTGTTTTTCTTTAATAATGTTGGTAGAGAACCCTGTGCATCATTTTGACATGGATTTTAAACTAAACTATCCTCCAAATTCACTATCATGAACTTGTAATTTAGTTCTAACCTCTTTATATTTAATACATCTAAGTAATTGTCCATCAAAATATCTTATGAAAAGTGCACCTATGTTAATAACATATTTGGTTTTATCTCCACGCATTTTAACTTATCATTCATTGAAAAATATGGAGGAATGATAGTTTTCAAATTAATATTTCAAAATATCAACATTCCATTTCAAGTTTGTTTTTTCACATTCTAATGTAAATGCACACAGTTATCCTATATTATTTATCTCAATTATTGGTTATTGTAATTTCTTAATTTATTCAAGATAACACATGATCATCATTGATATCAATAGGAGATAAAGAACCAATACTAACCATAACATTAACATGTCAAATAATATTTCTAAGAATATTATCAAACTCCAACTCATCAATTTGGAAAATCAAACTTTGCACATATCTATAAAGATTAATATTGTCTTACTTTGTTGTGTAAATGCATATTAATTAATTAACCACCAATCGAGAATCACCATACTCCCACACATGAATGTTATGTACCTAGGGATATGATATTATGATGTATATATATTGATGGAGATGTTGACGTGTAACAAACATCTCTAGTTAATTATAGTGATATAATATATTGGGTAAAAATACCTTTTAGCTCTTACACCATGTAGGGTTTTTTGACATGTTATGAGATTGGTTGATAAAACCTTAAGAAAGACACCCCGCACAGTTGACATATTTTTTGTTATATTTATTTAATGTTTCATAGGTATGCACATGGATGTGGGTGTTTGTCTTAAGGTTTTATCAATGGAATATGTCTAGAATGCATACTTAAGGAGAAATTTTAGACATGTTCCAGGATCTATTGATAAAATTGAAGACAAACACTCACATGCATCTGCATACTCATGAAACACTATATAAATATAATATGTCGAGGTAGAATTAATACAAATATATTAAATCACATATGTGACAGAGGAGCAAAGGCCCTCCTCAGAGGAGAATTACAATGAACTTATCTAAGGAAACTCTCTAATGAGAATCTCCAATTAATCTCTTCTCACCCACACTTTCCATATTATTATATAGATAAGTAAGGAGGTTAAGGATTATATTACTCGGAGAACAAATATTCTTAAAGATAGACTTTAAAGTGATTTTATAATAATAGTAAAAGTCATATACATCAATTACTTAGTTGATAGTCTTCTCTATTGATTGGATATTGGTAAGTGTGCACTCTCAAGTGCCTATCCATATGATTATATATAATTAAGATAACCTAATTCAAATTAATATTAGTGTATATAGAATACTGCACCATGTTATAGTGGTTTAATATATTGGGTACAAAAGGTAACTTGTGGAATTAAGTATAATGAACACTGAGTTGGAATTCATTGGGATTAAAGACTTATCCATCATTTATCAGTAATAAAGTTCTATATCACTGTGAAATTGTGAATTTAGAGGAGAGTGTTATATTTGGTAGAATGATATTGGAGGTGTCCTCCTTAAAGTAGCATTCCCATATTGGGATATCTTGTGGAATTATTCCTTCATAAAGGAGTATCATATGGTGTAGCCCTATTATAAGGGCTATTCTTATATTTATAAATATATTGCATATAAGGGCATCTTGGACCTAAAATATATCTTGTTGATATTTATTATATTCTTCATATCATGGTGATTATTTTGATTAATATCTTACGAAGTGGTATCTACGCTGCGATTTGGGAAAAATAGAATTTGTTTTTGGGAAGATTTTGTAATATTGCATTTTTTCATTGAGACATATTGTAAAATGTATCTATCCTCACATCTACATATGATTGAGGGGATTTTTATTTGATTGTAAAGAGATCTTTGAGATCCTTTTAGAAAAAATTCACATTAAGGATTTTGAGTAGTATGAAGGGAGATATTGTTGTGCAAAATTCAACCAGGGTAAATTTTAGTGGCGAATATTTATTAATTCATGAATATTCCAGTTTTTAAAATTTGTATTTGGTGATTTTTTAGGTTAGGAATTAGGACCGGGTCGCCTAAATTTTCTAGGTACAAGTTAATTTTAGGGGTCAGTTTGCCTAGCGTTTACATCAATAACTAATTGTTTTAATTCAAATCGCCTTTAGCGCGAAATTGAAAATTTCCATATTCGCCTTCATATATATTTTAATTACCTATTTACAATTTTGTTTACAAATTCTAACTATCAAATATTCCTCACAATTCCTTTTTTCTTTAAAGATTGATATCGACTAGATATTACAAACCTGCATTAAGGTATTTTTAATTGTTATTGTATTGTATTACATTTGTTTCAAAAAGGTGCAAATCAAAAATACACCGGCCCTTAACACTCTATATGCTACCAACTGGTAGCATACACAATGCTACAGACCAATAACATTGTGTAACTAGCATGCATAATGCTACCGATTGGTAGCATACACTATGTGTAGTCACTAAATCACATACTTACTATGTACATCTAGCCTCTAAATATGTCATTTATTTGCATGATTCTTAAGCAAGAGAATTACTCATTAACAATCCTTTACTTTTCTTTGACATTTCTTTTATCCTTTTCATATTTATTGCTTGTTGTTTCTGATTTACAACTTAAAGTTTTACATACCAGCCGACATCTTAGCCTACTCTAATTTCATGGTTTTACCTTTTGAGCATCATGTACAAAACTGACCATTAGGGACAAGAGCACCCAGGCTCTTCTGTCCCCTCTAGGCACTTATGTATACTTTTTTTTATAATTTTTTTGAATGTTCTTACTGTCTTGTCTCTGTTTATGACCCTAGGTCAGCCTTTCACTTGTTAATGATGAAACTTGAGTGAATGAATTATATATATATATACATGACTTATTTAACTCCATTACAGGGAAATCATTCAAGAGACATATACATCTACAACGAGCTAATATTTTCTATTTATTACATCAAGGATTCCATTTTGGGATTGCATACTTCACTGTATAAGATGATCTATTTTGAATTCTATACCCCACACATTTTGCATGAGGACAAATTAGTTGTAGCCCACTATTCTTCGTGTCACTAGCATTAGGGAAACCTAGCTCAAGAGACACTATTCAAATTACACACTCACCAAAACTACATTGAGTTTGAAATGTAGTGCAGTTCTCGGTGGTAATCACATTGGAGTGACCACCTAGGTCATTCCCACTCAAACATATGCATTTTTATTTATCTAATGTGTGCTTGAGTATTATGAGGTAACTAGGGTTTCCTTTTCAGGTACTAGTGTGACTGAGAAGAATTGTATTGAACTTGATGTGATGTACAATGAAAAAGGAGCAATAAGAAGCAACATAGAAAGAACCAGGACTGAAGTTTTTTCACAAACACCAGTGCCTAGAACAAACACTACCTCGCAGGTGGTCGTGTCCTCTCCAAAGTGCTTTTGTCCTTAAAATCATTAACTCCCAGTTAAATAAAAAAATCTTAAACAATATAGAATCATCCTTTTTAGATCAATCATCCGACCAAAATCAGTTTAGACTTACGGAGGCAAGACGAGTCATTCTAAAAATCCTATTTATTCCTCTTTCTTGTATTTATGTAACTAGATCTTACTTGATTATTATTATATGTATCTGTTTAGCAGTGCCCTTACTTAGATTTAATTTTGTTAAATCACTATGCTATCGGCTGGTAGCATTGTGCATGCTACCGTCTGATAGTGTCGAGGCAAGCCGAGTCATTCTACAAATCCTATCTAATCCTCTTGCTTGTATTTCTATAACTAGATCTTGCTTGAATATTGTTATATGTCTTTGATTAGCAATGCCCTTATTTAGATTTAAATTTTTTTAAATCACTATGCTACTAGATGATAGAATTGTGCATGCTACCATCCGATAGCACTGTGTACTCTGTTGAAAAGTGGCACAATTCTAAGATTCAGACACTTATGTTTCACATGCCATTTGCAATTTTAGAATATTTTACTAAAAAAGTAACCTATTTGAAAATTACACTTGCATAGGTACAATGGAATTTGTGAATAATGAGAAAAAGGTAGATTAATTTAAAATAAAAAGTAATATATTAAATTATTTCAACCAACCAAAAAAAAATAAGGACCCAACTTGCATCCACTGTAAACATTAACACAAGTAACAAATTATCATTAAATTTTTCTTTATTTTTGTCATATTAGTTAAAAAAACAAAATCTTTATCAAAGTCATACCTTTTTTGTGTTTGAATACAAAAACTCCTTTTATTAATTGTATTTTCAATGAAACAATTAACCAAAACATATCCCCTAAACAAACAATTAACATTTCAGTATATGAAGATATAATTGATGATGACATATCAGAGCTGGAAGACACTCCTTACTACCAAATGCCTCCAATAGATGAATGTTCTA
This sequence comes from Taxus chinensis, assembly GCA_019776745.2. NCBI lineage: Eukaryota > Viridiplantae > Streptophyta > Pinopsida > Cupressales > Taxaceae > Taxus > Taxus chinensis. The sequence goes on along the minus strand of CM034154.1, from coordinate 92,289,653 downwards.
ATGAAAAGATTCAAATAAAAGCCAATGTTTACAGTACTCTTCAAAAAAAAGAAAGTTGTGCGAAGGAAGACAACTATGCAGACAATTGGAAGGTCTTTTAAGGTATACCGGACAACAAAATATCCATTCATTAAACATGTAGAGCCATAAAATGGTAATGATACTCCAAAATAATGTATATGTACAATTTTTGGTTAGAAATTATGAAAAGGACATAAAATACAACTAAAATTAGACACAACTAAGAAACTTTGTGGCAAATTATATGTGACAGTCAAGGAAAACCATGGAAAATTAACAAGGACACTCATATGGAAAAATGTGAAAGAGTGCATGCATGTAAGATATGTGGAGTATGAAATGAGTAGAACCATTGTTGAAATATTATGGAGAAAGGAGGAACAATTAATGCAAAACTTGGAAAATCTCTAAATGACAGTGTTAAGGAAAAAACACACATTTTTCAAATGTATTCTTCATTCTTAAAATGGGCTAATCTATTTCAGTTTTTTTAGAATTTAAGAAATTGTTTAATTTTAATGAGATTCCTAACCTTCCACAATCACATTGGTTAGATACAAGTGCTTGATAAATGAAAAAATGTCTTACAAAGATTGAAAATTAGGATTTGAGAGAGAAAGTAAAGAATGCAAGTTTCATCTCTCTTTCCATTGATGAGGTTACAACAGTGGACAAAACATCTTGGGGTTGCATGCATGTTTATACTTTTGAGGACCACACAAGGAAACCTCATCTTCTAGTTGTTCATAAAATGAAGGAAAATCACAATGTTGAAAATATTTGCAAAATCTAAATTGAATGATATCACTGGGATGGATGATTATTCAATAGCTACAAAAATTGTATGTGTTGGTGCTAATAGTACATTAGTAATGCAAGGTCATAGAATTGGTTTATGTGTTCTCCTATAAACATCAGTTGCCTTTATATGATTCCAATACATTTCATGGCTCATAGGATGAATCTTACATACAAGATATTTATCACATTTGAAAATGTTAAACGCGAATATGTGAAGCAGTCCAAAAAGATGTCAACATAAGATGGATTTCCATGTATGAGCCTACATGCAAATTTTTTGATGAATATCCATCATTAGCTGGCTTTATGTTTACGTATTATATGCATGTTGAAAAGGAAAAATATTTTCTTTACCACTTAATAGATTTTGAAGCATTGTTTACACTTTGTGGGATTCTACCCATGTTGAATGAAATATATACCTTAACAAAACATTCTCAAGAAATATCCATCTATATATAGTCAATTTCAATAGACTGAGAAAACATGTATGTCAAACACTAGATTTGATATACAACTTTGAAGAATGTTTTCAAGGACATGTATTCAATAGTTGACAAAATATAACAAATTTAAAGGATCCTAAAAGCTATTTTAGATTCAATATAAGTGGTTATCTTTGTATTCTTGTAAATGGGAATGAGATTCAAATGTACATTTTCTATAAAAGAGTGGATATTTTTGGAACATAAATTGAAGAAGTACCAGTAACACGTCATTTATACGAAGGTCTTATATCTCAAACAAGGATCAAATTGAAGAAAAGTTCACAATGCTTATCCAACAAGATTAGAGAATGCTTTAAAAGGATGAGATCCTTGAGGCCATGAGATTGGTCAATCCTATATTTTGGAATCCTGGAGCAGGTAAGAAAGCTTTAAGTGATTCATATAAAAGACACAGGTACTCTCATTAAGCATTTTAGAAAATCACTTGAATGTAACAAAGTTGAAATTAAGGGTATTCTTCAAAAGGAATTACTTTCATGCCAATCAATTCATTTCAACATCACAATGGTCGAATAATATGACTTACTAAGTAAACCAATAGAAAATGGTGTAATTACATGGCTACAAAAAAAGTTGTATCCTAGTGTAGTGTCCACTTGTTCTTTCATCCTCTTCGATCGAGCCTCTAAGAGTGGATTAAAAATTAATAAGGAATGTATGCGTCACATGAACTTATCGGTGGTTGTATGGGTACATTTAGTTAAATAAATAAAATTTTGAACTCGGGTGAAATACCCTAATTCCCTTCAAGCGCCTCGTTGGGTCTAGTGTGGGGTTGTGATGACTGTTCAAGCCATAATCACTATGGAACCACACACAAGGTACTAAAAATATGGTAATATTTTTTATCTTTATGAATCATCACATATAAAAATAAGTGATAAAACTAATAGTAAAGTTCAGGGGATAGAATCCAATGCATATGGATATATCTATATATCTATGTTTGTGATTAAAATTGTTATAAATAAATAAATAAAAATGATTATAATCATTATATAGAAGAATAATAAAATAAAATCCCATTTTTGAAATGTGTTTAGGTTTTTATGTGATTAGGGATCTTGTTTTGTTCAGACAAGAGCAATGGAAGGTTGGGTTGTTGCCACTAGGGGAGAGGGGTCAAACTTGTAAGTGTATTCCACAACCATATTTCGGAGCCTTTTGCTAGTATTTTTCCATGCTAGTGCCAATATAATAGATTTTAACAAGGTATGGATGTCAATAAAGAAAATAGAGGATGATTTTGGTATAATTTTACACACGCAGCCTCAGGAATTTTTTATGGTTGCAGGTCATGGTCAAAAGGGTTTTGTATAAGGCATTAAATATCGTCTTTTTCCCTATTGCATCTCCTCAGCTTGTCCCACCCCCCCAAAAAAAGATATTTTGATTTGGGACAAGTGTTGACTGCATAATCTTATTTTTCATTTTATTATTCCTTCTACACGCAGGTCCAAGTGTAAGGGCTATAATACCCCAATGGCATGGCCCGTGCCAACTATTTTGAGGAAACTATTTGTTTTTTATTTCTTATCAAAAAATGTCATTAAAAAATCCTTGGTAGCTGTGTAGGGCATTGGGTTGTGTTTCTAGTGTTGGAAAAATTATCAACTCTCTTAGTGGGATTTGTGACATGGACTAGCCGCCTCTCATGCATTCATTAACTCTAGTGCATGTACTGGAAATTAATGGGTCAAAATTTTGGTTTAACAACAATTGCTTCCAATATTTGGTATTAGAGGGAAAGGTCACACGTTTGAATCCCCCCGGGTAACGGTGGGGGAAGTTTGTTGGAAAAATTATTAGTTCTCCCTGTGGGATTCGTGACATGGACTAAGTACCTCCTGTGGATTCATTAACTCTAGTGCTTATATCAGAAATTAATGGGTCAACCTTTTGGTCTAACAACAATCGCTTCTAACATCTAGACCTCGTCCAAATTTGTGTTGCTCATGTTGCACTATGAAGTTGTGTCAAGACCTGATCTATCTTGTAACAACCTACAACAGTTGTTGTAAGGTACAATACAAAGATGCACTGTAATATAGGTTGAGACACCATCCAAGATGGTTTGATAGTCATAAGTAAGGAGAAAGACATACATAAAGATTGATCCAAGGGAGTTTCAACTCCATAAAATGAAATAGTGACAAAGAGGTATTTGTAGTAGATTATATATTGTGTCTATGAGCTATAGAGGGATGCACCATCTCAGGGGGATATGGTTTCAGACATATGTGTTAAGTAAGTAGGTGTCCTACAAACTGATCATGTATGAGATGTTTGAGTTGAAGATAAAAAAATGTATGATTTCTAAGCTCTTGTTGTAAGAATGTGTAAATGGTGTCAAGTGAACAAAGGATATCAGAGATCTAGCAAGTGGAATGACAATGTGACAGTCATAGAGTTGTAGTTGTTGGTTGATAAAGGATGAGTCAAAAGTGATGTTTCCTACAAAAAACATGAGGTCAAAATTTGTTTTTATTTTTTTAGGGAGAGTATTGAGGATGTGAAAAGATAGGTCCATGGATCATCTACAGTTTTTGTTGTCAAGAGAGTGAGTACAAATCAAGGGGGAGCTTGCAAGTAAGTTTGAGTGCATTGTTGTTGATTATTTTTCATGTCAAGATATTTTAGTAACATTTTTGATAGATGTCAAAGGGGGAGAGTGTTTTCAGAAAAAAGAAAATGGTGTCATAAAGGTGTTTGCATGTTTGGTTTCCATTAATGCTTATGAATATGGTTTCCATTAATAACAAAGGGGGAGATTGTTGGACATAGTGTCATTGTTGTTGTCATTGATGACAAGTAACATTGATTTCAAAGGGTGTCAAGGTGAATAGGAGAGTCAACATAATGTTATCATTAATTCATTGATGTGAAATGAGGTGTGTATCATGATGTGTTTCGTTGGTGAACTATCATGGTGTTTAGGTGTGAGTGCATACTCTTGTTCCATGGTCTAAGAAAGTAGGTTTTGTGTATGAGATTCAATGGATGTATCAAGGTTGTTATGGTTTTTATCATGATCAATAAGATGTGTCACGGGTTTGAGAGTGTCTACAATATGAAGAACATGTCAGTTTATGTGTAACATGTGGTGATACAATACATTCTAGCTCTAGTCCTACACCTAGTTCAAGATAGTTTATATGATAGTTTGATATGTGAGGTAGAGCAGGATTGTGTGAGCATATGAGGGGCATTGTGACATTCCATAACAATTATAGAAAGTGTACAAGGTCATCATTCAGGTGTTTAGTGCATGTTCAAGTTCCTTTGAAGCTAGAACATTGAAGACAAAACAAGAAAGCATGGGCAAGTCATGGTGCATGGTGAGTTTCAGAGGTATTAAAGCATAAATGAGCATTAAAGAACATGGAGGATGTCATTTTAGAGGTGTAAGCAAAGTTTCAAGTCAGGATGATGAAGAAAAATCTTGAAAAGGTGTTTTAAGCTCTACCAAGATCTCCAAACTTTTTTTCCCTAGCTCGATGGTCAGTTTCATATGCTCACCCACATGTGTATACTTTACATGGGGTCTTGTGCCATTTTTGGATGATAGGGTGTGTAATTAAGAAGAATTTGCAAGAAGAATGAGATCAAATGGATGTTAGACATTTATGAATGATTATTAAGAAGCCAAGTAGGTCTAAAACCCTTGCTAAACCCTAGTTTCAGAGCGATAAAGGAAATGTGAAGTGTTTGGTCTCCAAATGAATTGGGCGAGATAATATGATGACTCAAGGTTGTAGAGGACTCTTTAGAGCTCTTGTTGTGGCCTATGCAGGTTTTAGAATTCATGATAAGGTACAAAAAAATCCTAGTTTTGTGAAGATTTTTCGTTACATGTGTCATGTTGAAAGACCTAATGTGTGAGAAAGCTTGGGGTGTGTGTTAAGTATTCATGAAAATATTTGGACATGTTCTATGTAAGGAGTTCGTGATATCAGTGTACAAATGTGACCCACCGCTAAAATCCTAAAGGGTCAAATCTTGGCATGGTGATCCAAGAGGGTTTGTGATGAAATGCATCGTGTAGCATTAGAATTTGTGCATGAATAGTTTGTAGATTGATATGATGTATTTGAGATATGAATTTGATCAGTTGAGGTGGTTTCATGTTTAAGCCGTAATTGCCTAATCAACCCTATTAGGCTTGTCAAGAAGGTGTGTTGGAACATGTGTGCAAGTGTACTTTTAACCATGTGAATTATACTTGTGAGTGCTTGAGGAGGTGTGTCATGTCCCTAGTGATGTGTTCCAAGTGGTGGAAGTGTCTGCAAGTGGAGTTTTAGGTGTTGGAGATCAGATTGCTCAAGATAGGTTCTTGAGTCCTAGAAGAAAGTTTGAGATGTTTCAAAGATGGTGGTGTTATTTGTTCTTATGCTCTGATTTAGTGAATGTTATGAGTTATATGAGTTAGAGGACATCAATACCTTTCTATTGATCTATTACTTGTGCCATGAAGATGTTTTTCGGTGTGCTAACCAATTCACTTTTGGAGGATGATATTTAGGTTCTTGAGACCTAATATGAGTTGTTTGTATTATAGTGTGAATCATGATGAAGTTGGAGGTTTCAGATTTGTTTGAGCTTATTGATTGTGCTTATAGGATGTTACTGACATGTATGGAGATTGTGAAGTCATGGTGAAGTTGTTCTATGCCTAAAAAATTCAAAATTGTGACCGTTAAAGGAGTGTGTTATGTTTTGCACCTAGTTGAGAATGTTTGGGCTTGTAAGGATTATGCCGCCCTATATTGTCTCACTAAGTTATTTGTATAAGTGTGTAATGAGTCTTATCATGTTTTAAATCACTGAACTTAATGGTATTTTCCAACCTAAGGTGTTTTGTGAAGATGATTTGTGTATAAAAGGAGGTTTTATTTGCTCATTTGTGTCAGTTGAGTGGATGGAGATGTGAGCAAGCTAAAGGAGAGTATCAAATAGGCATGAGGGCTCTAGAGTAGGGTTGAGTAGAGGCATGAGGAGTAGAGAAGGGTAGATAAGGACTTCATGGTCATTAGACATAATCATCACATATTGGTGCAAATTTGAGCAAAGTAGGATAAGACATGGTTTGTTAGACTTTTGAGTGGGAGGAAATGAAAAAGTAATCACAATAAGTTGTTGAGAAACAATTTTCAGAGGTCATCTTCATTTCAGGTGGCTGAGTTGGTGCTCTACTAAATAAGGGTTGGTTCTCATTATAGGGTTGGTGCCCTACTAAACTAGGGGTTGGTGCTTCTTGTGGGGTTGGTGCCTCACTAAAAAAATCTCTTGTGATGTGTAATATTCATGAGATTCCTTTGTATTAAGTAATATATACAAAGGTTATGTACGTTTTCTTCCACTTGAGGGTTTCCCACTTTATATCTTGTGTTCATGTGTACTATATTTTTCATGCTCTTGTGGATTTTTGTTTCAGACTTAATAAGCTCACACTTGTTAATGAATGTTGAATGGATGGTTTAAATGATGTATGAAAGTTAAGATAACTGAAATAAAAGTTTGATAAGACTGATTCACCCCCCTTTCAGTCATTTTTCTTCCAATAAGTTTAGTTTGTAGGAGGGTGAATGATGTATTTCAGTCGATTGGCTCTGAAAGACTATTATAGTTTGAGCCTTGATGATCGGTTTTGGATTCCTTCTATTTCTGGTGATTCTCTTTATATTAGAGAATAGGGTGGAGTAATTGATCATTCCGTTTAGGGGATCAGTTTCATTTTTGTAGGCCCAATCCATGGTCGCTTGGGTTGATTTACGCATCAACACAACAAAGGTTGCAGACCCACGCTGACTTTCTAAGGATGGTTCGATGCTTGAAATTAATGTGATTCGTGGAAATGTGTATAGAGTGTATAAATATTTGGTTTGGTACCCTTAATCAATATTGTTGAATAAAAATAAGAATTGTGTTATTTAACACATGTACCTTGGCTCTTGTAGTGACAACGAGAGATAAAGACTTGATATAAGTTGTAAATTTTGATGATAATCTGAATTGTTTTTGAATTTTTTTTTAATGTAATGAATTAAAAATTGTCTGTGTTATCTCTCACTCTCATTGGTTATGGAAATGATTTAGTTAGCTTGGGTATAAGAAAATGGGTGTTTTCTCTCTCTAACCCATCTCTAAAATTGAAAATGGTTGTCTGATTTAAATAAGCATCGAAAAATGAATAACTTGCTATCTATCTAACCCAAATTTGATTTGTGGATGTTGTTAACATGTTTGATGCGAGGGATTTGTCCATGCCAACATTTGTCACTAATAATTGATTACATGGTTTTCTAGGTTGCAGGTGGCATAATGTTATGACATGATTAATAAAATTAGTATGCTAAAGATGTATATGGTTTCTTAAAAAATATGTCATTCTAAAACGGAAAAGAAATGGTTTATATCATATATGGTTATATTTTTGTACCTTGTGAAATGAAAATATAATTATTTCACGAGATGTAATGTTGTTTAAAAAGGTTTGAGAATTATACTAACATTAGTATGTTGTTCTTGTAGTAGCATGTACATATTGAAATGTAAATAATTTTCTATGGTAAATTTAGGAACCTAATATAAGTAATAAATAAATGATATATAGTTATTACATTAGTTCTAGTGAGGAATGTCTTTCCTTTTATGAGTAAATGAAGATGGTGTGGTATTGGTAAAAAAATGAATGATATGTTGTTTGTCTAGATTTTGTATCCCCAAGGAACAATAAATAGGAATGGAAAAGAAAAAAATAGTGCTAGCATGGTCGAACTAGAATATGTTGATGTAGTGCCAACTTATTTTGATCCCCATATTGTATGATGTTGACTCATTATGGCACCACATTAATTTGATTGAGATATTGAATATCATATATCTGTCATTATGATGATGATGTTCTTACATTACATGAATGATTATATGTTGATATTGGATGCTAAATCATTTCATGACAAGGATTTACAGGTGCATATGATGCCAATATGCTTGATTATCTTATGGTATCGATGTGATGTTATGACTAGATTGTGAGATCTCGCATGATGGTATATATATTTGTCATGGATGAATTATCATGTTCCCCTCTTGTTACACTAATGATTGATCATAGTTTGATTATTCACTAGTTATTTGTTGATCATGTGCAAATTATCGTTGAGATATTGCTTATATTGTTATCATATTTGTTAGTTATTATTGGGAAGCTATAATTTTTAACTTGAATGTGCAAATGACATGTTTCACCACATGAGAAATGTGATAATTAGCCAGGGGATGTCTCGAACTAGCACAATGGGGCCAAAGTTTCCTTCTTAGTCTATTTTTGCTTTGGGTCACTTTATCTAGTCACAAAATCATGCACTTACTATTACATTTATACCGCCAAGTATGTTATTTTATATATGGATCTCGTGTAAGAAAAGTATTCACTAATGGCTCATCCCCTGGTCCTGTTGTTAGTTAGTCAGTCGTCATTGTCACTTAACTCACACACTCGTCAATTGTTTGCACAATTTTGGTCATCTCTTTGAGAGTATGAGTTCTCGTCATTTTTTCATTTTTCGTCTCTAGTATTTAACTAGGGCACCTAGGGTAATGTTGGGGCATCCATGGGTGCCCTAGTCCACAATTATAGGCACCCTAGTCCCCGTAAAACTTGGGTCTAATTTACTTATTCGAGGTCGGTCTTTGTCATGTTCTCTCTCATTCCCCTAGGTAATATTCAGCATGTCAGTCCATCAGTGTCGAAATTTGAGCAAGAGATCCCTATATAAACATAGCATACTCACTATCTTATGCGTGTATAATCTACTATCGAGATTTACCAATATACTAAGGCAAAGGAATACATTTGGACATCTTCTACATATACATCACACAAGCATAGGGGAAAGGGTTGTATTCATTCTATTTCATCCACCATTTTCATCTTACATCTAGTTATTTCCCCCTAGTTATGTGTCATTAATGCTAGGGCACCTAGGAACACAAGTGCACACATAAGCACAAAAAACTACACTGGGTCTGGAATGTAGTGCAACACTTAGTCGTAAGTCCACCATTGTGGTAGCTAAGGTCAGTCTGACCCCTTCATTTGCATCTTTTTTTTAGGGATTTGATGCTTTGTATGGAGTTTTACAGGTAAATATTCATCACACAACTACAACGACATAAGCAAAGATATTGCAACAACCGAGCGACCAAAAGAAAGATATTGTGAAGACCTTGTGACACTATCAGACTTAGATTATGAGATTTTCTACAAAAAGGAGTGCCCAAATTACAGACTAGGGCACCCCTAGGCACCCCAATCCTCTCCCAGGTGCCCCAGTCCAAATAGATCCTCATTGGCTGCAATTTCCTAGATAACACCATCATTCCCTATCCTGTCTACACATCATCCTGTCTAGTCTTGCACACAAAAAGGTATGTTAATTTTAGGTTATTACCATATCCCTTCACATTTCCATTATTTTATTTCATTTAAAATATCAAATAATTTTTTTAGCATATATATCAGTTGTTCCTAGTATGGATTAACATAGAAAAATACCATTTTTAGTTAATCACTTTACTTGACTTTGGTCTTGTTGTGAATCATTTGAACCCCACTTGTGATGTTGTATTATCCTTAACTTTGTTACTTATTTGGTTTGGCTAACCTGATATTTACATGGTATTGTAATTATAATTCTAATCCTCTTTTCTATTATCCTTTATCTTGTTTTTAACTCTAATCCCTTGGCTTTATGCAAATTTGGGTTTATGTCTTGATTTGTTCTTCCTAATGGGGGATTTGGGACACCTAAGCATAGATTAAGTGAGTGCAACTTCCTCTCCTAAATGTCATCTTTTCCCTAAACTCGGATTTGGGAAAAATGTGACATTTAGGAGGTGTATAAGGCAAGTTACGGACTAAAGTTTCCTTGGAAAGATCCCCTAGGTACCTGAGGGTGGGTGGATTCCTTCCAAGGAAAATTGAGCCCATTTTTCCATTTTTCCCCTTTTCTCCCTCATCTTTTATGAAATTCTATTGATTTTGTAAATGTTGTTGGCATGTGGGAATCCTCCATGATTGAATGGATATTTTATTTTCTTATCTTTTAATTTTGGTTTTTGGGGTGTAAATCTTGGTGATTTTGGATTGGTTGAAGCAAAGATGGAGGTCTACATTTGTCACCCTCCCATTTCGTCCCCTCTACATTTGTGTTTCTCTTTTTCTATATCATCCCCTCTTATGGAAGGGATTGGGGTTACTTTCTTCATTTTTTCTTGCTTTGGGTTTACATTTGGGAACTTGCAAGGAGAATGAAGTGGATTGTGGAATCTTGGATTTTAACACTTGCTTAATCTTGAGGTAGGATCTTAAATTAAAAAAAAATTCTTGTTTGAAATGGTTAAAATTGTGTTGTGTGGATTGAAATTGGTTGTTCAAATCGTTTGTTTTTTGTTTTCCCATCTAACCTTACATGGAATGGATTTTGGGCATGTGTGGGAAGAGGGAAGAATCCCCTTTTTACTTACCCTCATGCATGATTGAAAAACTTGAGGGAACTTTGGTTTACCCCTTCATTTGGTTTAAATGGCATGGAGGGATAAGGGGAGAATTTATGGAGGGATAAGAAGAGGATTTTGATATCTCATGGAGAGATAAGGATATAGTGGCTTACTATGTTTGATTTGGTTATAAATTTGGCAAAAATTCATTACATGGAAATACAGTCCCTAAGAAGAATCATAATTTTGTATTCCCTCGTGATTTCACCATGCCTACTTTCACATGTTTTGATGGTATAGGTGACCCTAATGCTCATCTTCTACATTATCATAGGGCTATGGCCTACTATTCTAATGATAGATTATTACTTAAGGCCTTTCGTTATAGTCTTACCGATGAGGTGTTACGTACACTCATCTCCCCTTTGGATCCATTAGTACTTTTTATGACAAGGAGAACACCTTCCTCCATTGGTTTATAGTCAAAAATGGCCCTAAGCTTACATATGACTGGTTACCTACCCTACATCAGGGCTCCACGGAACCTATCGAGGATTATATTTTACGATTCAATGTTTGTATCCATTAGCTTGTTTTCCAACCCATAGATCTTGAAAAGTAATTTATTTTCTTTCATGTCCTCATTCCTCCATTCAAGCAATGAATATAGTATGATACATGTGATTCATTCATCCTTCTATGCTATAAAATAGTGACTTAGAGAAATATCATATCTCCACACACATCATAGATTCCCCACAAACATCTACGGATATTGCCTCATCTATTTCTCTGCCAGAGCCTCCAATTGAGCATCCTACTCAGTCTCCATATTTGCCTCCCAAGAAAAGTAAACAAGCTCAACCCATTTTTCCACAAAAGCATACTCCTTCTCTGGCTCCACGACAAACTATCCCTCCTACCACTCCACCTAGGTTGCGTGATCCTTTACATTTCTCTAATAACACTCGACCACATGATGTGCTATGTGTTTTTATTATTGAGTGATTAATTTTCCTACCCTCTAACCAACATCATCCACAACACCGATTACAGCGTCAGAATGACCAACCTTACTGTAATTATTATCGCATAAATGGCCATAGATATAATGATTGTCTTTCCCTTTAGGATAGATTTCAATAATTAGAGGATAAGGGCATCATTTCCTTTGGTTATCACCCACGTGAGTGATCCACCTCTCCTCTACCTCAATAGAAATTTTCTACTGCTATTGACTCATATCCTACATGTGGTGCTTTGGCTATGATATACCCACCACAGTTTGTTATTCATACGTGTTCTCCACCACATCCATCACATTCACTGCATCCACCTCACCCATCACAATCACGCTATCCACCGCATCACATTGCTACTTCACATTGGTTACCACAACACCCCACTTTTGCACATCCCACCACAACTCCATATGACATTTAGTTTGGTTCATACACTCATGATTCTTCCATTCCACATGCTTCCACTACTCCATGCCACCTTGGTATTTGGTAGGTGATTAATATCACCTTACCTCCCGATGACGCACTTGTGTTATTATAGTTCTTACATGACTGTTGAGGGTTTTTTTTAAGAACTTTTCATCAAGCGTCACATCGTTCATCTGGTGCACCTCAATCATTTCCCGATGATGCACTCTTGTTTTTTTCGCAGTTCATTCTTGATTGTTGAGGGATCTTAATTAAATGAACCTAATAATCTCTACGCTGGGGAATCATTAATTTCCCTCTCCCGCCCATCACATTGACATATTATGATCATGTTACATTGTTACCATGCACATTTCATCACAACATGCTAGTTCGATCATCATATATAATCTCTTTTCACATGCATTTCCCTCTCATTATCATTCTAACTACGCATTACGAATTCCACTCAACAAACATTATACTTCACTCAATAGATTTTATTTTTCATCATTATGTGAATATTCTATCAATCAACATTAACAAATTAAAAAAACAACACAAACATTCCAACAATAATCACCAAGTCATACAACAATAGATATACCATAACATAAGCTCATCATATATAAATCACACATGTCCATACATAGGTAGAAGATACAATCATCATTGGGGGGAAACTCCCATACATCATATACAACCGTAATAATCAAACCTTGTCATCATTATTGCTCTCAGGAACTACAAGATCCCTAGAACTAGATGCCTCATCACTCACTCTACGTCATTGTTCGTGGCCTTGATATCAATTCACTTGCCTACGAAATAGGGTGTTCTCTGTAGACTGCTCCAAAAAATGACGTTATAAATCCACGAATCGTAAAAACATATCCAACTCTAACAGACCATCACCTTCCGCCTTGCGGGCTCGGTGAGTCTCCTCATGTGCCTCATCCCTCTCGGCTACTAATACAGTACATGTGGTTGCCACCATGGCCACTGGCTCAAATAGATAGGCATGCTCACCCAAAATATCATCCACTTGCTCTAATATACCCCCACCAAGGATGTCAGTCGGCACAATCCATGTCAAGGTGCAGATGGATGTGTCAACTATTAAGGACCAATACGCATCACCTACAAAATAAACAACACCAATGCATTAGATAACCATTACTAAAACATAAGCCAACAAACAATAGACATAACATAACTATATGTAGATACTCACACTTAGCTACAGTGGCTACCATAGATTTGAGGACATGTACTTCCCCCACTTTCCCTCCTACATTCAATAACTCCTATTGGATCTACAAATAATGGGAACAATAATACCCATCAATGTGTCACCCACTATACATGGTACTCCTCTTTTCTACCAACATCGTCTGCGTCTATCACCTCTATCATTGCATCTGCCTCATCCGGACCAGGAGGTGCTAGTTACTCTACTATGGGCCTTGGTCTAGACCCAACCCTCCTCGGTGCTCTAATAGCACTTAGCCATATATATGGCTCTAAGGGCACATCCTAAGCCATACCAAACTAATGTGATACTCTCTCCACCTGAAAAAACCTTGGCTACACCCAAAAATCTATCCTCTAGCCACATCATCCTCTGAATACATCATAGCTCTATGAAATCCTTGGGCCATCCTCTATAATCACAATATGGCCTCCATATGATGGCCTCAAGCCCCATCCTATCTATCAATGCCTTGTAGGTATCTATATCCATTCTATGTGCCCATGAACATGTTTACCCATCTTCCTCACATATATCTCAAGTCTCAGCCCACTCTGCTCATGGACCCCCAACTGGCCTCAACATTGTTATGTGCTCATATGCCCACAACATGTAATAACATAGTCAGCTCTTATCCCTCCTACTATGCTCATCATGAATAAATCAATATAGATATCTATATAGGTGAGCCAATACACATTGGGCCCACACGTATTTAGTACTCTTCTCCTCTATACGTTGGTATATGTCATGCATCTTATACAAGATGCCCACACCACGTCCCTCCACTGCTATAGATGACGCAATAACTAGTATTATGAAATTTTACAAGCGCAGAACACTAGACCTCATAATAGCATCTAAACTAATATGGGCCTTGGCAGGTGTCTGATTCCCTACAAAATATTGTCTTACCAATTGCATTTACCTATCCATGTCCTCCAATGGCATCACATGTACCCTCTCCCCAATAACTGGCAACCGTAATATACAATACACATCCTTCAATGTCACTGCCATCTCCCCGTAGGCAACCAAAAGTTACACATGTTTGCACACCATCTGTCACATAGTGCAATCAACATAGGCATATTATGGGGCACATCTCCCATCCGTGTTATATGCCGCAAGATGGTACGGTCCATTACATCCCACTCATCATCTGAAAACCCCATTCCAAGTAATGTACTCAAATAACGCCCACTACGTTAGAACTCCCTTGAGTGGATATCCCTAATCTACACAACACAAAAAAACAACAAACAATGCATTAAAATGTGTTATAGGTACAAAAACACTCACTTATCACATGTGTATATCCATTAAAAATCCCATTTTTCATCGTTCTAGACCAAATACACACATTCTTGACTAGGGTGCCCAGATGCAGGACTGAGGCACCCGAGAGCAAGACATCATCACACTAAATCTAGATGCTTCATATCCCAAGGGTCACTAGCACCCTCATCGCTATTGTCCAAGTCAAAAATGTCGAGAAAATAAAAAATATTAAATTTGCAAAAATTCACTAAAAGTGACAACTACACCTTGCATTTTTCTTAAAAACATTGCACTTAACAACTTCGTAGTCGTGTGTGATGCTGCAACAGTCGCCACCCTCTCAAACTGACTAGGATGCGCTACTCTCACTTGCTGGCATTTTTTTTACTTGCTCAGAATTAAATCTCAATCACGCAAATAACTAATGAGGTAGACTAAACACACTTTCACCCTATTATTTATAATTACCTTTTATCACCCACTTTACTATAGTTGTTCTTTCGTGCACTTTTTACCACTATTAATACACATTAAACATTATTTTTGCCATATCTTGAGTGTTTCTACTCCAATTTACACCCCATTTCTAGTGTTCTTTTCGAAATTCTACCTAACCACTATATTAAACACATTGTATGCACATTAACTTTACTTTGGTACCTACATATTTTTGTGAATTCTATCACTTTCCTACATGTTTCATGTGTATACTTTTGGTTTAGCTTTCATTCCTATCATCACTTCCCCTTTTACTGAAAAGCGGAGCATATCATTGGGTCACCCTATAAATTCCCTCTATATCACTACACATTTAAAACATGACCAATCAATTCCAAGACAAATACTAATTCACAATGTGACATTTCACCAATAATTCCCCTTAATGACATAATTTGATGGTAATAAATACACAATTTTTTCATGCGATCATTTCACCGTCAACTCACCTCTAAAAACCTAATCTAGGGAGAAACAAACATTACAAAATCCCTATATAGCACATTTTATCATTCCTTCCCCCTAATGACCTAACCTTGGGGAAATACACATGATTAAAAATGTTTTCCATGTGATCATTTCACTAAGTTATATTGATTTCACCCCCCTAATGACCTAACTATGGGGGGTAACTAGCATAAAACCTCTTCATGAGTAACTAAGCAAATCAATCAATCAATTAATGCATTCAAAACTCTAATGATAAAAAACATATCACTAAATCAAATACAATTTAACACAAGTGGCTTCCCAGATGACCAAACTTTGGAGTTACATGTGGCATCATAGATGACCTAACTTAGGAGATTACATTCATTTCTCACTTCCACGTGACCTAACTTAGAAGCCATCTCACATTTTGTGTTTTCTTCCAGATGACCTAACTTAAAAGATATCACATTTTATCAACATCCGTGGAGTGGGAGAAAGAGTGCTTTTCCTATACCACTCCTATATGGTTCAAATGTTTGATCAAAATTGTTTTGGATCCAGAAAACCAAAAATCTTTGATCTGAGTCTATCTATAGCAGATAGATCTTGAGGATGTAGTTAGAAATTGAAGAATAACACCCTTTTCTCCCTACACTCTTCCTCTGGTGACATAGGACGCCCAAATCCACTGGTTGAATATTCGTGTATGCATGCATTCGGATTGGGAACTGATCACTCCCTACCCCATCTCATCGTCATCTATATAACATTCAAAATTATCCAAAATCATAATCATCACTCTCATTTAGTGCACTTTATCATACTAGTACACTGTGTTTTGTCACTATGTTTCATATATCAACCCACGTTGATCCATGGTTCAGGCATGCTTTATGGTTATTTTGACACACTTCTACTACACATCTGCGCATTCTACTACAACATGAGATTCTCTAAATTTCTTTCAGGTACACATCTCTATCTACTATATATTACTAAGCTTTTTTACTCACCAACATAAAGTGGGGGAAAATGTAGTCACAAAATCACACACTTATTATTACATTTATACCACCAAATATGTTATTTTACATATGGATCTCACGTAAGAAAAGTATTCACTAATGGCTCATCCCTTGGTCCTGTCGTTAGTTATTCATTTTTCATTGTCACTTATCTCACACAGTTTATCGGTTGTTTGCACAGTTTTGGTCATCTCAGAAGGAATCTTAGTTGTTGTTATTCATTCAGTTGTCATCTCTAGTCTTTGACTAGGGTGCCTAGGGTAGTGTTGGGGCACCCATGGGAACCCTGAGTCGACAATTTTAGATGTCTTGGTCCCCATAACACTTGGGTATAATTTACTTATCCAAGATCTGGTCTTTGTCATGTTCTGTTCTCATTCCCCTAGGTAATAGTCGGCATGTCGAGCCATTAGTGTCAAAATTTGAGTAAGAGGTCCCCATATAAAAATAGCATACTCATTATCTTATACGCGAACAATCTAATATCAAGAGCTAGCTATCTACTAAGGTAAAAGGACTACATTTGGGCATCTTCTACATTTACATCACACAAGCATATGAGGGAAAGAGTTGTATTCATTCTATCACATCCATCGTTTTCATCTTACATCTAGTTATTGCCCCTTACTTTTACGTCATCCACACTAGGGCACCCTAGGAAAACAATTACACACACAAGCACACATAACTACATTGGGTCTGAAATGTAGTGTACCAGCTAGTCGTAAGTCCACCATTGTGGCAGCTAAGGTCAGTCTAACCCCTTCATTTGCATCTTTCTTTTTTATGGATTTGATGCTTTGTATGGGGTTTTGTAGATAAATCTCCATCACACAACCACAACGACATAAGCGAAGATATTACAACAATCGAGTGACCAAAATGAGGATATTGTGAATACTTTGTGACACTGTCAGACTTAGATTCTAAGCTTTTCTGTAGACTAGACTGCCCAAATTACAGACTAGGTTACCCCATGCACCCTAGTCTAGATAGATCCTCATTGGCTATAATTTCCTGGGTAGCACCGTCATTTCTTGTCCTATCCACACATCATCCTATCTAGTCCTGCACACAATGAGGTAAGTTAATTTCAAGTTAGTACCCTATTCCTTCACATTTCGATTATTTTATTTCATTTAAAATATCAAATAAAATTGTTTAGCATTTACATTACATTTATATCAGTTGTTCCATTTTTGTTACTAGTATGGATTAACATAGAAAAATCCCATTTTTAGTTAATCACTTTTCTTGACCTTGGTCTTGTTATGAATTTTTTAAATCCCCCTTGTGATGTTGTATTATCCTTAACCTTCTTACTTATTTGTTTTGGGTAACTCCATATTTCTATGGTATTGTAATTATAATTTTAATCCTCTTTTCTATTAGCCTTTATCTTGTGTTTAACTTTAACCCCTTAACTTTTTGCACATTTGGGTTTATGTCTTGCTTTTTTCTTCCTAATGTGGGATTTGGGACACGTAATCATAGATTAGGTGAGCGCAACTACCGCTCCTAAATGTCATATTTCCCCCAAACTCGGATTTGGGAAAAATGTGGCATTTAGGAGGTGTATAAGGCAAGTCATGAACTAAATTTTCCTTGGAAAAAGCCCTTAGGACCTATACCTAAGGGGTGGGTGGATTCCTTCCAAGGAAAATTGAGCCTATTTAGAAATTTTGACCCTTTTCTCCCTCATTTTTTATGAAATTGTCTTGAGTTTTTAAATGGTGTTGCGATGTGGGAATCCTCCATGATTGCATGGATATTTTCTTTTCTTATCTTTTAATTTTGGTTTTTGGGGTGCAAATATTGGTGATTTTGGATTGGTTGAAAAGTAGGTGGAGGGTGACATTTGTCACCCTCCCACTTAGCCCTTTGTGTTGCTCTTTTTCTACATCATCCCCTCTTGTGGAAGGTATTGGGGTTACTTTCTTCATTTGTTTCTTGCCTTGTGTTTTATTTTGGGAGCTTGCAAGGAGAAGTAAGTGGATTTTGGAAGCTTGGGTTTGAACACTTGTTTAATATTGAGGTAAGATCTTACCTCAAATGTGTTTCTTGTTTGAAATGGTTAAAATTGTGTTGTGTGGATTGAAATTGGTTCAAATTGTTTGTCTTTTGTTTTCCCATCCAACCTTGCATGGAATGGATTTTGGGCATGTGTGGGAAGAGGTAATAATCCCCTTTTTCCTCACCCTCATGCTTGATTGACAAGCTTGAGGGAAATTTGGTTTACCCCTTAATTTGGTTTGAATGGCATGGAGGGATAAGGGGAGAATTTATGGAGAGATAAGAAGAGGATTTTGATATCTCATGGAGAGATAAGGAGATAGTGGCTTACTATGTTTGATTTGGTTCTAAATTTGGAATTTTCATGCGATATCTTATCTCGTCTTTCCTCATTGATAAGTTTGGTGCTTCCCTATTTTTTGTTTGGCTTTGTTTGCATTATTTTGGGTGTAATGTTGAAATGTTGTATGTATGTGTGTAATTTTGGTGATATTTTTAAATTTATGGTTTGAGGCATGCCCCTCCCTCTTTCCCACAGGCTTGGAGGGATACTAGCATGTCCTTTTGGTCCACCTTAATGCATGTAATGATGCCTATAGGTTGGGAGGTAAATACGTTGGTTTCTCATGGGTTTTGGAGATACTTTTGGATGACATGGAGCTTCAAGAATGGTCTTCAAAATTTGTAAAAGTTACATGTTTCTATTATGTGCATGGAGTTACATTTCTTTTGAAAATTGGGCATGTTGTCTCCTTTTGTGAGGAGGGCTTGTATTTATTGCATTTTAAAATTATTCTTTTCATTATGTAAAGAACATTACAATCTGATGTAGCTATTATGACTTGTATTTTGAATAGTTAAAACCATTTGTGGGAATGTTGTTTCAAAATGTAAAAGATTACTTAAGTTGTTAGTTAAAAATATCTCTTTCTATTTTACCTTTTTAGTATCATTCTTTAAAAATAGGTATTCAACTTAGGAAATAAAAGAATGTTTGAATGCTATAAATGAAATTTATCCTCCCCTCTCTTAGTTGAAATATGGAAATTCTGGTCTTTATCTTTCCCATAATGGGATTCCAAGTTAAATGGTTTGTTGGGTTTGGGAAATCCATATTTACCTATTGTTACTTCCTTCTTTAGAAATGGGTAATTCAACTTAGGAAATAAAATAATGTTTGAATGTTATGAAATGAAATATGGAAATTGTGATCCTTATCCTTCCCATAATGAGATTCTAAGTTAAATGGTTTGCTAGGTTTGGGAAATCCATAATTATCTATTTTTACTTGTGCAAATGAAAAGGAAATGGTAAAAATTCAAGTTCTATTGTTTGTTGTTTATTTAAATGGAAGGGGTTGTTGTTTAAATATAAAATTTATCATATTTTCATCCCTACAACTCAATGGTATAAATTTGCTTAAGCATTACACCTTATTCTGGATCTGAAAATATGAATTTTCCATTGTATCTCTGATAAAAAAATAGGTTATTTTCTCTTATATACATGAAATAAAAAATATTTTGTTTAAATACAACTTCTATTGATATATATATCATATGCCCACATTATATCAAAAGCTGGATTTTTCCAAGTAGAAATAGAAATAGAAATTCTCATTTTAACATTGATTAACCATTGATGATGATGATGATATATATATAATAAGTTAAGTTTTAAAAATAGAAGTCAAGTTTTTTTAATGCCTAAGGTAAGAAAAATCCCTTTAAAAAAATTGGAATGAAATATTCATGGCCCACTCCCTTTGAAGAGGAATGGAATGTTTGTTTATAAACTATATATATAGAGGTGGTGGAAGGTGAGACGGTTGTCCCACTCGTCCCCCATATACCCATCTCATCTATTGGCCACAACCTAGCCATGGCCTGCTTCACTTCCCCCATTTGGCCCTAGGCCGCACCACTCTACCCTCCACACCCTAGAAAAGGCCATACCACCTAGTTTGCTTCGTTGTTGCCGCCCCTTTCGGTCCATAACTAATGTGGCCTGCGTATTTTGTAATATATATATATATATATATATATATATATATACTCTTAAAATTGTAAGTAACTTTTTGTTTAAGGATCACAATATAATAATTTATAAAACTCAAATGGAATATATATTATAGATACATATATAGACATATATATAACATATATAGATACATAGATATATAGATATAGATAGATATGTATGATATATGGGTATATATAGGTATATATATAGATGGTATATATATATATATGTATAACGATATATATATATATAACTATATAATTATATATATACACACATATATATACATATATATATACATATATATATATATATATGTATATATATATATATATATATATTCATTTTGAGTTTTATAAATTATTAGATTGTGATCCTTAAACAAAAAGTTACTTACAATTTTAAGAGTATATATATATATATAAACTTTTTACAAAATACGCAGGCCGCATTAGTTATGGACCAAAAGGGGCGGCAACAACGAAGCAAACTAGGTGGTATGGCCTTTTCTAGGGTGTGGAGGGTAGAGTGGTGCGGCCTAGGGCCAAATGGGGGAAGTGAAGCAGGCCATGGCTAGGTTGTGGCCAATAGATGAGCTATTGGCCACAACCTAGCCATGGCCTGCTTCACTTCCCCCATTTGGCCCTAGGCCGCACCACTCTACCCTCCACACCCTAGAAAAGGCCATACCACCTAGTTTGCTTCGTTGTTGCCGCCCCTTTTGGTCCATAACTAATGCGGCCTGCGTATTTTGTAAAAAGTTTATATATATATATATATATATATATATATATATATATATATATATATATATATATATATATATATATATATATATATATATATACTCTTAAAATTGTAAGTAACTTTTTGTTTAAGGATCACAATATAATAATTTATAAAACTCAAAATGAATATATATATATATATATATATATATATAATATATATATATAATATATATATATATAATGTCCAAGGAAATCCACATATCCATTGGATCAACTGGGAGAGATAAAAAAACTAATAAATGAAATCCTTGTGGAAAGGATTTAATCTGTGTGCACCCAGAAAATAATTAACTTTGCAAACAATGATAGATGTGTAGAAACCCTCATTCATTATTGTATTGGCTTCTCCATTTCCTCCTTTCTACATGTTGGCTCCCAAGGGTCGGAGGCGCGGGGAGATGGGGGAAGACCCATCGGGTGTTGTGTCGTCTTGCAGCCGGGTACGAGGCTCTCCCCCTACCCACACAAACCAAGCCTTCTTGGGGGTGACAAGGAGGCATGTGACAAAGAGCGTGGATGTCCTCCTGTTACTTTTAGATCTTCATAGGCTAGGGTGAGAGGACTTGAGATGCATCCTGAGAGAAGGAGGGGTCGGGAGTGACCCCCGAAATTGCAAACACCTGCAAACTATGGCACAAGTTGTTAAAGACATATATGATGTAATATCAACATAAATACCTGAGAATTCAAATGTATCCTTTCCTATTAATGTTAAAGATGATTTAGCAATGAAATATGAGGTGAGAACACTTGGGGCATGGATTAGATCTATGAGACATATAAGGTAAACATGGTAATTGTTGAGAAATTATAAGGTGGGAATGGATCTGTAAAGAGGAAGAACCCAGAAACTAGAGGATGGAGGGAGCATAAAGTATGTTAACCATCACACCATGACATATATATCATCTCATGACATGGTAGCAAGATGAAGAAAACTTCCCCGAGGAGATTTTTCAGAAGGAACCTTCAAGGGAGAAAAACAACCCAAGAATCCCTAATGATCCAGCTCAGTACCCCCAAGACCAAAACACCATGTGTGAATTATGCTAAATGTTCAAGAAACAAGGGACCCCGAGGAGATTTTTCAGAAGGAACCTTCAAGGGAGAAAAACAACCCAAGAATCCCTAATGATCCAGCTCAGTACCCCCAAGACCAAAACACCATGTGTGAATTATGCTAAATGTTCAAGAAACAAGGGACCCCAAAGATACATAAATATTTCACCCATTATGGTTGATTAACAAGGAATTTTACAGGATTTAAAGATGATACCCCAAAGTACCCCTAAGGAACTTCACTCTCTTCACCATCTGAACCAGTTAACCATCAACAAGGTGTTAGCATAAAAGTTCCTAGACATAACTCACACAAGATTTATAAGGAAAATAATACAACATCCAACTTCTAAGACCAATTAAAAAAGGAGCATGACAAAATAATTGTGATAAATTTCTAGAAGAGATCCATTGATTGATAAAAATAAGGGATACATATACAAATGCTTTTGAATCTTGTTAATAGTTGTACAACTGCAACCACCATAGTATGAATTTAAAACAAATGGAAAATATAACAATGTTTACAAAAAAGCGTGTGAATGCTCATAGCTGAAGCACATATCTGATCCTCATCAAGCCCCTTCGAAGATTTTTCCCCTTACATTGAAAAGAACACCTTCTCCTTTTCTTAAAACCCCCTCTTCTTATACAACATTATCAACATCATGGTTTTAGTGAATATTCCATTAGAATCTTGATTCATTCATGCCTAGACCATCCTTTGGAACATCTGAGGAATAATATGGAATATTCCTTCTTGATAGCCTTCAATTTTGTATCATCCCTTCCTTGTCACTATCGCGCCAACATGAACAAGTGAAAATAATTACGTGTTATATCCATTTCCGATTTGATTTTACACCTGAGGCCAAAATTTGACGGGGAAAATTAAGGAATTAAATTGATAAGACCTTTATTCAAATATGTGAACATTAAATCACCTCCTGGTTACATGAATTTTGTGAATGAATTACTTTAATTTAATCCCATTTGTGCCAACTAATCCAAAAGATATCAGAATTAATGACAACTCAAAGGTTTGTGCATGTCAATCTAGCTCAATTCACATATTTAAATGTGATCATTACTCGAATGGGTAACAACCATTAGCCCAAATTCAGAGATCCTTTCATATTCCAATCAAGTTCATCATTCCCTACCATGGTATCACCAGTGCTAGGCCCGAATCCATCATGTTTAGAGATTAAAATATAGATAGATTCTATCACTTGACCGGGCCAAATTAAGCCTTTATAAAGGTTATGTTGAGTGTCCTAAACATCTGAGACAATCACCCGGATGGCTCCTCCCATAATTCACTCCTTTTATCTTTTTTGACTAGACTCACTAAGTTGTGTGCATCCTTTCCAATCTATCAAACCTTGTATTTCCATCTCATCCTTCTTGAATACCACCTACGCACAAAGCACTTGAAACAATACTAGTCCCATCACCTCCCCAAAATCTAATGTGATCATTTGCACATGTTTAGGCCTTATTATGCTCCTTTATTAGAGACAAAACTTCTCAACCTAGCCACAACGACCACAACACATATGGGAAAATAACTGATAGGGTAGCGTATGGATGAAACAAAGGAGTGAATTTCTACACTGGAAACCACCATGGCTGAAGTTCAAGATTATATGACGGTTAGGGATTCCCCCTTGAAGAGAAAGAAATCCACCCTCAATGATTCAAACAACGAAGTTGCACAATTTCCTGCAACTCACGCCTCCACAAGTCGGGGCAACAAAGGATACCTCAAAGGGGGGCTCCACCTCTATGAGTGGGTGAAATCACTCGAGAGAAATACGAAGCTCATCTAGATCCTCAATGGGAAGCAAGTTAGGATACTTGAGCTGATGGCGAAAGGCATGTCGCGGGGCCTAGCGGGAAACAATTAATTTATGTTCAACATCATAGCTCATGAGGATTTTATGTGTTGTAGGGACCAGCTTGTGATACGTCTTCTAGTACTCCTAGGATAAATTGTGGATGTTGGCAAGTAACCTATTTTTTCGTATATGTAGATGTTTTTTTAATACATATTAAAAAGGGTAGGGGCCCCTTTAATAGAACCCCATTTTTTTCAAAGAAAACACTGTGTTTTTTTAATCTGTTCATGTTACCTTTTTGCTTATAAAATATCATCTTCTCTTGATTCAACATTTCCCTTTTTCCTTTAGAAGATAATAATTCAAATTAAATTTCATACATTCTGCCATAAAATGAACCTACGCGATCTATTTCTTCGTATAATATCAGTCACCGCATGCACCGCTTAACAATATTTGAACCAACCTGTAAGAGTAACACACCACCAATTTTTTGGTTAATTTCAGGGATTGTCGTAGAAAATAAATCATCCTTACAAATTCATTATACATTGGAACATGGAAAATACACCCAAATAATCAGTAACAAAACTTTCATTAAGTACATAAAAAATCAAAATGTAAAGTTAATTATGGGCTCCGAACTAGTTGCCACGTATCAGGTCCAACAAAACACACATTTCTGGGCTTTGCAACAAATCAACACTTTGCATAAACATATGGCCGTACAGAATAACTTGATTTTACCAACTGCCATCCTTATATATTTATTTTTAACTGTGGGATTGGGAACTTGACCTGCATATTGCAGGAATAATTAAAATATACAAAATGCATCTTTGTAATTTACTTACAGCCTTCAAATCCCCCGTAATATCTCTTTTTTTACCGGCGTCGAGGAAGAAACTAGATTTTATACAAAACGAGTTAGTCCTGTAAAGTTGGTCAAAAGTTTTGGGAACACACGAAGATGTCGACTGCCATTCTTTTCAATCTTCTTAAGAAATAATTTTCCAGGAAAGGGCATAAACAAGTAAGCCGAAAATTCACAAGGGGTACAAAGGATTGCACAAAGCTTGAAAACACGTGATATGAACAAGGAACTGATTTGGAAAAAAAGGGAACAAAACCAACAAAACAGTTTCTAAATAGAGCATGACAATTGTGGGCACTACCACAGGCTCCAGGTTGGGGTTGGACTCCCCCAACGGGTGTCTAAATAACACCATAAGTAAACAAGGGAGAAGAAATAAAATATGCATTGCCATTGGGAAATAGAATCTAACGAGAGAATCAAAACCACAACACAACATAGACCGAGTGAGCAACAAAAACCACCACAAAACAACAAAAATAACAAACCATGAAACAAAACAATAAAATAAAAATACTATACATAATACACTTGAACCACCACGGCTCAGAGGACCTAAAATTGATATTGAAAACCACCTAGGTCCCACATGGTGCATACATTTATAATCCAAAATAAATAACCAGGCCCATTTTTTATGGCAGCAGTGTTCAAGGTGATCACTGAAACAAAAACTCGCAACCGCATGCTCTTTTCACAACAAAATTCACCCAAGGTTACAATGAAAATACCATCAATTGGATCAATAGATATATCATTTCCAACTGGTGGGGCATGTTTATTAATACCTCTTTGTTATTCAAATATCTCGGTACATAACAACTCCAAGACAGTTTGATACTCCTCAAAATGCTTGATATATTCTTGTTCTTCATGTCTGGTCAAGCTTCCATCCAACCAAGCCCTTTTAATCTCAAAAAAAGCATGAAGGATAAAATTAACATGTTTATCATCACTTAAGCTCCCACAATTGTGTCTACCACATCCCCTTCTGAGAGGAAAATATCCATTTCACAAGAGACACAAACACACCAAGTAAATATTCGGTAATAGTAACCAAGCGCTCATCTCCTCCCCGTTGAAGCAATTTAGGTAACATTGATGGTTTGTTCTACCATTGCAAATGGAACAATCATGTATTTCCTACCCTAAACATGAAGCAATTATGAACTTAGTCTAACTCCATTATACCACTATCCTCCAAAGGATAATACCAAACCTTTGTGATAACTGCCCAAAATTCAAATGTTGTTTTAGTACACAAAATATTAGTCGAAGATACCCTTGTCCTGCAAACTGTCTGATTGCCTAATATGATTTTTCCTTTAAAGCTCAACTTATATTTTGCAATACTGACCAATCCCTCCTTCCTCAAGGTCGGTGACTACCTACCACACTTACTTCCATAAGAGGATGGAGCTTCACCATTTGAGTCAATACATTTTCCAACCATTCCAATATCATACTCAGTTAACTTACCTATGATAAATAATTACCCCGTGATTCCAATCTCTCCATCTCTAGATGCTCAGGTCAAACTTTCATTAACTAGGTTTCTTTCACTACATTCATATTCAGATAAATAAAAACTAGGGTCATCGCCAAATTGAGTTCTAAACATTTTGATCATTTCATCCCAAGAATGCAATGAACCCTGAGGCATGGAATAAAACCAATCCCTAACATCCTCTTTCAATGTATGCACAAATAATTTCATGAAAACATATTCATGTCTTATCTCATATTCTTGCATTATTTTCTCAAATGAACCAAGATTATGCTCCACATGAGTCCTTCCATAACCCTGAAAACCAGGTAACCTAAGCCTATTTCCATCAGGGATCTTGTGTGGGTACCTAAGCATTCCCTTGAAGTCTATAGGTTTGAATGAATTAGTTTTGAAAGTGACTTTAGGATAAGAACATACCATATCGTTAATTAAAGCTTCCAAAGAAAAATTCACTGAAGGAGATCACATATCAACGAGGAATCATCCCATAACTTTGAATAATATTGAGGATCTGAGATTACTTCAAACACATAAAAGCAAATTATAAATAGAGTATATCCATGAAGAACATCGTTCTAACCCAACCACATGACAACGGATTCATAACTAGCGCCAACACTCTAGAAAAGTAAATTATCCATTGAATATTGAACGAGATATGATTCACCCCACCAACAACCATATCACCAAAAATTGAATATCAAAATTCAATCTGAAAAACCCTGGTCATTACTATAAGTCCCCGACAATGACACCAATTTCCATGTTGGCTCCCAATGTAACACCCCTAGATAGGGAGATGGTCGGAGGTGTGGGGGGAGGGGGGAAGACCTGTCGAGTGTTGTGTCATCTTGTAGCTGGGGACGGGGGTATCCCCATGCCTACCCAAACCAAGCCTTCTTAGGGGTGATAGGAAGGCACATGACAGAGGGTGTAGTTGTCCTCTTGTTACTTCTGGCTCTACCTAGGCTAGGGTGAGAGGACCTGACGTGCATCCCGAGAGAGGGAGGGGTTAGGAGTGAGCCCTAAAACCTCCAACCTCGATCGGGTGGGTCAATCAGAGGCCAGATATAACCAATGAATGTAATGCTTACTCGAAAGAGTGGTTACAAATCACTGCAAACACCTAGAAACTCTGACACAAGCCACTAAAGATAAATATGATGTGATCTCAACATCAATCCCTAAGAATTTGCATGTATCCTTACCTATTGATGGTGAAGATGCTTTAACAATGAAATATGAGGTGAGAAAACTTAGGGTGTATCTCACTAGAAAATATCATGAGGTATATTCCATGAAGATTAGATCTGTGCGATGTATAAGGTAAACATGGTAATTGTTGAGAAATTATAAGGCATGGATGGATATGTAAAGAGGATGAACCAAAAAACTAGAGCATGGGGGGATCATAAAGTATGTTAACCATCACACCATGACATCTCTATCATCGCATAACATGGTAGCAAGATGAAGGAAACTTCCCTACGGAGAATTTTTCACAAGGAACCTCTAAGGGAGACAAACAACCCAACAATCCCTAATGATCCAGCTCAGTACCCCAAGGTTTAAACACCATGTGTGAATAATGATAAATGTTCAAGAAACAAGGGACCCCCAAGATACATAAACATATCACCCATTATGGTTGATTAGCAAGGAATTTTACAAACTTTAAAGATGATACCCCAAAGTACCCTATAGGGACATCACTCTCTTCACCATCCAAACTGATTAATCATCAACATGGTGTTAGCATACAAGTTCCTAGACATAACTCACACAAGATTTATAAGGAAAATCATACATCACCCAACTTCCAAGACCAATTAATAAAGGAGCAGAAAAAAACTTATAATATATCATTTGAACATATCCATTTATTGTTATAAACAAGGGATACATATACAAATGCTCTCAAAGTCCATTAATGGTTGTACAACTACAACCACCTTAGCATGAATTTCAAAAAAATGGGCAATCTAAATATGCTTACACAAAAGGGTGTGAATTCCCATATCTGAAGCACATATATGACCCTCGTCGAGCCCTTCTGAATAGTTCTCCGCTTACCTTGAAAATAACCTCTTCTCATTTTCTTAAGACCCCCTTCTTATACAACATTATCCACATCATGGTTTTAGCGAATATTCCATTTGGAATCTTGATTCCTTCAATCCTAGGCCATCCTTCAGACCATTCAAGGAATAATAGGGAATATTCCTTAGTGATAGCCTTCAATTTTGTTTCATCCCTTCCCGGTCACTATCGTGCCAACACGACTAAGTGAAAATAATTACGTGTCATATTTATTGCTGATTTGATTTTCCACCTAAGACCAAACTGTGACAAGGAAAATAAAGACATTAAATTGATAAGACCTTTATTCAAATATGTGAACATTAAAGCACCTCCCGGTGACATGTATTTTATGAATGACTTGCTTTGATTTAATCCCATTCGTGCCAAGTGATCCGGGAAAGATATGGGAATTAATGGTAACACAAAGGTTTGTGCATGCCAATCCATCTCAATTCACTTATTTCAATCGGACCATTACTCCAACAGATCATAACCATTAGCTGAAATTCATAGATCCTTTCATATTCCAATCATGCACATCATTCCTTACCATGGCATCACCAATGCTAGGTTCGAATCCATCAGGTTTAGAGCTTGAAAACATGGGTAGATTATTTCATTTAACTGGGCTAAATTAAGCCTTTATAAATTTTGTTTTCAGTGTCCCGAACATCTGAGAAAATCCCTCAGATGGCTCCTTCCATAATGCACTCATTTTATCTTTTATAAATAAATTCGTTGAGTTGTGTCATCCTTTCCAGTATATCAAACATTGCATTTCCATCTCATCCTTCATTAATACTGTTAGAGTACGTAATTACCTTAGCTCATGTTCACCTAGGTACTTTATTCACCTTTATTGTATTTATCCTCACCCACTTATGTGTGATATTTCTTTTATCTTATTTATATATTAGGAGATATTATCTAGTTGTTAGTATAGTTCTTTCCTTGATCTATGGTATTGGCTAGTTCTTTCCTTGATCTATGGTATTGATTAGATCCTTGATGTCTAGCTCTCTCCTAAATCTAAGGTCTTGACTAGTTCTTTGATGACTAGTTATTTCCTTGATTTATGGCTTGATCTATGAACTTGACTGGTTCTTAGATTGTTATTTCTTGCCTATTTAAGTGTTATCCTGTAAAATTGGCAAGGGCAATTATACAGATAACCCTACCAAAATTTTGTTCCGGTCCCTCGTCAGGGACTCCTTGCATTCGGAACGTTGCAAAATCCCTTCCCGGGAAATCTGGTTTTCCGAACTTAGCCATTTTTGGTCTTTTTTGGTCGGACGCACTTAATCTCTATGCAACATAAAGTGTTCATGTGCCCCCTTTCTATCCTTTAGCGCACAGTTCGAAGTGTCAACACACCTTTTGGGGCACCTCACTATGTTGCGCCTTTCTTGCATGCGCCAAGGTGCATGCGCCTTTGTGTCAACAATACGTTTGTTGCGCCGCATTTTGGTGTGCTAAGGGCGCATGTATTTCTGTGTTGACAATGCTTTTGGTGCGCCAAAGGCACACATAACTTTGTGTTAGTAGGTGTTTTGGTGCGCCAAAGGGCGCATCCTTTCCATTGTCGACAGGCATTTTGGCGCGCCACTTGAAAGAGTGGTTGGCACATTTATTACCACCTTGCCTATATATAGGCACATCTGCCCTATCATTTTCATCAGACAAAATCACGTGATTATTCTTTTCCCTCTGCACCTGTCAGCGCACCTCTCGTTATCGAATCACGTCATGGACCCAGTTTCACACCTCTCACATTATATAATCCTTGTAAGAGGTCCTTTTTGCTCTTGTGTTTTGTGTGTTTTTGGTTTTTGGCTGCTTGTTTGTGGAGATTGGATGGAATAAATCTGTGAACCATGGAACCCTCCCCCTTACTGTTTTATCTATCCTTTCCCATGTGCTTCCCCCTCTTTCCAGATCTACTGGTAAAGAGGACTGTCTCGTAAAGAAATTGCTTGGATCCCTCTGATTAAGCTTCTTCACCACCCAAGGAACCCTAAAAAAGAAGTTAAACCACATGTAAACCTCTCAGAGAAGGAATCAAAGCTTAAAAGTAGCTATAGTTTTCTCTGCTTTTGGCGCATCTGCCACCCTTGCAACATGATATACAGTCGTGCCAATGGTGCATCTACCATGCATGTTACATAAAGAATAGTTGCACCCTCAAGGCGCACTTCCCTCGCTTGTTGCACCCGCTTTCCCTGCAACCTACTTGGCGCACCAATCTCATGTGTTGCATTGTTAAAACTTGCACCATTGGCGCACCCTCCATCCATGCAACTCCAACTCTGTTTGCACTAAGTGCAAATTTGTAAACGGTGCAGGCGCATCTATTATTACAACAACATCCTGTTATGCAGACCTTCCATGCGCCGCGCAAAGATCCCTGTGGCACATGAAAAAATGATGTTACACGCATTAAACCTGCGCCCTTTGGCACATCCTGTACCCATGTAACATGAAAAATATTAGCACCCGCTATAAAATGCATACATACGGCGCAGGCACACTTCTGCTTGCAACAACAAAAAATGTAACCTGCAGTTTCCACGCACCATGCGCCCTTTGGCGTTGTCTTATCCCTTGCAGCAGCCCTTTTCTGTGCGCCATATTATTTAACCCTATAACATGTAGTATTCATGCACCCTACACCCCGAGGCCTTAAAATTGCTAACTCTTCCTTCTGTCAACACTTTAATGGAAGATCAGACAGCTAATATGACTTTCTTGCGTTGGGTTTCACTTCTTCTTCTTGTAGATCAGCAACTGAGTTCAGAGTTACATATGTCAACATCAAGCAAGAGACCTACCAAATCTTAGGGCAAACCCAAGCTCATAGAATAAGAAATGAAGTACAACTATCAGAGGGTCAGGATGCCCGAATCCCAGGCAGAGTGTGACCTAGAGATATCAGAGACTCAGAACTTGGTCACATTGATATGGAGAATTTCTGGGCCAGAACCCAGAGGGTCACAAGAAGTCCGTGGATGGAAAAAATGATGGGCATTGGGTTGCATTTTGCTGGAGGGATCCCAATTAGTGCCGTGAACAATGAGTTTATGATGGTAGTAGCCCGCTGCTACAACAAAGACACAACATGTGTCCATAATGAGAAGGGCGAGGTCATAATCAACCTCACTGCCCGACACTTCGAAATAATGCTCGGCATTCCTCATCACCGGCACTTTGTGGCTGTAAGCCGGGAAGATTGTATCAAAGCTTGGGATGATAATGAGGATCAGTGTATGCAGTTGATGAACGAAGTGTACCTGAAGAACAAGAAGGTGGTGACCAGATGGCCGCAAGTCATTCATCGCAGTGAATTTTTAGAGGAACTCAGTGACACAATCACGTTCCTGAGAAAATTGTTTGGGCTTCCTGATGCCCACTATTTTCACAAGTGGATGTTGAGGTACTTAGAAATGATGAATAAAAATGTGCTAGATAAACACTTTGAGTGGGCGGAGATCATAAGCAACACCATATCTGAGCAGCTCCAACAACTTGCCACAACGAGGAGGTTCTATATGAACTCCTACGTAGTTTATGTTGCGGCTTCGGAGAGGGATTATCCAACATTAATGCGGTGCGGGGTTTGGCCCCAAGTGAAAATATATGAATACTATCCAGAGCTAAAGATAGAAAATAGTATCCCTCAGTTTACAAAGATTAACGACACCTTCTTCTACGGTATCATGTTCTTTTGAGGCCAAACATGACTCACGGTCAAACGACCAAGAGCATTGTTGCAGCCACGGAGAAGTGGGGGGCCGTATTCACGTCAATTTCCCACCTTCACTTATCTAAGGGCAGCCAACTTCTTGGGGGAACCCACCAAACTGCCAAGATATGCCGGCCCCAAGTTGATCCTGTTGGAGTTATCAAGACAGCTTATAACCTACCATGAAAAGTGTCTCAAAGAGAAAGAAGGGTGGAACTCCTTTCCCCCTCACAGTGGGCAAGTACACTTGTCTTCCCACCACAAAGCCCGAAGGAGATGTTTGCAGAGCTATAGCTACTCAATCTAAAGCACAACTTCCTGGCAAGGCCCACTTTTGACCCGAGGAATTGTCCTTCCTAGGGCCAAACTTGATCCAATCCACATTCCACTCAATCGAGGATATTTATATCAATTGTATCATGAGGTCTAGCTCAGGAAGGAAAGATCATCCCGCTTGGATTTGGCCGAAATCATTTAGTACGGTGTAGCCATCGTCCCAAAAGGTTATCAAACTACTGATCAAGAAGTTGATCAGGTATATCTTGACATGGATGGGGACGATTGGCCATTTCCACCGTGATCGATAGAAACAAAGCTCCTCAAACAATAGAAGAAAGGGTCAAGGAAAATTTGCGAAGAACATTAAGCATTGGTGTAGGATGAATGGTCTCATCTACCTCGGAGTTGATTTCACCACATCTCTGTTGGGAAACGCACCTTCCTTGACCAAAACACCTACCAAAGAACAGAGGTGAAAGACAAGGAGGGCGAGTCAAGCTTCCACCCAAGAAGAGGCTCCTGATAGTCCCCCTTCCGCTTCAGAAGAACAAGTTGTAAATCCCAGGCTTCGATTAGCCAAGAAAGAAGCAGTGGAAGATGTTCTGATGGGCACATCCACTCAGGATGTTGCTACTACTGCAACTATTGAGGTCCCTTCTGTCCCTTCTCCCTCTCCTCCTTCCCCTCCTCGCGTGACCCAAGTGACCATTCCTTTGGTCGTATCCTCTCCCCCTTCTTCTACTATTCCCCCTTCCTCGTCATCCATCTTCTCTTCTCTCGTGGAGCTGTCCCCCACCATTTCTTCCCTCATCTCTCAGCTCCCTTCCATTTCTATGTCTTCCTTCCCTGCAGTATCTCTTCCTCCCGTGAGAACTTTCTTGCCTTCCCTCTCAATGCCGCCTCCAAGTGTCTCAACGCACTTTCCCTCAACTGCTGCAGCTGCTCCCTTTTCTATTTCTGGTCCTTCTCCCATAAGTTGAGCCTGGATCTCCCAACACCTGAGTCAACAGAAGAGGAAAGTTCCCATCGCGCCGATGGACTTCTCCGTCATCCCATCAAAAGGGGTTAAGAAGCAAAATCCTATAATCCGCTTCTCTCAGAGTGCTTAAGAAAGGTTGAGGAAACTATTCAGATCTTCAAGGAGATCGTTTCATAGGGGCTGGGACCAGAGGTCACATTCGACGCCGAATCCATCAACAACCTATTGGCGTGTCGTGACTTCATTGGGTACTTGATAGAGGCAGAGAATGATTATTCCAAATTCCCAGAAAACATCATAGACGAGCGGGAGACTTATAAAGCTATTAGTGATCGACACAAGGATCCTTCTGAGGATCAGCTTCAACCCATGATCAGCAAGTTCATGGAGTGCCGTGCCCAGTTCCACATCTCGTCGCCCGAGCAGCAAAAACAGGATACCACCTATCAGCCGCAGGAAGACGATGAATAGTTTCCTTCTTCCCGACTTTCTCCTTGTAAATTATCTAAAGTGTGTTGACACAAATGATGACATCATCCATGTTGCACCATGGGATGATGTCATCCACTAAAGTTGTCAAAAGTCAACTAATGGCTTTGTATCTATTATA
Source organism: Taxus chinensis (assembly GCA_019776745.2). Classification (NCBI taxonomy): domain Eukaryota; kingdom Viridiplantae; phylum Streptophyta; class Pinopsida; order Cupressales; family Taxaceae; genus Taxus; species Taxus chinensis. The sequence goes on along the minus strand of CM034154.1, from coordinate 92,255,101 downwards.
AGATCACCTTTGTAGTTAGGTGGTTGGTATGCTTTTGTCTTCTTTTCTTCTCTCCTTCTATATATAATTGAATACTTGTTGTATTCAGGTGTGGATATCTTTTAGATGAAAAATAGAAGTGAGAATAAAAGGATTTGTACTTTTTGTAACAGAAGAAAATATTAATACAAATACTAAGACTTTGTGCTGAATATGTGTGTTATGGGCATCTGATCTTTCTTATGTCAGATCTATGTGTTAATTCTGTTGGATCTATCTCTACTTTTTTGTCATTTATTCATTAGTATTGCTTTATTTGTTTATGAAAGTAGGTTTGGCTATGTTGACTACCAATCCCAAAACATAAACCCTCTGACCTTTCTGCTTTGGAATTCATTTCTTTTCTCCCTTCGGACCTGATATTTCTTCATCTTCTCTTTCATTCCTAGTTCTTTTCGTAGTTGGAAACACCCCTACTGGGATGAGATCCCAAACCCCCGAAGGCAGAATATTGTGAGACTTGCACAGATTCCTGCTAGTAGAATAACAATAAACCAGTTTCGCTTTGCTGACTCAAAGAGGGGCTATGCCTTGCACACTATTGGCTCTTTTATCCATAGATCTGCCCAAGAGACAGATTTTCAAACCAACATTAAGCAAGGCCCATTCTCAATGTATTGCATTGAGTTCCATAATAATATATGATATTGTTTCTCATTTGTTTGCAAAGGTTTTTATGTAAAGTTATTCTGGCGAATTGCTTTCATCTTATTGATCGTGGTGTTTGATTAGTATCTGTGTTCTTAGCTTGGTACGATCAGGTTATCGTTCCTTTCATGGTATCAGAGCTACACATTACTGTTGACATCCGTCTGTAAGTTTTATTTTGTAAATAAAATCTTTGTGTATTCATATATTTGGGATTTGGTCATATTTTGTTGATGCGTGCATTTTTATGTGAAACAGAGGCTTCCATTGGATCCGAAAGGTGTGAAAACCCTCAGATCGAGTGTTTCTGGGGGCAGTCAGTTTTTGTGGTTGTAGTGAAATACACAGGTTTGCCTTGGGATTCGCATGACATGGTTAAGAAACTGAGGAAAATTTTTACTGGGTTTTTCAGATTTTGCGAGATCTACATTGGGTTGTTTTCAAGTATGGGAGATTGTTTTCGAGTTGTGTGTAGAAGAATTTTGATTTTTTCCTTTTTTGGCAAGGGTCCACAGATGTTGTGCACGTTTTTACTATTTCAAGAAAATCCGCAGGTTGCTATTTTCATAAAATAAAGGTCACTGTCTACACAGTCCAGAAATAGTATTTTTTACCAGAAGAGGCAGTTGGATGTGACTTTCTCAAAAACACATGACACACCCGAGAATAGTAAGTTGTGCAAATACCCATTAAAATCCTTAGCCCTTGGTCATATGGTATGGTCATATGAGGGCTTAAAGCTTGTGATTCCTACTAGTAGGTGCTTAGCTTCAGCCCCTTTTAATTTTATGTGTGGTGAAGGCAACAACAATTTATTTTGTTTTAGTGGCAACTAAAATAAATAATAGAGCAAAATATTAAAAACCTTGTAACTTTTGATCGGTAACTCAGTTTTGAGTGTTGTTTTTTGCAAAAGTGATTGTTTTTTCGTGCTCTTTCCATTAGAGTTATTTATTTTGAGACTTGCACTATAATTATAAAGTACCAAATATGGAGGAGTGTTGTAATCAATTGTGGATGCAATTTCAGCTGAGCTCGACGTCCTAAATTTTTTGGGAGTTACAGTATGTGTCTATCATGGAATCTAAGAATGATATGCTTTTTCTCTGCAGTATGTGGACTTCAAGAGGATATTGTAAAATTTTTGGAAGAAAATAGATCGCTCAAGAAGTGAAATTCTCTTCTATAATCACTCATTCACGATAAGGATACAATAATTCACTCCCTGCAGAACAAACTTGCTTAGCCTACAACATCACCATCATATTGTGGACAAACATATCCATGCTCCTAGTCCACTTGTAGTTGTTGCTCTTGTACCCACTGACATTGATTTGCCAGTCTTTGAGCCTAAACCTGCTTTTGATGCTTATAAACCTGTGAGGCTTGTTACTGCATGCTCTTCCACATCTGTGCCTATTACAGTACCAAATGTTGTGTATCCTACTTCTGCTCAGTTGCATGGATTTTTTGGGAAACATACCACTGCATTCAGTTCTCACATGCTCCGTTCTATGGGTCTCACTAGCGGAGTCATTGGCAGACATTCATCGGGTATTATTTCCTCTATTCCACATGTGAAGTGGAATTCTCATCATGACATTGGTTTTCGAGCAGATACATCATTGGGAACCGATATTGACAGAGCTCCTTTTTTTTTGTTCGCTCGACTCTTTTTGAGGATCATGAGCAACACATGAGTTCTGCACCTTCACTCAGGCTTGAGAAACCTGAGATTTCAGCTGTCAGACATGATCAACCTAACACACATTCTGATGTTCTTTTGCATGCACCCATTGTGTATTTTACACCAAGTCATATGTAGGCATCTTCTTCATCCATCCGTGTTGATTTGGGGTGGATATCTGATCACTCATGGTGGCGACATAGGCATTCATTGAGAGGACTCTACAGGCATGGCTCTTCCACCATACGGCCTCTTGCTCCACTTTCTATACCTTATGCATTGTGATGCTTCTTGTTTTGAGCATTTTTCTTTAGCAAGTGTAGTGTATCTCTCTTGTTTGTTGAGAGATTTTATATCTATATTTTCGACACTTTTGGCATGTTGACAGTCTCTCTTATGGGGGAGCTATTCTAGTGGAGCCCAGTGTTATTTTTTTAGTGTTCGAGTAGTTGATTTTGGGTAACTCATACAGATTTGTAGCGTCACTCCACCCATTCAGCAGTATGGGAGGGTGTGGTGTTCATCCTACTTCTTCGGGTTTCATGTCTTTGCCTTGTTACCTTAGATTTTCTTGGATCATGACACTCTAGAGTTTGTGTCCTTACATTGTTGCTTTAGTTATTGTTCTTGGATCGTGGCACACCTATTTGCAGCAGTTGATCAAATTATGTTTGGTGTTTTTTTTACACTTTCAACATCACTCTGTTGACAGTCTCCTTGTATGGAGCTATTCTAGTGAAACCCAGTGTCAGTTGTTTTTGAGTTTTGTGATCGAGCAGTGGATTTAGACCACAGTGCAAACAAAAATTCTTCAACATTATACGGTTTTTTGAGCCGAGCTTCTAGGGATGCCTTGGAGTGGGTCTTTACTCTCTTTACTTTGTTGTTATTGGTTTTGGGTACCTTGCAGTGTCCCTTTTTTCCCAGTTATTGTACATGAGTACCTCATTAGGCCTAGTTGCTGGGATTCATATTGTGGACATGCCACTTCTATTTTGGCCCCTACCTTCACTTGAGGGGGGGTGTTAGAGTAGGTATTTACCTTAGCTCATGTTCACCTAGGTACTTTATTTACCTTTATTATATTTATCCTCACCCACTTATGTGTGTGGATATTTCTTTTATCTTATTCAGATATTAAGAGATATTATCTAGTTATTGGGTATAGTTATTTCCTTGATCTATGGTATTGGCTGGTTCTTTCCTTGATCTATGGTATTGACTAGATCCTTGAAGTCTATTTCTCTCCTAAATATATGGTCTTGACTAGTTCTTTGATGACTAGTTATTTCCTTGATTTATGGCTTGATCTACAACCTTGAATGGTTCTTAGATTGTTATTCCTTGCCTATTTAAGCAAGGCCCATTCTCAATGTGTTGCATTGAGTTCCATAATAATATATGATATTGTTTCTCATTTGTTTGCAAAGGTTTTTATGTAAAGTTATTCTAGCGAATTGCTTTCATCTTATTGATCGTGGTGTTTGATTAGCATATGTGTTCTTGGCTTGGTACGATCAGGTTATCATTCCTTTCAAATACCACCTAAGCACAGAGCGCCTGAAACACCACTGGCCCCATCATTGCCCCTGAATCCATGATGATAATTTGCATATGTACAGGTATTAATATGCTCCTTTTTATTAGAGACATAACTTCCCAACCTTACCACAATGATCACACCACATATGGGAAAACCACCCATAGGGAAATGAATGGATTGAATGGAAGAACAAATTTCCACACTATAAACTACCATGGTTGAAGTTAAGGATGCTATGAAGGTTAAGGATCCCCCCCGCAAAATATAGAAGGCCACCCCTAATGATTTAAACAATGAAGTCACATAAGTTCCTGTAACTTGATCCTCCACAATCCGAGGCATCAAAGCATACCTAAAATGGGGGTTCCACCTCCACTAGTGGGTGAACTCACTCAGGAGAAAAATGGAGCTTATATGTATCCTCAATGGGCCATGGGTCAGGATACATGAGTTGATGGTAAAATGCATGTTGTAGGGACTAGCGGGTGATATTCAATTTGTGTTGAACATCGTAGCTCATGAGGATTTCATGCACCATAGTGACTGAATTATGACTCGTCTACAAGTACTACCAGGTGAAATTGTGGATGTTGACAACTAACCCATTTTTGTATATGTATATGTTTTTTGTATACGTATTAATAAGGACATGGGCCCCTTTAATAGAACCCCATTTTGTTCGAAGAAAAATCTATTTTTCAATTTTTTCACTTTACCTTTTTGTTTATGAAATATCATCTTCTTTTGATTCAACATTTCTATTTTTCCATTAGAAGATAATAGTTCACTTTAAATTGCATACATTCTTCCATAAAATTAACCTACATGATCCATTTCTTTGAATAGTATCAATCGTCGCATGCACTGCTTAACAATCTTTACACCAACCTGTAAGAGTAACTCGCCATCGACTGTGTGGTTGATTTCGGGCATTGTCGCAAAAAATAAATCATCCTTACAACTGCATTATATGCTAGAACATGGAAAAGATGCCATAAAACAACAACACCGAGAGTCCAACCTCGTTAAAAAAAATTCATTCAATACATAAAAACTCAAAATACAAAGTTAGTTTTGAGCCCCAAACCAATTGCCACATGTCAGGTCCGACCAAACACATCTTTTCGGGATTTGTAAGAAATCAACACTTTGCATAAACATACGAGTGTCCAAAATAACTTGATTTTACTGGCCCTCATTCTAACCGAATGCCTTATATATTTCCTTTAAAGCATGGGGTCAAGAACTTAACCTGCATATTGCATGAATAATTAAAAGATACAAAATGCATCTTTGTAATTTTATTATGACCTCTGGATCCCCCTAATGTCACACAAATGTGCAACATGAAAATTTCATATTTTCAAACATGAAAATGGACCCTAGTGTCAAAAAAATATCATTGTAAACCTTCCCCAAAACCCCTTTAATTCATTCGATCCAATTTTCTATGGCTATCCCCATCCATTCAGTGTCCATATTTTTTGTCCCAACCTTGCCCAAGTGTCAAAAAGATGAAATCAAGTTCAAAGGAGTCTTTTAAGACAATGTATTTCAAGGTGGATATTTTGGCATGCTTAGGAAGGGATATTTTTGGCATTTCTAAGGCTGGTACATATTCTCCATAGTGGTTTGGAAGTCCTAACTTCAGCATGGAGGTGTATTCATGGTCCATAATCACTTTGAAAGTGATTTAGGAAAGATTTAGAGGTTTAGGAGTAAGTTCAGCAAAAGCGGGTTTTTGAGGTGAAAGGAGCTAACCTTCGGGAGATGATTCTTAGAGCTCCAAAATGATTTAAGATCCCAAAAAAATATCAATGGAAATATATGTTAGTCCTATATATGGTGGTAATTTCATATTCTTCTCAAGCCACGTGCATTTTTCTATACAACTCACTCTTTACAGGCACAACTGGTGATTCTGATAAAAAGGGGATTTTTGAGAGATTTTAAAGCTGAATAAAGGAATGAGACCCATCCCATCCTTCTTAAAATTCCATTTCCAGTCAATATCATATAAATAAATGTTAGAAACATCATTTGAGAGCTCAAGATATGTCACTTTCAAATCTCTTCCCAAGGTACCATGTTTTATATAGACAATGTTTTGAGGACACATATCAACATGGCACTCAAAGCGCACTTTTGTTCACCCATTGTTCCTTTTCAAGGGGATACAGGGAAAAAAAAAATTCCTGCATTCCTTAGAGCCCATGGACATGCCATATGACCTCGGGCACCTCCGATAGGCTCCTTTCGATCATTTTCTCAGCCCCCGCTCTAGCTCTCGCATGTGTGCCAACGGTCACCCTGGGGTGAGGGCGCCCTTAATTTTCCACATCGTCTCTATCCAATGGTAAAATGGGGAAAAACATTTCCCCCCTTCTTTCTCCCATAATGTTCCCCATATGACCAAAAAGTGGCCCTTAAGTGCTAAATGTCAACCCCCTCCTCCATCCTCTTCACCCGTGCATGAGTGACAAGTGGCAAGCTAGGGTTAAAGAAAAATTTTGTGCCCCCATTTTACCTTTCCATGAGGAAAAGGGGGAAAAAAATTTTCCCCCCTCCCTCAAGATAGCCAAGCCTATATAAAAGCAAACTTAGCCATTTTTCACTCTCTCCCCCACATTTCTCCATTTGCACCCGAAACTCTGGTGAAATTTTTCCAAATTTGTCCATTGCATTTTTCTTTCTTGCATCCATTTCACCATCCCTCCATGTTCTTAGCACAAATATTTCTCAATAAAAATCTCAAAAAACCAAGCTCAAGGCTTAGATTTGTACCAGAATGACTACTTGTATATGAAAACAAAAAAAAACTCATATCTAAAAAACCAAGGCATGGTTTGATGCAAGATTTTTTTATTCCTTTCACATTTTTAGATGCTATAAAAACCCAGGTGGTGGATTTTGCATGCAAAACAATGATTTTTTGCAACAAAAAAATGCTCTTTTCCTTGCATCGGATTTTAAAATTTTATTTTTTCATGTTCCAAAGATTGGGTTGAGCTGAAATTTCATACATGAGATAAAGAAGAAAAACCCATATCAAAAATGTTGGTTTCATCAAAATGCAAGGTGGAAAAGTGCACCTTCAAAACTTAGGGTATCCATTCATGGCTTTCATGGTTTCTTCAAGGGTTCCAGCGGGTGAAATCCCTTGAAAATTTGACCAGAGCATCGTGATGAATTATGTAAACTTTTATTGTTGTTTTTGGGAATTCCAACTTCTATTTTCAGTAAGTCTCTATATGGGAACATACTAAAAATAGTAATTCTGAGAAAAAATTGCATTCACACTGCTCATTCCACTCCCGCATTATCGAGACACTTGAAAATAGGAAAAATTAATAGAAATGGTTTATTATGGCCAGAATGGGTACTCACGGTGGACATATTAAAAATAGTAAATGGGTGAAGTAGTTTGAAAGTGATCAAATTTTAGTAGTTTGCACATTATCAATTATTCCAAGTACTCGTAGAAGCTTCCCACTCGTGTTTCAAGCAGATAACTGCATTCCCCAATGCGATGAGCCTAAAAAGTCAAAATGAAGAAATTGTTAGTTTTGCATCAAAATTCATTCCAAATGTCTCAGGGATAAAAAAAATTTCTCAATAAGTGGAGTTATTTCTAAATTTTCTCTGTGGTATTCTTCTCAATTGTTCATCATTTCTCTTCTCGTTGTATCCAGGAAAGGTGTAAAAGTTCACCGTTTCAAGAGTTTTTAAAGGGAAAAGTGTTCAAAGTGAATTTCATTGGTGTTTTCTCTTCAGTTTAGCAATGTTACAAAGGGCCATCAGTGGTCGGATTGTCATCTTTAAACATCTTCGAGGTGTAAAAATAATCATGGTTGCATTGTGAAAGCAATCCTTTCAAGGTATCATTCATATGCATTATTGGGCAAAAGGGAGTGGCAAATTTTCTTGGTTTGTTCAACAGCAGGTTTCTCATGGTGCAAAAGATTTCAAAGGTCCAAAGTTCATCATTGCATTGGATCATTTCACCAGTCCATCAATGGATTTGATCTTCATCAAAGGAGGAGAGATCTTCATTCATGCTTAGAGATCCTCATCTTCACCCTCCTTCCCACTTTCTCCCTCCTCTTTCTCTCTCCTTTCTTTCTCTCTCCTTTCTAATTCTTCATTGAGCATAATTATTGTATTTTTCTCTATTCACTTAAGTGATCTATTTTAAAATTGTAAAATTATTTTCTCAAATTTATAATAGAAATACTTAATTTATCTTTTCTAATGGAAAATAAATGGTCACCAATGAAATATGGAACATGGAGAGTCATGTGAGGGAGGTGAGATGACAATTCACATTGCTATAAATTGGGGTGGCTTCTCTATTTTAAAGGATCCAAAAAATGAAATTCTAAAATTTTGTTCTTTGTAGCAATAGTGGATTGTGATATGTTGTTGAGCTTTGTATCACCAATGCACATGAAATAAAAGCTACATTTATTCTATTTTCATTTTCTTATATTCATCTACTTCTCTCTCTTATGCACTTTGCAAGCATAGTGATCCCAAAATATCTTTGTATCTTTGATATATTGAATCCAAGCACTTCGTGTCTGAGGTTTTTGTGTCTCACTAAATAGTTTCATTGTTTCTTTCTTATATATTGAATGTTGAACTACTCTGGTTATTGGGTGTGAACTATGCAATTGGCCTACTTATGGCAGTAACCTTCCTTCCCTAATTTCTCTCCTTCTCCCTCATTTTTGATTTCCTCCCTTGCACCCCTTACAAGTACTTTTCCATAGGTTCAGTGGATTATCCCTATGTGATCCCGAACCTATTTTTCTAACCCATAACATTTGGTTTAGGATTAGATTAGTTTCATTCAATAATGGGAGTTGTACCATTTAACGCAGAGGGGTGTATCCCCGTGAACATTGGTAGAGACACCTAATTTTCCCAACTGAAAAATTTTCTCACCAACACCCCTGTCATATTTCCTTTTTTATGGGTGTCAGGGAAGAAACTGCATTTTACACAAAACAAGTTAGTCTTGCAAAGTTGGTCAAAATTTATGGGAACTATCAGCCGCCATTCTTTTAAATCTTCTTAAGAAACAATTATCTAGGCAAGGGCACAAACAAGTAAGTCGACAATTCACAAGGGGTGCAAATGATTACACACAACGTTTGAAAACACGGGCATGAATAAGGAACTGATTTGGAAAAAGGGAACAAAACCAATGACATAGTGCCTAAATAGGGCTTGCCAATTTTGGGCACCAACACTACGTGCAAATAAAAAATGGAGCACACACCCTAATGAATGAGAAGGATAAAAAATGAAATATTAGATTAAGGTTTGAAAAATTTAGCCTCACATTTGTTTTAGGATTAGAAAATATAACGGTGGAGATTAGATAAAATCTACGATCTTGATTTAATTAGATTTTCACTTAGGTGAATATGGTTGCATTTTAAATAATTGTTCGACTATGTGTTTTAATGAGAAAATGACTTAAACCTTATATTTGATCTTTATTAGGGGACTTTAAATTAAAATAAAATTTTGGGGAAAGGGCTTAAGTCGTGTAACTGTAATTTATTACTTAACTGGATTAATTAACCCTCCTCCTTAAGAATTGTGATCGGGATCATGGACTGTAACAAACATCCTATTTAACTTTATTTGGAATAATTTTTTAAGCAAGTCAAAATTTAATTAATTGGTGGAAATTTAAATAATCCTACCTATTTTATCCTTAGCGTAATCGTGTGTCACTAATGGTTTTTCAACACTTATTGTTGTCACGATACAACTATTGTCGAATTTATTTTAAGTTTCATAGTAAAAATTTATCAAACCGTGAAAGTGGCGTTATGCCGACTCTTCGGATATAGCCGTGTTTACGACATGATCGCCACAACATGATAAAAAAAATTTCCGACATGACTATTCGTGAATGTGGTTTTGTGCCGCTTCGTCTTCTTAGTGACCTTGTCATCCCAAACCACCCTTAAGATTATTATACTTACACTTTTAATAACATTTCTTACCATTATTATTTCCCTTTATCGACTGGACTTTGGTTTCACAATTATCTTTTTTTTATCAGTTTTGGAACTCGCGCTGAGTGAGGTGTGACAGTTGATAACACTGAATAATGAGGAAAATTTCAACATCGTTACTTATGAGGTCAACTAACTCTTGACCCAATAGTGTGTGTGTGTGTGTGTGTGTGTGTGTGTGTGTGTGTGTGTGTGTGTGTGTGTGTGTGTGTGTGTGTGTGTGTGTGTGTGTGTGTGTGGAGTTGAAAATTTTACATAAGATAAAGGGAAATTACAAGCTTGAAGATAAACCTTGTTATAATTATTGTAGGTCATGGAATAACGTGTAACATTAATGGTGGTATGTTATGTGTTTGATGTAGCACCTCCATTTAATTGAAGAAAACAACCCTAGTTTCTTATATGATTATAGTGATTTATGGTCTTTCGATATTTTTTTTTGCTCCACCTTAGGGAGTAGCTCATACCTCATATGGGGGAGGAATGTTTATAAATACATGTAAATGGATCTCCCTTGTGAAATAGAAACTAGGAGAAAATCGGTTAACCAAAAGATACCCAGTTAAGTGGCTCACACAATCATTACATACCTTGTTAAAAGTTTGAAATAAATATTAGGGAAATCATGCAAAACATATTCTCCTCATGGATTTTTATAACTAAAAAAGTGATTATTGAGTACTTATGTAAATTTTGTGGGATAACTAGTATTATCTTGTGCATTTAAAGTGAACTATAGAATAACGAAAAAGATGGAACTACATGTTAGGCATAGGAAAATTTATAGCCATAGATTATGGTAATGTTAATGTTAATGGTTTTGGTGGTAATGGAATAAGGAGGAACCCTTTGGCCAATTTGAAAAAGGTCATCACTTTTTTATCTAAATATAACCCTAAGTACATGATGTGATTATCTCCATGATACCAAATTAAGGGAAGGATAAATTGTTATCATGGAATAGTTGTATGTTTTGAAAGTGTTAGTGGGATCAAATATGGAATACTAACTCTGGTTTGAAATCGTGAATGATGTGGACCGTGATTACATTGTGACATTGTGTGACTGAAGGATATGATCAATGCTTCCATAAATGAAATACTTCCTTGTAGAAAATTAGAATGTATTCAAAAGTAATATTGTAAGCTTTGTGCTCATTGGAATGATGAAAAATATAGTGGTAGTGATTATGTGGTCCCATTGTATACATCATGTGACAAGTGAAAATGTTTTAATTGTTTTGTCATACAAAAACAAAAAAAATCCAATGTAGTAAGATTTTTTAACTTATAGCTAATAGCATCCTACATGAAAGCATTAATAAATATTTACGATTGTATGAATTGTTTCAAACAAAGATATTGGGATCAGTTGAAGACGAAATGGTTTTTAGTGCATTAAAATTTGTTAAATAAAAATATTGAAATAGACTGGATAAAAATATTGAGACTTTTTTGAGATTTTATGTTTCATGATATGATGTGGACACTTTTCCCTATGAAAAATTAATGGCATTATGAAAATATCTTACATAAATGAGAGGGGTATGTAATTCTAATATAGGGGCTAACAAAGAAGACATAAACATCGAAATTGTGACTAAAAATAACAATGAAATATTAGATAACATTTTGAGTTTTGAAGACCTAAATAGTCAATAGTTGTTTGAGCTACCTGATATTGACTAAAGATGTATGTATGAGCATAATATTTCTTGAAGTAAAATTTCATATCATATTATAAGTATGTAACTTGTTATTTTTATATACACATGTTCTTTATTGAATAATATTTTTAGTGTTGTAATTTGTTTAGATTTTTTAATTGAGAAATATGTTACTTATTTTTTCTAGTGTATTTTAAATCAGAATCATATCTTAGAATATTATTGAGTTAAAAAAAATCAAACTTCAGTTGACATAAAGTATTTGAAATTGATAATAATCAATAATTTATTATGTAATATCAAATATAATTTAATATTTTAATCACATTATGATTTTATTTTGAGAACTTACACATGATTATAATACAAGTACTAAACAAAATAGATTGAAACTCTCAATATTTTCATATAATGAAGAAGATTAAAATTACCAGAAAAAAATGTATTTATAGTCTGAATACCAAACTGTTTTACAACCAGATTTTCAAATGTCAAATTTTACAATTTCATTTTGCAATTTCATCCTTAAGAAGTATACTCTTTTGTTTGTGTTATTTTCTCTTCTGCACCACAAACTTCATTCAAAACACCTGGCTGAACAAGATCCTTCGTAACTACATTGATATTCTTTATTTTATGGATTTTTTGCATCACCGATAGACAGTAACATTGGATCCTCTTTTGCTTTCTTCTTCAACAATACTTCATAATCCATTCCATGCCCCTTTGTGATATTTCTTAAGGTATTATTATGTTTGTTTAAAGTAACAAGCTTTTTCTTCAAATCAACTGCTACAATTAAACTTTTCCTCGCACTTTTTAAATGCACATAAAACATTGTTGTCTCATTCTTCAAATTTTGGAACTTCGACTACATTCAAAAAATAATAATAATAGAATTTTAAAAAAACTATAAATCATATTTGAAAATTTATTAAAACTTACCAATTCCTTATCCCTTTCCGGATTGGCAATAACTACAAGGCCCTTATCTCTTGACCTCATATTATGGTAGGCTTATGCTTCTACATTTAAATTCTCCATTCTGTTCAACCTTATATCTAACACATCATCATTTTAAGCATTTGTAAAATATGTACACTGGATACAACTTGATTCAACAAAATAATAAGATTCACTGGTTTGTTTTGAACCAAAGAATACAATAAATGTATCTGGGAGTGGTTAAATCAGAAATTTATTTATTTTATCAAAACTTTAGCCATAAACTCAAAAAAAAAAAAATTATATCCTTTGTTAAAATATCATAAATAGTGGTTGGAAAATTGTCATCCAAAAGACTTTCAAGTGAAAAAATTGTGTTTTCATCATCTATTAACGTACTTTATCCTAGATAAGGTGTGCTTGATCTTTTCGCTCTTACTAGAGAAGGCCTCCTTAACCCATGAATCATATCTTATGATATGAATGTTCCTTGGACCTAAACCTCGGTTTTAATCCCAATATATTCCTCACCCAAATAAATTTAATTCAATATAGAAACACCATGTGCACTTGGAACATTTCCCAACAAAAAAATTGGAAACTCCACTGTAAAATTTAGGGTAACCCTACTTCAAGTCTGTTTATGGAATGAAATATGTTTCACATTGCCCTTGGTCCTGGCATTTTGTTGTGGCGGTGGCGATGGTGACATCTTTCTCCTCAAAGTAGTAGATGTAGTTTGAGGTAGATGAGGCACTGCAATAATCAATTATAAATTACATGAGAAAATTGAAATGACAAACATAATAAAAACAAAATAATCAAAAATTATATATCATTTATGATTAAAAACATACTTATTTATGTATATTGCAGCTGAGATGCAGATGGAGCATGTTGTAGTTCTTGTGGCTGTTGTTGAGGAGTATAGTGAAAAGACTATGGGGTATTGATAATTGTGATCTAAACGTAATTAACCAATAAAATTTAAAATTTATCAATTTATTAGTTTAAAAAATATAAACAACAAAAAATAAATTAAAATTACAAATTCAATCAGATAGATACCCTGAGGTGACGAAGATATTTCTTGATACCATGTTTCTTTAAATTCATACACTTTTCTTATTGGACTAGCACAAGCCTAAGGATATAAACTTGGACTGCTGGAGGTTGCTATAACAAAGGAATGTAAACAAGTTATACATGTTTATTTTATATTTCTATGAAATTATATATACATTAAAACATATTGAAATACATAACTAATATATGCATGTGATCAGTGGCATGGTGGATGTGTCAATTAGATGAGGAGTTATGGAACTCATCATCCGTTTCACTTGAGAAGTTATTAATTGTGGAGTGGTTTCCTCAACCTCCTGATCCTACGAAACATTAACAGAATCTCTAAAATATGAAGGGAAATGCATTTTTATACCCTCTATTCGAAATGCAGCTGTAATAACTATCCCCTATTATAATTTAGTAGTGAATAGACTATTAATGTCAAATATAATATATAAAATATGAAGAAAATTAATTATATTTATTAAGAAAAAAATAATCATAAATTTGGGACTCACCTCCTGCTAGGCCTGGAATTTCAAATTATAAGTGCTTGTCAAATCAAAATTCACTGACGGCTTAGCTCTTTCATGTAGTTGTAAATTCTAGTAATTTTTATAGATATATCTCTAATATGTTTATATATATATATATATATATATTACGTTTTTATATAAATTACTTAAAAAACTTATGGTTTTAAAATTTTGCAACTTGTCATTGTCTACGGTTTTTAAAAAATTCACCTGTAATATACGGTTAAAATAACAAAAAAAGGCCTACATCTTGTCAATTTCCAATCCTACCTCCTGCATTTCAATTGTTAAAGACATAGCTGTTAGCTTTATGTGGAGTGCGGTAGGAGAATGTGTGATGCATAAATTGTATAGAGATTCATAATATAATGCAAGAATAAAATTTATATGCTTTTGAATACAAAGCTTTCTCTTTCCCATTAGGAGAGGATGGTTCTTTCAATAAGGAATTCATGAACAACAAGATTCTTAGGTTTCCTAAAGTTGACTCTACTCAAGAAGAGGATGAATTCATTATGAATATGAATTTCCAAGTTCATAATGGTCAAGATTGGGAAAATGACAATCTTGATGTTTCAGCTCCAATATTGTGCTCATTGTCCTTCCATGAACATTGAGACCTTCCCAATGAAGAAAAAATATATGAGATGGTATTTGATTCCCCCAAGGCTGATTCCATTCAAGATGAAAACCTTCTCTGAAAGGTATACATGAATAAGAACAGTCTCAAATCTTTCAATATTAAATCCATTTAAGGAAATGAAGCTTTCGTCATGAAGCTATATTTTGAGACTCAAAATGACCAAGGTGGAGAAGGTGATGTTTTTCATTTTTCAAACTTGACCTTGTACCCATTTTCATTTCAAGAAGATAAGGCACTGTGAAAGTCACTCCATATTAAGAATGAACCGGTGTGTGTGAAAGAAGACAACTTTGAACAACTGGTAAAAATGGAACATTAAGAGGCTTGTGATAGTGTTGGAACTCCTAATTTTTTTTTCGAGAATTAACTCATGGAAATGACAATGATGAAGCAGATGAAAAATGAGGAACAAATTCATATCAAATATTATAGGTCTCAATACGAAGGCAACCAACCTAATATGACCAAGACCCATTATTGTAGCAGTGAAGGAAAATCAACAATTGGAATGAACTTAGAAATAAATGAGAAGATGGAAAGAAGATGTCAAAGAAACAAAGGCAATGAATCGACTGAGTGGAACCTCAATTGTAAGAACAATCATACAAAATTCCTCAAGAAATGGAGAAAGGAGTCATATTTTAGTGAACTTGTCAACGGATTTACGAAAGAAAGGCATTTGGTAATACCTATGTACAGGTAATTATTTAGTCAAATTTGGTTCTGTAACGAAAGCAGGTTGTCCCCTGCATGTAAAATATGTGATTTAAGAATTATTTTCATGTTTTCCCTTTTGGTTATGTGTTTCCCTTCCCATTTTGTGTTCCCTTTCCCCATCGTGTGTTTGTCATGTTCATTGTGTTTGTATCTTTGTTGATTTACCAATGTGATGACTTTGTTTCCCAATGTATAAAGCATTGGTCTACTAGCCATGAGATACCTAAGCTTATCTATTTTCCATTAATTTCCAATGTCCCCAAGCTAGAGCTAGTTGTTTTCATGTAAAATAGCTAGCATGAAAACTGAAATTTTTGAAGCATGAAAACTAAGCCCCAAATTGAGAATTAGGCTTCCCAGTTACTATGCACCCTTCCTATCGCCAAACTGCACTCAATTCAACCATCACCTTGGCTCAAAGGAAATTCCTAACACATTTTCAAGTTTTTTTTGGTGTGTAAGGATGATTACCCAAGATGATTGATGAATTCATTATGACTTGATAAAAGACAACTTCCTCCAGAGGTCTAAAAAGGTTATTTTGGCCATTATGCAACCAATTAAACACCCTCTAGAAGTATTTAGGGAAAATTAAAAGCATCTGAAGGTGATGTTAGAGGACATTGAAGTTGTCTAAGGAAATTTAAGAAATTTTAGGAAAGAAAATATGATTCAGGAGCAATCTTTTTAACAACAGGTATTCAGAGTGTAATGAATGAAATCTCCAACGATGAATGTTTTATTCTACAGGTGATTCCAGGAGTTCCCAAATTAATTAAGAATATTGGAATCCTCTACAAGGTGGAAATATAAAATTTTCTCCAAGGATCAAACTATTCCTGGGGTATTTTAAAACTTGCAACTACCCCTCTCAATTCAAAATGAAATAGGACATAAATTTTTAGTTTCAGGAATAATTGAATTTTTTGAATGGTTCCATTAATCTTAAAATGTGATGTGGAGTGAAAATCATATAATATTTG
Organism: Taxus chinensis; assembly: GCA_019776745.2. Lineage (NCBI taxonomy): Eukaryota > Viridiplantae > Streptophyta > Pinopsida > Cupressales > Taxaceae > Taxus > Taxus chinensis. Next base: position 92,238,591 of record CM034154.1, on the reverse strand, counting down.
ACCCCAAATAATTTTCCTAATCTCCTGTGGTGAAAAAATCAAGTTTGGTGTCTGAATTTGGACGTTCGAGGAAAAATATGCTTTTCCAAAATGGAAAAGTCACACTTTGGACACCCATGTGTCCCCTCTACCCCCCATGGGAAAATTGAGACAAGGGGTACAAAAAAGTACTACCTTACTCTCCTCCCCAAGTCACAATTTGGAAACCCAGGTGTCCTAGGTGTCCGCTTTATCCCCTCTTTCTCCCAAGGGACAAGGGGGACACAAAAGTGTGATGTACGCATGCCTATGGTTCCTGGACCCCCATGTGACCACATTCTTCTCTAAGGATTCCATTTCCCATCTCCACATCTCATCCAATGTACACAAAAATTTGTCACTTGTCACCATCTAGTGCAAGTCACACTTTTGTGTCCCTTGTGTCCCCTTTGTCCCCCTTGCATTATGTGCAACCTCACATTCACTCCACTCAAACCTCGATTAAGTTGTATAATTAGTAGGTGAGTTAAAAGTCATAAAAAAACTTCATTAAATATTCATTTACCCAAAAAATAACCATTTTTCATGAAATGTGTTGCTGGAACATTATCCAAAACCTCATTTTTTTCCAAACATGTTGCCAAATTTTTTCAGACATCAATAGCCATCAAAACAGAGTTTTGATCATAACTTCTCATCCGTACACCCATTTTCCTTGAAATTTTTACAGTGATTTCCTCTCCAAAGTGCCTTTGGGAAGACTATCACAGAAAATCCATTAATGCCCTAGATTTTTTATAATAGCAAACTAAAATATCAAACCCTAAAACCTACTTTTTCATTTTCACAGAGATCCAACAGATAGAAAACCTTGAAAATTGTAGCATAAGATCTTGGAGAAAAAATCTGAATTTCAAGACCATTTTTTTGTAACTTGGCACCGATAAGTGCCACTTCTAAAATAACAAGTATTCCTGGTTGGCCATGTCTAAAAATAGTAAGTTTCCAAAAATGGAAAGTCTTCAACATTCTCAGCACTTTGAATGAGCAAGAAACAACAGAAGGTGAAAACAATGAGAACTAACTAAAAATAACAATCCTGAATAGGACTTGCTAAAAATATTAAGTCTTGGAATTGAGATCAGAAAACTGTGGCAAATCCCATTATCCTTATCTCATTTCTTTTTTTTATCATCACAAGGTTGGGAAGTTTTTTCATGCCCCAAACAATAAAGAAAACTCATCATAGAATCCCAAAACATCAGTTTCGAGGTGATCTCTGCAAAGAAAAACTTGATGTTAGAATTCTAATGATCCAACTCATCCTTATTATGGTAGAGGGGAGCCATCTTGTATGAATCACATTGTGATAAGGAAAGCATCAAAGTGAATCATTGTGTGTGAAAAACAGTCACTTTGACAACGGGTGCAATCATGCAGAATCACGAGGTATGTGAAGGATCTTAAACATCAAGAGCATCATTGAAATTCAATTCATCAAAGGAATGATCATAATGAACATGATGATAAATTATCACCATGAGTGATGATGGTAGTCAACTCAAGCTCAAAAACAATGCGTATCTCTTAAGAGTGTTTCTAAACACTTAACCAATGCTTTGCAGTGTACTCACATATTGCAAGCCAGAGAAGTGGCATTGCAGTGTTTCAATACAATGTGGAGGTCAAGAACATGTAACTCATCCTCGAACATTCCTTCAAGTTCCTTCCAGGGATTAATATTTTTATCTAGAGGAGAAAATCCATAAAGAACAATTGAGCATAAAGGTGTTCATATATCATAAGTGTGCTTCTAGTCATGTGACATCTTAGGTAGGAAATTGAATTGTGAATGGGTCATCATGCTCAAAGGGGAAATGTGAAGACTCAAGGAGTGAATTGATGATTGTCATATCCTAACTCTACTATTGTGTTCAAATATCTTAAAGGAACACGTCACAATGAACTAGTCAGGATATTGAGGCATCCAAGACCATCATGTATGAAGAATTGATGAGTCATCTATTCACATAAGAGGAATTTGAGAAATTAAGGTGTTGGGTTTATAATATTATGTGAGAAACTGCTTATTTATGAAACTTGCCAAAGACTACATATTTTTGTTTTATAGCTTATATTTGAAATATAAGCATGTTGGACCAAAAAAAATCAAATTTTAAGAGTGGATCATGACCACCCACCTTGTATATAACAAGGTGATCTCATTAGAGATTGGTTACATAGGTTGTAACATGTATGTAAGTTATATGTGCAAGATGATTATAGATACATGATGCAAATGAGGTGAAACTCATTAGAAAATGTATGAGGCGGTTTGTAATCCATTTTTGAATGTGTAACTGCACGTGGAAATAATGGGAGTGTTTGGTGAAATTTTACTCTCAATAAAGATAAGTGATTTTCAGTGGATTTTTTACCTTCCAAGGTTTTCTGACATATATCTTGTGTCACCATGTTCATTTACTTTCTTTTCATGTTGTTTACATTCTTTAATCTACATTATAAACATCTAAATCTATGTTTTTAATTACTACACTTCATAAACTATATAATCTTCAACAATTTATATTATGGATTTATATATTTAACATTATTCATCCCTGAAATTTCCTTACATGGTATCAATGTTGGTGTTTATGCATGTTCAGGATGGATTTGGATGTTTTTGAGTTACGAGTGTGAAGAAACTTGAAGTTTTTCAAAACTATGAAACCCTAGCATGTTTCATGTTGTGCTTCAAGTTTATCAGGTTCCAAAATATGATTCCCACCAAAATAATGTAAACTTAGATAATTTTTTGAGTTAAATCAGTTTAATGTATCATATCTTGTGTGTGCATGTATTTTTAGCCTTCACTACCATTTGTATGCATTGATTTGTGTTTCACCATCCACAACCTTTTTCTAATTTTATCAAGCCTTCACAGAAATTTCTTTGTTCTTCATGGTTTTTCCAATATTATGTAGCTTATTTAAATGATTCACACCTTTAATGGTCATTTTATAGCCATTGGGTGACTTATTTGAATATTTTACATCTTTTAGTCATCTATAGTCTTCCACGGATTCTCCAAGTCTTCCATGGATTTTTTGACTTACATGCATTTCTATAAGTCTAACTCGACTTACATATCCTTGTTATGTGGATTTCCTTTGTATGCGGCTTCCCACCTATTTGTACCATGGGTTACTTTTTTCACGACTTATCTTTTGTGTTACATGGAATTTTTCCTTATTGCGCAGGTTTATTTGATCTACAGGATTGCCTTCATTGTGCGGTCTTTTCTTTTTGTTCTATGGATATTGGCCTAAGTATTACATGAAACACTAAGATTTCAGGAATCTACAGAACATTATTTCTTTGTTATGCGGTTTTCAAAACTTGAAAATTTAATAACCTTTTCTCTATTGCATCGTGGATTTTTGTGGCCTTCCTCCTAGGTTTTAGTACCTTGTTTGAGTGATTTCATCAAATTCAAAATATTGTATTTTATTTTTAATCCTCTATATTTTTCTCTTCGTACTATAGTATACTGTAACTTCTAAAAAATTTGCCTAACACTCTATTTTCCAAAAATTGCTTAATTTTTCTTAAAATGGCTAGTTCTAGTTTTCCCATGGAAAAATCACAACTTTTAAAAAAATCTAATTAAAATATCTAGAGAATTAGGATTAATTATATCCTTATGACTAGAAAGCTATGGGATTTAGGTAGTTGTGTTGAGAAAAAACCCACTGGGAGACAAGCTACTCCTGAGAATCTTAGTGTTTTCTCTCAAAAATCACAAGAGGCTATGTCCATCTTATTGAAAAGTATCAAAGATGAGTTGTTGCATATTAGACATATATAATCTCTAGCTAATGCATGAGATCAATTGCAAACTATGCATGAGTGTAGCCGCCTCTCTAAGAAAATTAAGTTAATTATGGAATTTTTTACAACCCCTATGCAAGATGGTGAAAACATTGTTAATTATCTAGATAAAATTAAGGATATTAAAATTCAATTAGATGGATGGAATTTTGAATTGTTTCATGATATGTTTCTTTACTTCATTATTCAAATTAACATTCATGAAAAGTTTAGAAACTTTATCTCTATTATGAATTCTAAATATCAAAATGAAGATGATATATCTGATCTAGACACATTGTCTTCTCTCTTTATTCAAGAAGAGAGTGTCATGAAGAACTTTGACCAAAAAGAGAATGTCCCTTGGGTATTATTCTCTCAAAATCATAAGTCTTCTAAAAATCAATATATCAGTAATAAAAATCAGATATCAAACTTTAGATCCAAGTTTAAAATAAAGTTTGATGTTATTTGTAATAATTCTGGTAAATTTGGTCATAAATTAATTGATTTTCATGATCAATTGTCTCATAACAATCCTAATAATAATAACAACAATAATAAAAGGAAGAAGAACAATAAAAATCAAATTAATATTAAAAACCAAGCAAATAATGTTGATCAATATTTTGCTCTTTATACTGCCCTTTCAACCTCCAATGACAATGAATGGATTGTAGACACTAAAAAATCCCTCTCTCCATTCTCACATGAATAATTGATCAAATAATATCGCTCGCATACTATTTTACGACTCAAGTCCTCCATTCCAGTGGTCAAGCTTGTCGTCGCATCATTATGATCTCCCTAAACCTAGGTCACTACCACCACACCCCTTTAATTAATTAATTTACCCCATATGTCCTAATGTCACATTACCCTCATAATTAGATTAATTAATTATATAATCCACTCCACCCTCACACCTCGCTATGACAACTCCCCCTACCTCGCTATTTATAACTAGTCTAAATGAAAAACCTTCTAAAAATATTACCCTAATTGCCTCTAACTTATCCCTATAACCTCTCATCACTTCTAACAAGTTAGGACTAGTTTAAATTAGGCAACCTGCTAAATTATCCCTACTCTATCGTAACTAATTTTATCCACCTCTAACTCTCACACTCGACCTCTCCAAGTCATCTATACCATGACTAGCTTGAATTCCCCTGCATCCTAAGTTCAAAATGGAAGGTTTTTCAATGTCGTATCTCACCCTAACTCCAATTTCTCAAAAATTTCAGTGATTACCTTGAATGTCTGCAATGATCTATATATACCAATTGTTCTACGCTCTCTTGTCGGGATACCATTCATAACCATCCTAAATGATACTAGAGAACTAACAAGTTCTCTTATTTATTTGAAGCAACATTATGTCAGGATCTTATCTACACCGTTCCGCATCCAATACACCTCTTCAAGCATTTTAGGAGCTATTTAGGCATGTTCATCATCTAGAAACCATCACAGGTGATCTCTCATCACACATCATCATTCAAAGTTTCATCTCCTTCCTTTTCTATTATGTTTTCATTCTAAAATAGTCTTATTAAATCATTACATACTTCCTCTGTGCTTCAATATCATTGTACCTTCATTTTAGACAAAATAATCATTTCTTTTAAACAACATGTTAATATTTCACAAAATCACCTTCGATTAGCCTAATCCCCTGCTGATTCTTATGCTTTGTTGTAAAACTAACTAATCAGTATTTCATTAGAAGATTTTATGTTAATTAATTTTATGCTTTTTTGTTACTAATATTTATGTAAAGAATGGATTTTGCAGATTGCCATATCAAGAACTAATCACCCAATCATCAACATTAATTCACTTGTCGATTATCCAATACCCCTTGCACTTCGAGAGCAGTATGACCTGTTACCTGATCTATAGCTTTGTGTGTCATCCATGCAACATGCCTCTTCACAGGCTAGAAACCATCTTTACCTCTACCCAAAGGATTCATGAAGCCACTGTTATCCATATTTCACCCCCTGGGAAAAGTATTGGATCAGCCATGACCCCTTTTGTAGAAATTTCTAACCCAGAGAAATCACACATTCTAATCGATTGCAAATAGGTTGTGAGGTTTGGACTCAACAATGGAATAGTGGCAAGGCCTACGAACAGATAAATGACCCAGTCTAGGAAGTGTCTGTTGAAAACAGGCTCTGTTCGAGAATGAATCTGTGTCTTAAATTTCTATCAAACATGATTACAGGCGGGCTCAAAAATAGAATAGCAGGGTCAGAGAAGGAGGTCCCTAGTCTCGCATAGAAGACATGGAAGCTTCAAAAGAGAAGAAATGGCGAAGATCCAAAGTTCCATTCATGGCTCCTTTAAAAGGTTCAGAATGAGTCCAAAAATTGACTAAGGATGGAGGAGACAGTGAAGACGTATGCCGCAGTGTCCAAACGATGGCACTTCTCCAAAGATTGAATCCAAAAAGGGAAGCTCAAATTAGCACCAGGATTCCATCTCATCCATTTGCCTACAAAAAGTTCCCTGTAATGAGTCATTGAAACTGATCTGTTGACTTATGCAGACACTGCGATCAAGTGCCAAGCGTGTATTTCTCCAACCATGAACCCAAAATGGTCAAGCTCGATTATTAAGGCGTCGGTGTGACGTCAAACTTGTGCCAAGGCCCGAAACGTAGAATATGATGGATTAAAGCAACAAGTCAAAAGGTGGACAGGAAGTGTCGGGCTTCAAAAAAGGATAAGTATAGAAGTGGGAGATGGAAATTAGCCACTTGTCTTACTCTATGCATCTCCAAGGGTAGATCCAAAAGCAGAGACTCAAACAAGTATCCAGTCTTGCCACATAGCTGGTCTAAAATGTAAGAGGGAGGTCATGACTCAAAGTCCAAAGACCTACGGAGGTTTCCAATGATCAAGCTCGAATTGCTTCTTACAACAGGAAAACCTAGTTCACTTGACCCTCAGGACCCTTTCAAGTGAGCGCAGATAGCCTCCATATTTTCTAAATTCAAAATGGGAAATTAATTAGATTCAGGTTGAATAGTCAAATCATGGTGATCAGACCACCGGAGAGTGCCAAGTGTCCAAATGGTGCTAACTCAAGAGTTGTAATAAAAGTTCAATTATTTACATAAACATGCTCCAGCACCTATAACGTGTCCCCAGTTAAGGTCTATGACCCTCACCGAGAAAGGACTTAGTTTAAAAAATATAAAGAATTATCAAGTAGGCTCTATCGAAAGAATCCACAGTGTCAACCCTCACCACTCCAAGAGAAAATCTATGCAGATGCCGCACTCAAGACATGACTACCAATTCCTCCACATGTCCAGTTTCAAAAGGGGGCCCGTTTTCAAACTGTGTTTTCCCGCTAATTTGTATGGACCTGATGACAAATTTCAAAGGGGCATATCTTTCGACTTGGGTGATCGAATATATACAAATCTGACACTCTTGGAAATATCTCAGTGTTCATCTATGCCATGGAGATCTAAGAATTTAAGTTTGGGGAGGTTAAGTGGGAGAAAAATGGAGAAATGCTCTTTACAGCCATTAATGCAAGATCTATTTTACCCCAACAACCAGATCGGATTCTGATCTAATCCACTATTTTCTCCTTCTTCGAGGCAATCTCGAATAAGAAATTGATGCATTCAAGATTCAGATTTGGGGGCATATTTTGTGGGAGGCATTCTAATAGCGTAGTGGTTGAGCTTGAAACTCATTATTTTCCCGCTTCTCTCTCTTTCTTCCCTCTGTGCTGAATCTATAAAAGAAGGGTTGGGGCTCATTGTAAAGTTGTTGTTCGTTTTTCCTCTCTGCCTCCCCCTCTTTTTCTTTCTGAGGGTAAAAAATGGAGTTCAAACCTCCTCCCCTACTCTATAAATGGTGTTCTACCTCTTTCTCATGAATGATGTTCTGTGCAAACTTTTGAAACAATAAAAACATGTTTTGTGATGTATTTGTCCATCCTTTGCTCTTTTTGGTCGTTTCTTCTTGCCTCTCTTCATTGCAGGGTACCTGTGCATGTTTTGGATGTTCGTTTACATATTTGGGGACTATGTTTTTTGGGTTTGAAACATTTTCTGTGTGAATTTGATCTTTGTCCTGTGATGTAGTTTTTCATCCTCTCCATTGATCACCTCCCTTCACTTCGTGGTAGTTTGGTTAGATGATCAACATTTTTCCTTCTCTATTGTATCACCATTTTAGTGTATGCTCTATTTTTCTTATTTCTTTCTCTCCCTGTCTCCTTAGATAGTTATATTAGGATTAGATTAGCTCGTCTGCACTAGAATAGCTTGTGGAAGGTAGTTTAGGAAGAGGAAATAGCCTTCTCTAGAGATTTTTTCCATTTACAAAGTCCCACACTTTGGGGAAAACTCAATGTTATGTGAATCACACCAAATGACTCAGCCTTAGAAAAGTAGATCTGACAACTCACTTAGGGGTGCTGTGATTTTGCACTAATAGCCACCGAATAATTTTGGGAAGCATATTACAAGGCTCAAAGGATACAAGTCGACCTTGCATGGTAGGAGTACAAATATGATGCGAGATTCAACATCCCTGAGGACATCCTAAGCTGACATTACGAGTGATGTCAGCCTTGTAGACTCTGATTCTAACTTCTCCCATCAATATGACACCAAAGAGGAGCTTTCTAACTTCTTCATCAATGACTACATTGAAGAATTTTATTCCTACTTCACCAAAGATGATGACTTATCCTGTTTAGTAGGCTCTTTAAAATATTTTCTGAAAACTTAGATACTGACCTAGATTCTGACTTTGGATTCTAGGCTTGTTACTTTTCATCATCATTATCAGTGGATGTATGTAATAATCTAAATAACTGATAATACTTTTGATCACATTTTCGTATATCACATATTGTACACCATTTCATCAATAAAATCTTAAGTGTTTTAAAAGTAGGTTGACACCCACACAAGGAAGCCTTTTGGATTTTGGGAATTGGCCTTTTCCAAGAAACCTTCCTACCCATTTTAATAATTCCATTTTCCAAGGACTTACCATAAATGGATGATTTTTTCCTACAGTGAGAAAATCCTAAAAACCTTCCTTTTTCTTTCCATTTTGCATTTTTGGCTTTTTGTTCTCATAGAAAATCAACATTTTGTTTTAGGTCTTATAACAAACCATTTCATACTTCTTGATCATATAGCTTTAAATAGGGAAATTAACTGGTTGCATTCACTTATCTTTCCCTCACACAACCAAATCACTTCAAAATCAAAAACGCACTTAAACAATTCCCACCCAGGTGAAACTAATTGGGATTTCATCACCCAACAAGGAAACTGACTTGGTGTTTTGGCCAAGTATAATCTCATGTCTATCGGTATATTTTGGGTTAACACCCGACTCCCTTATCATAGCAGGACCATGAAGTGAGGGGGTAGGCCCAAATATACACGCCTGCACTGGCAGCAGTAGAGATTTAGGCCTCACATACCTTCGGGTATATCAAGGACTCCACCCTTAAAAATACCCGAAACCATCCATAGCTTACCATTTCCTAGTATCCTCGTTAACCATCATACACATTTCACTTTTTCATAATTAATAAAAATAAATACAAAACAAGATTTTTTTCTTACATTTTCTTGTTGTTTGTAAATCAACCCAATTAGTTATTTTTCATTTTCTATGTGTTTGTGTATTTTCTTATCATGGTACTTACTAGATAACAAGCTCAAAACCAAACCTCTAAAAACATGTCTACTCCACCACCTACATTTCAACAACATTTCCCATTTTACACTTTAGCACTTTCGACACTAACACAACAACATATCCCATATTATAAAACAGTTACATCCAATCCCTTCTCTGATACCCAAAAAACTTGAAGTGAATCAGGAGTCAATTATAACAATGAAATGGGAAAACAACTCTTTCATTACCCTTATCAATACCATGGTCAAATATTTCATACATCTAGACTACAAGAAATAGACCACCTCTTTTCTTCTAGTCCTCAACTGGAAGCATCTGAACCTCTTAGACCATGTCCTTGAAGAAATGATAGACTCAAATCATATTTCCCTCCATGCTTATCTAGTATCAAGAAATGTTCAAATGTAATCATTTATACCCCAACACACTTACAATCCTTCATTTGCTATTGCACAACTCATTGATCAAAATCAAGACCTCGACATCTAACAGTTTTAACCATACACTTCAAATCAACTTGAAACACCAAAAAATTTTCAACTTGAGACATCTGCCAACCCTACTAACTCCTTTGAAACATCGAATGAACAATCTTCCACCAGTCAACCCAGAGTATCTGAGGTCTCTTCAATCCCATTTATGACCTCCACATGATTTCATCATAAAACACATATGTTTAGCAGTTCGCATCCTCACCGAGTCCTTCTATAGGTTTCACACCTCCCCTAAGTAGTTCCACTACTTCCTCATCTACCTCTCTAGCCTCCTCATAGGTACAAACACCTCCACTAAGTTTTGTAGCCTTTTCTACTGTTATATCCTCCCAACAGGTTACTATTATCCAAAATAAGCCCCCTGCTTATTTTGGCTAACTTGTCTTCATTCTTCCCTTCCTTGTTCCTCAGTCAGATTTTTACACATTTCAGGAACTCAAAATTTTCTAGAAATGGCTTCATCAGATAGGATTTTTCTTCCCCTTTCCAAAAAGGTAAAATTTTCCTCCTAACTCCTTGTAATTTTCAAATTATGGCTCGGTGAAGTTTTTTGGGGAAATTTTCCCTTGACAGGTCCGCATCCAATGAAATGGTGCCACGTGTCAGTAGAAGTAAGTGGCAGAAGAGGTAAGTTGGAAAATTTTACAAGGAGTTGGTGGAGGCACAGAGGGGAAAACCAGCCCACAAGCCCGTGAAGGAGAAAATGGAGGGAAAATCCCGCCGAGCAATGAGGTAGCGCCACGTGTCTTGTCCAGCAGTGGGAGTTAGGGCGGCAGAAGTATTCTTGAAATTTTTCCAAAGTTACAAAAGGTGTCAAAGGTGAATGTTGAATCGTGCCTCCACCAGGCGATGAAGAGTTGCCACGTGTCCACATCAACGTGGAGCTCGGGCCGGCAGAGGACTGTTGGAAAATTTTCCCTCGGCAACACGAAGGGAAAATGTGTTTTAAAGCCCATAGTCAAACCAGGCACCGACACATGGCAGTGGAGCATGGGAAATTTTTGGGAAATTTTCTCAAATTCAAAAAAGGGTAAAATTTTCAAGTTTCGGCCCGCCAATCCGATTTTTGCCCTAAAATTGCCATTTTTGCCCTAAATCTTCAGAGGGCCATATCTTTTGATCAAGAGCTCGGTTTTTCACATTCTTTATATCATTGAAAAGATGTTGAAATTATCCACATGATGGAATATTAAATTTTGTCTTCTGGTGGATTTTGGTGGGAGAAAAATGAGAAAACATCTCTGGCATGCAAAAAATACAGAATTGACATTCAACCACCAAAATTAATGAAGTATGGGTCGTTTTTTGGATCTGCAAAGCAATGTACTTTGGTGTATGGGTTTTTCCATGAAGCCCATCACCTTTTAGGTGAAATTGAAGGGATTTTATTAGTATTTGAACTCATAAATCATTTGGCCCGTGAATTTTTCTTTCCCTTCTTCTACTTCGCCATTAAAACCCAGATTTGGCTCATTTGTAAAGGGTTGGACATTTTTGTTCTTGCAGACTCCCCTCTTCAACTTGGCACATGAATTCAAGGAGTTTCAGACCTTACATGGATCTTATGGCATGATTTTTTCCTTTCTGTGAGTGTAATGCATTGTATCAAATTTGGGAATGGTAATACATGTTTTGTGAATGATCTTCTAATCCTCTCATGCGTTATCATTGTTTTCTGGTCTTTCTTTACATTCTACAATCTGTGCATGTTTGGTGTTACATATCCATGATTTTTGTTTATTTTCAAGGTAGAATTTCATCACTCTTTTGGTGTATCACCATTTTTACTTAGTTTACTTTTCCTTTTACATCCTTTATCTCTGTCTCCTTAAAATTTAGAGTAGGATTTAGCATTAAACCTATGCAAAATTCATGCATACACCTAAATAGAGGAGTAAGAACCAGCTTCAATATAGATATTTTTCTCACCTTGCAAGGTCCCACACCTTGGATAAAACTCAATGTTGTGTAATCACACTAAATGACCCCATTCTGAACTGTAGATCTGGAGACCATTTAGGGGGTGTTGTAGATTTACACTAACAATTTTGGCACACCTGGTGGGACCTTAGAGGTCTTCATCTTCATTACAACAAGGTTGATGTGCATTTTTTGTAAGTTTATTACTTGAAAAGAGCCCTGACTTGCACATCTGGCGACTCCAAAAGGATCGAATCAACTGGTTTCAGCAGTCCAGGTCTGAAGATTCATGAGAAGAATCCAAACAAGGTTAAGGGCCAGAGAAGAGGGATTTTCTGAGTATCTACAATTATCCCCAGGAAGAAGAGAAAGGGGAAGAAGGATTCAAAGGTCTCCATCTCCACCAAACAGAACTCTATCAACTCCTCCACCTGGTAGACCTTTCACCTAATCAACAAGGGTTCTCAGGCCAATCATAATGGCACAACCCAATCCTTATGTCAAATTTACTGGCAGCATCCCACCTTCTCTCAATGCACAAAACCTAGTTCCAATTGCAACATTGAAGAACATCCCATACTTTACTGGGGAAAATCAGACCACTCCTGGTGATCATGTTAAAGACATTGCTAATGTTTGTGCAATCCATGAGATTGTTGAGATGCAAATTTCTGTCAAATTGCTAGCATCTTCATTCAAAGGGAAAGCCTTGCAATGGTTCAGGAGCCTTGAGGAAGGGTCTATCCAAAATTGGAACTAGTTGTGCATAGCTCTCCACAACCAGTTTGGAGAAAAGGGGGACAACTTGTCTCTATAGGAGTAACTGACAAATATCAAGGGAGCTCACAATGAGCAGCTAACATGCTTCAATTTCATATTTCAAAGAACATGGGATAGGATCCCATTGACAGTGAGGCCAACAACTCAAGGTGATTTCTTATACTTTCTTAAGGCTTTAAATTCTGACATTTCTATGTTAATCGAATCCATGGGAGGTGCAACTATACCTACAGCTTATAGCATCGCCATTAGGGCTGAGAATTGTTTGATCCAAGCTGGTAAACTTGCACCTAGTCCTCCTATGCCCTTATATCCAGACTTGGAAATCCCAAGTACTAGTCAAGCACCTACTTTAGCTCATGTTTCCACTCCTAGAAATAAGAGTTCAAATGAAACTTCTACTTCATCCTCTAGTGCCTCAATTGAGCTTCGAGAAGTTATGAAACAATTACAAAATTTAGGTAATGAGTTGGTTACACTCAAGAGATAACAAGCTAAAAGTTTGAGGCCTTCTTATCAGTCTAAAACTCAGCCTAATAGACAACCATATCAGCCTAATAGGCCACCCAATCCAGCTGCAAATCAAAATTAAGTAAGGCCTCGTACCAATAGTCCATTTCAGCCCTACAACCCCAATGCTACTTCTACCTCTAAAGCCTTAGTGCCAGTGCAAAATAATATAGCTCAAGAGTATGATTGGTGTTTCCCATGAAATGAACCTCACAACCAGTCTATGTGCTTCAATGGTGCTTTGAACCAAGCTTTGATGGTGACAACAATTTGCGCAGAGAGTGAAGTGAGTCAAGAAACAAACCAACAACAAGGGACATCTCAACAAGATACAACTCCAAATGAGACTACGCTTGTGAATTGGCAGGCTAAAGATTTTTGTGGTATGAATCAAACTTCTCAGAGTGTAGCAGCTAACACACAGTCAAAGAAGAGGAATATTCGTGAAGGGAATTCATTAGATTCCAGTGATTCACAACCTTCCATCACTCCACAAGGTGTTGGCAAGCAAAATGTAGTTCCAAATGTGTAAGGACAACCCAAGCCACCTTCTAGACTAGCTCAACTACCAGTTGTTGTACCCCATGTACAAGAAAAGAATGTACCTTATAAAGGGTAGAAAAGATATGGTTCATCCCCATTTAACATCATTGAACAAATGAAGAATACCAATGTGAACATATATATGTGGGAGTCACTATCCATCCCAGGACAAAGGGATCTATTACAAGCTGCCATGAAGAATTGGTCAACCTCAAATAAGCAAGCTCACATGCAAGAGAAGGTACTCACAAATGCTACTCAACTTGAGGGAAAGCTTGGAGGGCAACAAGGTAAAGTTTTGAAGCCCCCTCCATTCTATGTTTCAGTGATCATTGGGATAAACTAGTACATAATTGTATGATAGATTATGGGGCAAGTAGTTTCGTGATGCCTAAGAAAATAGCTGATCATCTGGGCCTTCAATATGAATTCATATCCAAACGGGTGGTGTAATTAGATAAGACAACAGTAACAACAGTTGGGGTAATTAAAGATTTGAGCCTTACTTTGCATGCATGCCCCAATGTCACTATTTTGCAAGATGTGTCAGTGATAGATTTGCCACCACTATTTGCCATATATTTGTCAAGGGATTTCACAGCTAAAATTAGAGGCTACTTATCTACTGATTGGTCACACATGTTGTTTAGGACAAGGTATGGAGCCAAGGCCACAATCAGGTCTGAACCTATTGCAAACTTTCACATTGAGCCTTATACTCCAAGCCCAATCAATGCCAATTGTTCAACATTTGATCAAGAGGATTATCTAAGCACACATGAAGCTGACATCAAAGTTGGAAGCATTCTAGATCTAACTCTTGATGAATGGTCAAGAAAGATACATTCTTTTGATCCCTGCAAGGAAATAGAGGAATCTGAACTAGGATTTTATTACGTGCATGAAGAAAATCAGCCTCTTCCTAGCATCACCAAGCTAGACCATAAAGATAATAATGAGGTATGACAGTTGTTCTTTGATGGATCAAGAATTAGACAAGGAGCAGGAGGAGGAGCTATGTTTGTTTCACCTTAAGGCATTAAGTATTATTCAGCTTTTAGATTTCAGTTTCCATGTTCTAACAACTTTGCTGAATATGAAGCTTTGATACATGGATTGCATTGGTCAAGAGAGAGAGGTATAAAAAACTTACAAGTCTTTGGTGATAGTGAGCTGATTGTTAATCAAGTTAAAGGACGGCATGATGCCAAGAATGACCTACTCAAGAGTTATAAGAATAGGATGTGGGACCTCATTGAGGATTTTGAGGGCTTTAGCATCAACTCCATCCCCAGGAAAGAGAACGAAGCTGTTGATATGCTTGTAGCAGTTTGAGAAACTTTTGATGTTGTGGAAAGTATCAAAAGAGATAAAATTAGCCAAACATCCATGTGATTGTGAGGCCATCATTTCCAGACAATAAAGTAAGTTGTCAAGTGTTTGAGAGTGACCAGTAAATCATCAATTTCTTGCAAGAGGAAGTTGAGTTCTCAACCAAAAATCAGGAAAAGTTAGAACAACAGTATGGTGATCAAGTGGTACAACTGAGGACCAACAAACTACCAAAGGGAATTGTGACCTTGGAGTCTATCTTTAATCCTAATGATCAATTTAGGAAGGAGAAAGCAAACATCCAAGTCACGGGAGAGGATTCAGAGCCCATCTCAGTTGGAGAAGGCAAATCACTTCAAATTGGTAAAGTGGCAACCGAGCAAGAAAGGTATGAATTCATGAAAATTTTCAACAGTTCTCAGATGTATTTTCTTGGAGATATGAAGACTTGAGAGGTTTCAATCCCAAGATAGCTCAACACATAATTGAACTAGACCCAAGTGCTAAGCCCAATCAGGTAAAAACATAAGACCGGTCAATCCACACATTGAGCCTCTCATGAATAAGGAATTGAATAAGTTAATAGAGGAAAGTATCATATTCCCCATCAAGCATTCAAGCTGGGTTGTACAAACTTGTTTCGAGTTAGAAAAAAGAGTGGAGAAATCAGGTTATGTGTAGACTTTAGAGTTTTGAATAGAGCATCCCTCAAGTATCACTACCCAGCTTCCTGCTATGGAGCAGATTTTGTAAGTTGTTGCTAGCTCTGAGAGGTTTTCATTGCTAGATGGTTATTTAGGGTATAATCAGATCATGGTAAAGGAAGATGATCAGTTTAAAATAACCTTCACCACCAAATGGGGAGCCTATGCATATAGAAAAATTCCATTTGGGTTGTGTAACGCCGGAGCTACTTTTTAAAGGGCAATGTATATGGCGTTCAAGGGATTGAACAACAAAATAGTACTGATATACCTAGATGATATTATTGTATTTTCTAAAAGTGTAGCAGACCATCTCTTTCATTTGAGACAAGTGTTCCAAATATGTAGAAGATTTGGGGTATCCTTGAATCCCAAAAAATGTATTTTTCTAGCTCATGAATGCAAGCTCCTAGGCCACATTATTTCCAAAGAGGGGTTAGTAATTGATCCAGAGAGGGTTTAAGAAATAAGATAAATATCATTACGAAAGACATAAGAAGGCTATTCAAAGTTTCTTGGGAAGAATCAATTTTGTTCGAAGGTTTGTTGTAAGCTTTGCAACCCTTGTCAAGCCAATAACTATGATGTTGAAGAAAAGTATGGCATTCAAATGGACAATATGAAGGTAAGGAAAGTTTTGAGCCAATAAAAGAAGCTATCTCATAGGATCTAACTCTCATTAACCCAGATTTCTCCAAATACTTCATCCTTTATGCATTTGGTGGTGATGATACAATTTCTGCAATTTTAGTACAATAGAATGAAGAAAATGGTCAGAGCAGCCAATTGCCTTCTTTAGCCAAAGCTTGGAGGATTATGAGGTAAGGTATTCCTTCATTGAGAAGCATGTTCTTACAGTGAGTTAGGAGCTTGAAGAAATTTAAGCATCTAGTTTCAAACAACAAGGTTCAACTATCGGTTTATCATATGGGAGTTAAATACTTCCTCCTCAATAAGGATCTAAATGAAAAATGTGTGGGGTGGATTACTCATGTCATGGAGTATGAAATTAAGATAAAATTCACCAAGATGGTCTGAGGAAAGGGATTGTGTGAGAAATTGGCCTTGAGTCACCCAATTGAAGTAAGCAAAGAGAATAATGTTGTTTTGGTGTTGCAGGACAGCCAAGAACAAAGAGATCTTCAAGAAGGAAATGGTGGTATGCTCACTCCTTGCTGGACCCAAGACATAATACACATCTTACAAACAAGCCTATGCCCTCTAGAGATGAGAAAATCCAAAAGAAGACACTTTATATTGCAGGCTATTCTGTATGCACTTGTTGATGGTGTCTTATTCAAAAAGGATATAGGTGCATCAAGACAAATCAGATTGAGAGAATGTTAGAAGAATTCCATGGTGGATCAGCTAGGGGTCATTTTTCTCCAAGACTGACAGCTCTCAAGATCGTGAAGGCTAGATATTATTGTCCCAAGGTGCTTAGTGATTGTTATGCATGGATCAAGAGGTGTAAGAATTGTGCGTTATTCACAGGCAAAGAGAGATTAGTAGCACTTCCATTGCACCCAATCTCAGTTGATCAAACATTCATGCAATGGGGTTTGGACTTCATTGGAGTCATTAATCAAAACTCAAGCCAAGGGTACACAATGGATTCTAATAGGAATAGACTAATTCACCAAATGGACTGAGGCGGTGGCACTCAAAGAGACAAATGAATCTAGCATTCTAGATTTCTATGAGGGGATAGTAACCAAATTTGGTATACCTACCACTATAATATCAGATAATGCATTGAAATTCATAGGATCAAAGAGTACACTGAATGGGCTGTTAGAAATAGAGATCTATTTGAGCACTTCATCAAATTATTACCCTCTAAGGTAATGGCCAAGCTGATTCTACCAACAAGAATCTATTAAGGATCATCAAGAGGACTCTTGATGAAAATCAGAGGACTTGGCACACTAATCTCAAATCAGCTCTATGGGACCTGATAGGATAACTCCCAAAATATCCACAGGTAACTCTCCATTCAAACTTATTTATAGGAAAGAGGTAGTCTTGCCTATGTCACTTGAGTTGCCAACATTAGAACTCATGAAGCAATTGGAATTGTTTGAGTTTGAGCCCATGGAGGATAGATATGTAGAATTGATGGAACTCCAAGAAATCATAGAGCATGCAACCCAAACAATGGAGAAGGACCAAGCTTTGATCAAGAGAAGCTTTGATAGGAAAGCTAAGGATGGAACCTTCCAAGTCAGAGATTTAGTGTTGAAATGGGATGCAGGCAGAGCAAAGCTAGGAAGGCATTCAAAATTTTATGCCATTTGGAGTGGCCCCTACATGGTCACAAAATGCAAGGACAACAATGCCTTCCAATTGTCTGCATTGGATGGTGAAGAACTGCAAATTCCAGTTAATGGAATCCATCTAAAGCATTGCCACTAGAAGGGAAACTTCTCACCTTGTACATACTAGCTTATATTTATTTCATTCCTCCAAGTGCCTATGCACATTGTTTTGTTTTAGCTTAGATTTACATTTCCCTAAGTGTTTTGCAACAAGTTTTTTTGTCCCAAGGATTCATCTTTTGCAGGCCATGTTCCAGATCAAGTAATGTTCTACTCTCACAATCTTCATTCTAGGTATTTTCTAATGAGTTGAGAGTAGAAAATAGTTAATTTCATGACTCCATTTCCCAATGGATTGCTTTAGGTAGCTGGTCACTTCATCAAGCAGGCAGATGACCCCTCTGAGTGGCCAAAATTGTTATCCAAAATAAGCCCCCAGCTTATTTTGGATAACTTTTCTTCATTCTTCCCTTCCTTGTGCCTCGGTTAGATTTTTACACATTTCAGGAACTCGAAATTTACTGGAAATGGCTTCATCATATAGGATTTTTCTTCCCCTTTCCAAAAAGGTAAATTTTTTCTCCTAACTCCTTGTAATTTTCAAGTTATGGCTCGACGGAGTTTTTTGGGGAAATTTTCCCTTGACAGGTCCGCATCCAATGAAATGGTGCCACGTGTCAGCGGGAGTCAGTGGTAGCAGAGGTAAGTTGGAAAATGTTCCAAGGAGTTGGTGGAGGCACAAAGGGGGAAACCGTCCTGCGGGCTTGCGAAGGAGAAAAAGGAGGGAAAATCCTGCTGAGCAACGAGGTAGCGCCACGTGTCCTGTCCAGTGGCGGGAGTTAAGGCAGCAGAAGTATTTTTGAAATTTTTCCAAAGTTACAAAAGGTGTCAAAGGTGAATGTTGAAGCGCACCTCTACCATGCGATAAAATATTTGTCACATGTCCACATCAACATGAAGCTCAGGCCAGCGGAGGACTGTTGGAAAATTTTCCCTCGGCGGCGTGACGGGAAAATGTGTTTTAAAGCCTATGGTCGAACCAGGTGCCGACACATGGCAGTGGAGCAACAGAGCACGGGAAATTTTTGGGAATTTTTCCCAAATTCAAAAAAGGGTTAAATTTTCAAGTTTCAGCCCACATATCCGATTTTTTCCCTAAAATTACCATTTTTGCCCTAAATCTTCAAAGGGTCATATCTTTTGATCCAAAGCTCAGTTTTTTGCGTTTTTTATATCATTGGAAATATGTTGAAATTATCCACATGATGGACTATTAAATTTTGTTTTTTGGTGGATTTTTGTGGGAGAAAAATGAGAAAACATCTCTGGCATGCAAAAAATACATAATTGACATTGAACCACCAAAATTAATGAAGTATGGGTCATTTTTTGGATTTGCAGAGTAATGTACTTTGGTGTATGGGTTTTTCCATAAATCCCATCACCTTATAGGTGAAATTTAAGGGATTTTATTGGTAGTTGAACTCATAAATCATTTGGCCCGAGTTTTTTGCTTTCCCTTCTTCTGCTTCGCCATTAAAAGCTAGATTTGGCTCATTTGTAAAGGGTTGGACGTTTTTGTTCTTGTAGACTCCCCTCTTCCCCTTGGCATGTGAATTCAAGGAGTTTCAGACCTTCCATGGAGCCTGTGGCACATTTTTTTCCTTTCTTTAAGTGTAATGCATTGTATCAAATTTGTGAATGGTAATGCATGTTTTGTGAATGATCTTCCAATCCTCTCATGTGTTATCATTATTTTCTAGTCTTTCATTACATTCTAGCAATTTGTGCATGTTTAGTGTTACATCTCTATGAGTTTTTTTTATTTGCAAGGTAGAATTTCATCACTCCTTTGGTGTATCACCATTATTACTTAGTTTTGTTTTCCTTTTGCATCCTTTATCTCTGTCTCCTTGGAATTTAGAGTAGGATTTAGCATTAAACCTCTTCAAAATTCATGTATACACCTAAACAAAGGAGTAAGAACCAGCTTCAATCTGGAGAGTTTTCTCACCTTGCAAGGTCCCACACCTTGGAGAAAACTCAATGTTGTGCAAACACACTAAATGACCCCATTCTGAACTACAGATTTGGAGGCCATTTAGGGGGTGTTGTAGATTTCACTAACAGTTACTAGTCCCATTCAAAACATCACCAGGCCCATCCCTGCAACTACAACACTGATCAATACCATATCCATTGTTAGAACTCCCCATATTTCACAATACATACAACAACCTTCATAACCACTGATCTATATGCCACAATACAGTATCCCACAATAAAATATTCTGCAACAGGCACTGTCCTTTATCACCTTTTCTTTTTCTTTCCAGCAATCACTCACATATTCACAACCACTCACTCATACATCAATGTCATTATAGTATAAGTATATAAAAACCTCATAACCTATAGCCTCCCAACAAGGTTCTCCATATCATCAAAACATCTTACACTAGAACATCCCTTATCATCAAAGTATCCCTCAACAAAATATTCCTTATCAAAAAAATATGCCTCAACAAAACATACCTCAATATAGCATACATCAACAATACGTACCTTAACAAAACACTCCACAATATCACATCTTGCAACATTAATAGAACATTCCTCAACAGAATGTTCCCCCAAAAAACATTCCCTACCAATAAGGCATTCCTCAGTAGTATCAGACATACTCACAACTTAGTCAGTTTTTATTTCAACCTGGCTCATCCTCACAGCAACAAACTCAACCTGATCCTCTCCAAGCCCTTTTAAACTGCATATTCAGTCTCGAAGCTGCTTCATCCTCATCCTAGAATGTGCTCTCTTAAGATAAAATTTGTAATGATTTCATTCATCCCTCGGTACCATATAAACCATATACGCATCACCGGGAACTTCCTAAGTTTATCAAGTTTTACAGCAAGGAAGATCCCCAACAACATATACATTCCTTTCATCACACTTGTTATCTAATAGCTCATGACCAAGACCTGATGTCAAGGACCTTTCCCATGTCCCTATAATAACATTCCGCAACATTCCCTATTCTCCTTTGTGCATCTTGCCCAAGTTTTTTTAGACCATTTTCCCATAAACATATCCCCTAAAATCACTATCAACAACCTATATGCCATCAGAAAATTCAAGTACAAATCTATCGTTGATTTTGTCGCCCATTGGAGGGGTGTGACTAATCATTTATCCTTTACAATACCAAAAAAATAATTAATCAAGGTCTTCTGTCGTGCATGTGCTAAACACATCTCATCAACGTTGTAAATCCAATCATTTCAAACTTTTGATGAGGCTTTCACTATGGCCCATAAATTGGAACTGCGAGCTCTAGAAGATGGACAGGTTAAGCTTCTTCATAAGAAACTAGAAATTGAGTTCCCATCCAAGTCAACATCCAGCCCTGATAAGTCAAAAACATCTACCAATGCCATCATAGTCAAATCCACTCCCAAGGAAAAATTTGCTACCGAGCATCCCTATCAACAACATAATTACACACCTATAGTAGAGGCTTATAATGTATTTTTTGACAAACTACTTTCCTCTAACATGATATCTCTCCCATCTAATCAACCCATTGACACATAAATATCTAAATCTATTTGGTATCAAGATAATGACTATTGTAAATATCATAGGGTCAATGGACACAACATCAAAATGTGTCACACATTTCGCAATGTACTTCAAGATTTGATCAACAAGGGTGAGCTCCACTTAGACAATCCAAATGCACCCCTAAATCTTGACCTATTTAACAAACCTTTCGAGATCACCCTCCATCCTCTGATCAACCACAAACGAATGTTGTCCAAACCATCAATACAATAACTAAAATAGAGCCTATCCTTCCTACATCCTCGTCACTTATTGAATCAAAACCTACAGAACCAACGTCAACAGCCAATGAGCCTAAAACTACAACTACTAAACCTTCACCTATTAAGAACATTACTAAAACCCTTCTTGCATCCTCATCACTTACTGAATCAAAATTTTTGAAATCAATACCAAAATCCAATGAGCCCAAAGTTATTACACTTTTGTCTACTGAAAATATTACTAAAACTATTCTCATGCCTTCGTTACATGCCCTTACAGAACCCACACTTACATCCTTTACGTTCTCTGAGATTACACCTAAAACCACATTAGATAAACAATCTAAAACACCTTCCTCCTTAGGGAAAACTGACCCTTCTATAACATCCTCATAGGCCACACCCAGTTCATCTAAGACCAAAAAAACCTCATAAAAAGGGTATTGTTTAGGTTTTCAAAATCCCTCGGTATGTTTTTTCAGATCAAATTCATTTGTGTGGACCTCACTCCCTTATACATGTTAATCACTCTATTACTACAGGATCAAAATCCCCCAATCAAACCCCTAAATAATTCCATATCCTGCACCTTTTACAAATCCCAACTATCCACACCAATGATCACCCATACAGGGTCCCTCACCCTCACATGTTTCACAAACCAACTATCCTCACCAGCGGCCACCTATATAGGGTCCTTCGCTCTCAACTATCACACAACCTGACCATCCTCATCAATGACCACCCATACCATATGTTTGACCACCAATCGTCGTGACATCTAGAAATCCTCCAAGACCAAAAAATAAACAACATGTGGCTAAAAAACCCATCTCACCTCCTCCTGAGAGAAGTATAGATGTGACCTTGTCCCCATCTACGTCTACACCTAAGGGGCGTTATGCCACTATGCTAGAGGACCTCCTTTAGTGGTCACTTACTACATTAGCATCTCATAAGCCATCTAAGTATCGTGGATGGAAACTTTCTTGGTATGACTTCAATATTTTTTGCAATTACCACATAACATGAGGCCATTCCATATAAAATTGTAGAGCCTTTCACTTAAAATTATAGGAACTTGGCAGTCCACTCTTCCTTCCTTCTCAATCAAACAAAATGCCAAAATCAACATCATCATCATCAAAACTTGAAAAATCTATCCCTAAAGCATTTGATCATCGATCCGATGGTGTACACATCACCACTCATTCATAAAATTATGACAAAGAACCATCTGAACCTAAGAAAAGTAAAAACACCATTGTTATACCCGCACCTCCTGAATTATCAGCCTCATCTAATAAACCTAATGTATATATTTTCCTAGCTCCTGAGGAATCTAACCAAACACCATCATCAAAAGCCAAGATCTCTATACAAGAATAAAAACCTCCTTTCACTGCAATATAGAAGGTTGTTATCAAACAATTACACCAATCTCTTGTCCATATGTCACTCTACAAGCTAGTCCAGACATCTCCTTTTCATAAACATGCTATGATAGAAGCCCTCCAATCCATAACTGAACCAACCAATGATCCAATTCCTTTCACAATTTTTGTGGGTGCCCTTAAAACATCCACCGCTATATCATTTGAACCATCTAAAACTCCCTCTCTCATACCATAAGACCACAACCTACCACTCTTCATCAATACTCAGATCAATGGCATCTCTGTCAAGAGGGTCATGATTGATAGTGGTGCCACCATTAACATTATATCATCTCTCACCTTTAACCAACTTAAATTACCCAATACTATCATCACTCAAAATCCGGTTCTATTACAATCCTTCAACAACACTATTGCACCCACATTAGGCACTATCATACTTCCGCTTAAGGTCAGTGCCAAAACCTTGCCTGAACTCTTCTATATTATAGAAGGAGAGTTTTAATATAACATGTTATTAGGATGCCCTTGGATACACACCATGTGTTGCATTCCTTCCACCCTCCATCGTTGTCTCAAATATGAACATGAAGGTTGGACTTTCACTATCCCCATTGATCCAAATCCGTGCGTTGGCTGTTACATGATGTACTGCCCAAACAACATCCTTGTACCTAAATCCACACCTGAGCCATCTAATGAAGCATCCAATATTGCACTTATCCCTTCTTCCAAGTTACCTAATGATTCCTCTCTTGGTGAGGCTGTAAAACAATTTACGCTCAGGGAATATCGTCTCCTCATGCTTAACTCCATCCCTTCACCTAAAACATATTGTCGTCCTGACAAGCAACCCATGTATGATCCAAACATAGGAGACGTTATCCCCTACAGTCTGACTTATCTAAAAACAAACCTTTTATATGGGGGACATGATAACCCTCCATCCCATGTCATTAATCTACACCACGCTATGACATTCACATTAAAATTCAAATCTCTCAATAATCCAAACTTTTCCCATATGTACCTTCATCACTGTGCGTGGAGAGGTTTTGGCCTCAGACGTTATGAACAAGGAACCCATAATTAACCTGTTCTACATTCCCTTAAAGCTCGTCAAAAAAGTGATTTAGGCTATAAAAGATTCACCTCCGAGATGTGTGACATAACTACATCTAAACTTGCTACATCCCTAACTATTTCCGAACTAGAACCATCATCACCGACAAACTCTAAAGATCCTATGGGCACAGAAAACACCGTACACATCCCATTTAACTTTTTTTTAATAAATTTTATATCTTTAGGGCCACTTACTTATCAATCCAATTAATCCTCTAAATCATTACCTCTTATTTGGCCAAAAATGGTTAAGGAAGATTCACCCACTATTTTTATCCTCCAGTGTCAGGACAACCAGGATACCCTTTCCCGTATGGGAGCTAAAGACTGTTTCCTTCATAAATCCCTACCATCTGACACACCAAATCTACTTAATGAATCCACCCTCAACGTTAACTTAGGAACCCCTTAGGATCCCCGGATAGTTAAGGTCGGTCAATCTCTAGATCGACAAGAATTAAATTATTTCAACTCATTCTTATCAAAATATCACCAAGCCTTCACCTGGTCATATAACGATATGCCCATAATTGATCTAAACATTTTTGTACAAAATATAGTCACTTATCCCGATGCTAAACCAGTTAAACAAAAACTTCGTAAAATGTATCCTATATAGCTCTTCTTATTAAGGAAGATTTGCAATGCCTCTTATCTGGAAAATTTATCATACCCTTCGATTATCCACAATGGATCTCTAACTTCATCTTTGAAACTAAGGCTTAAGGTAAAATTTGCATCTATACTAACTTTAGGAATCTCAATCTCGCATGTCCAAAAGATGATTTCCCTCTTCCAAACATAGATCAGCTCATTGATCTAATAGTCAGCCATGGAATTCTCTCCCTCATGGATGGCTTCTCTGGTTATAACCAAATCTTCATCGCCCCTGACGATCAACACAAAACTTGTTTCATCACCCCTTGGGGAACCTTCTGCTACCATTTCATGCCATATGGTCTAAAAAATGTAGGGGCTACATATCAACATGGCATGACATACCTTTTTCATGATCTCATCCACAAAATTATCGAAGATTCCATTAATGACCTTCTAGGAAAATCCAATTCACAAAAAAACCTCCTTGACGTCCTTGAATCAATCTTCACTCATCTCATCCAGTTTTGTCTTTGTCTTAATCCTGCAAAGTGTGTTTTTGGTGTCCTCACTAGAAATATTTTAGGATTCATAATATCTATCTAAGGCATTGAAGTTGACCTAGTAAAGGTTAGAGCAATCATTGAAATGCCTTTGCATTCTAATCTTAAACAATTGCGTAGCCTCCAAGGTAAATTGTATTCCATTCGACATTTCATATCACAACTTTCTGATTGTTGTCAACCATTTCACCATCTGCTTTGCAAGGACATAGAATTTCATTGAGATTCTAATTACCAAAAAAAATTCAATGAAATAAAAAAATATATATTATCACCACCTATGCTTATTCCACCATGTGAAAGAGAACCATTTTATCTATACATATCCACTTTAGAGCATGCCCTAGGAGCTATGCTTGCCCATCATGATAGTCACGGTCATGAACAAGTCGTATACTACATCATTTGCACACTCCACGAGTATGAAACACGTTAAACCAAATCCAAAAAACTATGTTTTGTGTTATACTTTTCCACCTCCAAACTTCAACATTATCTCCTTAATCACAAGACATATTTCATCACCATCTTTAATCCACTTAAATCCATGCACTCTAAACTTTATCATAATGATCGTATAACTTGATGGCTTATACTAATGACTAAATTTGACCTCGAAATCATACCTCATAAATACATTAAAGGTCATGCCATTCCAGATCAAATCATTGAAGCCCCTCTTTCAGATAATCAACTACCTCATGAATGATTTCTTGACAAATCCTTCAAAAACATTGATGAGCCTGATTTCATCCCCATTAAAATGACCCTCTTCTTTGACAGTGCTAAGTGCCAAGAGGGTGGAGGATCTGGAGTCGTTATCATACCCCTAGAACATCCCACTTCCCTTATCATTCAAACTTAACTTCAAATGTACTAATAACATGGTAGAATATGAAGCCTTAATCATTGGCCTAAATACCACAATTCTCCTAGGTGACCGCATCCTTGAAATCTACAGAGATTCACAACTCGTCATCATTCAAGTTAAAAAAGAATATCAATGCAAAAATGAAATCCTTCAAAAATTTGAAGTTTTGGTCAACTTTATCCTCGGCGCATTTGATCACTACACCAGTCAAGCCATTCCTTGATCTTCTAATAGGTTTGTAGACACTATGGCATCCCTCGGATCCCTTGTCCCTTTTGAAATAGATAAAACTAAAATGTATGTAATTGTTCAACTCTTAGACCATCCTTCACATCAATATGAGCTGCCTTCAATCAATAACATCGACAATAATCCACTGGATTTATGGTACACAAAAATATATGATTATCTAACAAAATGTAAACTACCGTCAGACTTATCACATGGTGTTAAACGATCATTTCTCCAATGTGTTACTCGCTTCATTGTCATAGGTGTTATCCTTTATAAACATGTATTTTACGGCATATTCTTTTGATTCCTTAAAACACATGAATCAACCAAATAAATTGAAGAAGTCCATAATGGCATCTATGGTGGTCACTTCAGTGGTAATGTCATCACTAAATGCATCATATAGCTAGGGTATTACTAGCCTACCATCACTAAATATTGTTGTGCATACATAAATCAATGTGTTAAATGCCAACTCCATTCAGATCTCATCCACATTCCTAGTCAAGCACTACGACCCGCTCAGGACCTATGGCCTTTCTCTCAATGGGGGTTAGACCTCATTGGTGCAATAAACCCTAAATCATCCTAATAACATCATTCCATAATAAGCCATTGTTGCTCTTGAAATTCAAATTTTGTCACTTCGTGTATCTCTCAAAGATTTCATCCCTGATGAAGAATATCACCAAGACTGCTTAGCACAACTCAAATTGTTAGATGAAAATCATCTAGCAGCCCCTAAAACATCATCAAATTTATCAACAACGTATTAGCAAAACATACAACAAACATGTAAAAAAACGTGACTTCAAAATTGGTGATCTTGTACTAAATAAAATCAAAATATTACTACATTAGAATAGAGTAAACATGGAAAGTTTTCCCCTAATTATATTGGTCCATACGTTATCACTCACAAGTATGGGTCAGGGGTGTATTGTCTCACTTCTCTTAACAGGGAACCTTTGAATGCTTCGCACTTGCGGCCTTTCTACTGTTAAATAATTGATCGTCATGACAGTAGTTCCATTCAAATATTATCACTCCAATAACTCCATCCTTTTCAGGAACTCCTTAAAATCATTAAGAACATCCATTCCATACCTATCAAAACATGACATGGGGCATGTATGTGTAGTTCGCATGCACATTTTATTCCCTCCTTGAAAAGGTCTATTAGGGTTTCACCCTTAGCTTAAACATATCAAAATCATTTGGACACTTCTCTTATCAAAACATCAAAAATATAATAGCTTGATCCCTTGAAGGACAAAATTTTGCAAGACTAAATCATTATAAAAAATCAAAAGTAGATTGGTCCCTTGAAGGACAGCTACCAGTTAAAAATATGAACTGATCCCTCAAAGGATGGTCATCCAGTCAAATGTTAAAAAATGTAGACCATACCCTCGAAGGATGGCTACTCATATAAAAGGCTTCCCGTATCAATTATCCTTCAAAAATCAAGAGCGTCCAGAAAAGCTTCTCGCATCAATCAGCTTTCCCATCATAACAAGATTCCCATATCTATCATTTTGCTTCAAAATAATACAAAAAGTTGGGGTATCATCTCTTTGAAACCTTTAAGAAGGAGATCCCTTTCTCCCACATTGGCCTACACACAAAATCCCTTTTTTCATCATAATAAAACACATTCACTTGAACCCACGTTCCTATCGTAATTTACATAACTACCCATTGATGATCTTAGTTAACATATAAGAAGGCCACAAGTGCAAGTGTTTTTTGAAACCTGATGCGTATACATACCAAATTCATAGTGGGGCAATCATTCTAATTTTACGTCATTTTATTTAGTTACATTTAGCACGCTTGTAGGATCATACTTTAAAAATCATTTAAATCAATCAAGCACTTAACCATATCTAACACATGTTTAAACCAAACATTTTAACATATCACATTGCATAAAAATCCATCTAAAACATTAGCACATTTTCAATAGAAGTATACAACATATACCACATGTAAATTAAAAACACAATATAAACTATGATCTATCATCAACATCATCATATATGTATAAAAATGTTGGTATACATCATAATCAATGTCAAAAAAATCAACATATGTCCATATACAAAAATGGGATTCCATGAGCCTATAACATCATATACAATCAAATAGTGAAATCAACATCCTCAGTTATCATGTTAGTACCAACATCTCCTCCAAGAGCAGGTGCCCCTCCAGCCACATCGATGCCTCTACCACCTCTAGGAAAACTTGTGACAACATCCTCCTCTCTGGCTCCTCCCTCGCCATCACTCCCTCTCTCTGGCCTCCGAGGTGGATGTCCCTCACTCGCCGCACTAGAACTAGGCCTCAATGCTACAAGAGTTGCCCCTTTGGCAGCTATGTGATCAACATACAATGTGGCATCCAGATAACTCTTGATGATCAAATCCACATAGTAATCTCTCTCCGCTCACACATCCTCATAGTGTCCCACTTAAATAATACCAGGAGGAGGTGCTGAATATGCTCCCCTCTGTCCACCAAAATGACCCATTACCGATAGCTCTACACTAGAAATAGAAGGCATTGTAATCCCCAAGGCCTTCCTCAATGAATCCTTGTGTCACGACCTGTACAAGCCATTCCTGGAAACTATATCTCTCTCCCATCATGGTATATCTTTCCACCCTCAGTTTTTCCCTCTCCACAATCAGTCCATCCATCTCTCTAATAAGGGTATCCTGAACACTAATCAAATCATCGTGCTCTCTTCAAGACACGTCCCTCCCACCTTCCACTACGGCCTTCTTGGCCATCACTAATGTAATGAAAACAACTATGTCATCAACTCCCTCCTCCTACTCATTAGAATATGGCTTTATATCTCCTCCCTGTGCTCCTCTCTCTACTCGAGCATGTACCCATCTCACTCACTGTGCATCTCTTTGTGCTACTTGGAATCGATCAAAACCTCTCAAAGCTAGAGCCCACCATACTGTATACTTGAGGGTAGCCCTTGCATAATCAATTGAAATAATAAATCCCTCCTCATTGGGTCCTATAGCTCCTAACAACTCCTCAATGACGACATGTGTCGCCACCGCTACCCTTAAAGTATCTACATCTATCTCCTCCCACTTATACTGAATGATCTCCTCAAGAACTCCCTGTTGTATTCCAAACTACCTACTAATACAATCAAACATAGCATCTCGTGCTCACCTTAGCTCTGTGCCTATAGCCATATAGGTTGATGTAAGCAAAGTAAATCTTTTGGGTACTCAGGCCATGCCGGTAAATCCAAATATGGTCTCCACACAACATCTCCCACCTGCAGTCCAATCAAAAAACCCTATCCTTCCTCTTCCCTGCATGGCCTCTATCTGATCTCCACCTCATAAAAATAGGGGTTGATCACCGATGTCCCATGGTAACCTTGTTGTTCGAGCAATAGCTATGTGCTCTAGAGCCCACACCTATAGCAGAAAAATAACATCAATACCATACCATATGTGATCCTTCCAAGCCCACAACTCTTTGAATGTCTGTGTAAGAAGAGTGGGGCCCCATTCAAAAATAGTCTGATGCTCCATCATCTCATCAATAACCTCTGTTATCATCCATAGAAAATGACCACTCCCAGAATCAAGAAAGGCATAACACATGATAGCCATCATCATCATGTTCATCTGAACATGTCCCGCTCTCGCAGGTGAATAGGCACATTCGTAACCAAAACCTTCTAACTCATATCGGATGCCTGCCACATCCTCTCTATATAGCGTGTCCATCACACCATCCCTCTCTGCATCAATGATAGTATATATGATTGCTCAATAGGTCAGTAGTCTCAAGATGTGGTGAACATCCTCTAAGGTAATAGTGATTTCACCCTTAGGAAACCAAAATGTATTGGTGGAAGAGGTCCACCTCTCCAACAGTGCTAAAATCAAACCCAGAAATTTGTGTATCTGTCTATAAAATCTTATAAAACAAAATCCCATAACATCAACATCTTTTCAATCCTCATCATACATATCTTTCCTAACCTCCTCCAATATCAGTGGAATACGGTCACGGATATTCAACTTCACCTCCACCTACAAAAACAAACCAAATGATCAATTAGTATCATTGACAAAATATAACAATGATATGTCAACAACAAAACTCACACCCATCTTTTACACCAACAACATCTAAAACAATTAAACATTCATACTTTACAAAATTGTCAAAAATACACATGAATCACTAGCGATCCATACCAAATGCCAACGATTCTGCTATGAATCGTCAGTGATTGGATCAATCACCAACTATTCTGGCTAGGGAACCCATACGCCCCAAACATGACCCTGAGATTGTAAAACTACCAAAAAACACAAAAAAAAAAGGTTAAAAATTAGCTTACCTCTGTCGTTGGAGGTTTCCTTTTCCTGCTGCATGATTCCATCACTCTTGATCTCCCAAAATCTCCTGAAAAATGCTCAAAATCACTCGCCAAAGACATTTTTTACACCATGGTTAAAATGAAAATTCAATAGACTCGGGTAAATATAAATCCCTATTTTTACGCTGATCCAATTGTCGGTATTTCTACCTCTAATCGCGGGAAATTACCCTAAATGCCAGGGATTCACCCTATTTTAGCAACCATTCTCATTTGCACCCCTAGGCACAACAAAAACACCCTTTATACAAGTTTGTCACTTTCAATGGACCCAAACACTCAAGTCAACAAATAAACATAAACAAACACCATTTTCCAGGACTTTTCATACGTTTGTGGGACGCATGCCCTTTGGCCCCCCATCACTTAATGCTCCCCATTAAACTCACCTACCTCTGTGGATCACACGTCTATAGGTGCAAACCCCTTGGTTTCCATGTCAAGTTGATCCCTTGGTAGCACATTCTATTTTAGTACCCCCTCAAATCGAGGCAACATTTGAAAAACAAAACACATGCAAGAAACTAGTGTTTCCTATATTGCGCTACAGTCGAAGCGCCCATATAATCAAAACACTCTCAATCTTTTTTTTCTAACACCTTGTTCAAATGTCAGAAAAAAGGGGAAAATGTAGATACCGAAAAAATCCCACTCTCCATTCTCACACAAATAATCGATCAAATAGTACCATTCACATACTGTTTTATGACTCAAGTCCTCCATTTGAGTGGTTAAGCTTGTCATCGCATCATTACGATCTCCTTAAACCTAGTTCACTACCACCACACCCCTTTAATTAATTAATTTACCTCATATTTCCTAATGTCACATTACCCTCCTTATAATTAAATTAATTAGATAATACACTCCACCCTCACCCTTCACCGTGACAACTCCCACTAACTCACTAGTTATAACCAGTCTAAATAAACAACCTTCTAAAAATATTACCTTAATTGCCTCTAACTTATCCCTATAACCACACATCACTTCTTACTAGTTAGGACTAGTTTAAATTAGGAAACCTACTAAATTATCCCTACTCTATCCTAACTACTTCTATCCACCTCTAACTCTCGCACTCGACATCTCCAAGTTATCTAGCCATGATTCCCCTAAATCCCCTGGACCTAAGTTCAAAATAGAAGGTTATCACTTTGTATCTCACCCTAGCTCTAACTTCCTAAAAACATCGGTGATTCCCTCAAACGTCGGTGATCTATAAATACCAATTCTTCTACCTCTCTTCAGGACCATTCATGAGCATCTAGATGAACCAGAGCACTATCAAGTTTTCTCAATCATTTCAAGAAATGATACCAGGTTCATATCAACATCATTTGGCATATAATACACCTTTCAAGCATTTTGAGAGTTGTTAGGCTCTTTCATCATCCAAACACCATCACAGGAAATCTCTCATCACACATCATTGTTCAAAGGTTTGTCTCCTTCATTTCCTGTTATATTTTCCTTTTGAAATAGTCTTATTAGATCATTACATACTTCCTTTGTGCTTCAGTAGATTGTAGTTTCATTTTAGACGATCAAGTTATTTCTTTTAGTATTTTGTTAACATTTCATAGAATCACATGCGATTCTTGTGATTTTTTCAACTTAGTAATCAACTTTCATTAGAAGCTATTATCAATTATTTTTATGCTTCTGTGTTAGTAATATTTGTACCAAGAATGGATTTTATAGATGGCCATATCAGGAATTAATCACCCCATCACCAATATTAATTTGTTGTTGATTGTCTAGAACCCCTTGCACTGGGGGCAGTATGACCTGCTACATGATTTAGAGCTTTGTGTTATCCATCCAGCTCCTCTTGACAGGTTAGAAGCCATCTTCGCATCTACCCAAAGGATTCGTGAAGCCACCAAAGAATTTTGGGAAGCATATTACAAGGTTCATAGGATACAAGCCGACCTTGCATGGTATGAGTAAAACTACGAAGTGGGATTCAACATCCCTGAGGACACCCACAATGCATCCAAATTTGACATTGTGAGTGATATCAGCCTTGTAGACTTTGATTCTAACTTTTCTCGCTAGTACGACACTAAAGAGAAGTTGTCTGACTTCTTCATCAAGGACTACATCGAACAACCTAATTCCTACTTGACATTGCTAGTGATAATACTTTTGATCACATTTTCATATATCACATATTTTACACCATTTCATCAATAAAAGCTTAAGTGTTTTAAAAGTAGGTTGATGCCCACACAAAAAAGTCTTTTGGATTTTAGGAAATGGCCTTTTCCAGGTAACCTGCCTACCCATTTTGCTGATTCCATTTTGTGTGGTGTCTTTGAATTACGGTTTAAGTGTAAGGAAAGGAGATTAATTCATTTTTCATGGAGCGCAACAATATAAAACCCATCACATCCCGCAAGTACTATTATCCCAAATTCATCCCTTAGGTTAATTTGTATAACTCATTATAAATGGACTTAGCCATTCAAATTATGGGACGTGCGTGAGGTCGTCAAATTCAGCCCTGGGTGTTAGAAGAGAAAGGCATCTCAGGATGGCTCGCAAGTTATAATTGAGATAATACAAGTTGTCTAGAAACAACAAAGGTTTGGAGCCATCTTCTTGTCACTTGTCAACCACATGAAAACCTCTTTCCTATCATGCAACATTCACCTTCTTGTGACGGGAAAACAGCCTTCCTATCACGTGACAAACACTTTCCTATCACATGACTACCGTCTTCCTGTCACACATCAACTGCTTTCCTATCACGTGTCAACTACCTCTTGCTGACACACGTCATTGCCTTCCTCCTCTTGTATGACAACATCCCTCGCCAGTGTGCAAAAATCCTTCTATCTTGATGCATGTCAACCTTCCCTCGTTGTCTTATGACATCACTTATTCTTATCATGCGACAACCCCTTCCCTTGTTGGCATGTAACTTCTTCCGTTATTGTCAAGCATTAGCAAGGAATGTCAGCTACAGGTCAGGCATTAATGGCGTCATACAAGGTAGCTCAACAACTGATCCAATGAGGTATGGCACCCATGCTCGCCATGTAACAAAAGTACCATTGGAAAATGAATTGGTATGGTTTCCCATACCTCTGTAAATGTAATTAATGAAGGTTTTTGATTGGTAGCTCCTTTTCTCTATATATATGTAATTTTGCCTCATTTGTATGAGATACATTCGAGGAGCTAGGGAAACTCTTACATTTTTTTTCCTCAACTCCATTGAGTTGTGAGCCATCTCTTTGGCCTGGAAGTGTTATAATGTTTCTATTTCATCATGTAATGGACTGTGCATACTTTAAGAGCAATAAAATCTATGTTTGTGGCATTTTTTAACCCTTGCATTGTTTTATTGTATCTCCTTTCCTCTCTATTTTGTTTTGTCTTTCTGTGCATGTATTTCTCACTTATAAGCGTAGGGTGTTGTGTTTCATAGAGATCCAGTGGTGAACGGGGCTTAGGTCTGTGTCACATTCATCTTTCATCTCCCAAACCCCTTTTTCCCTCTCTTTCTTCCTCAACAGAGTATCTCACCCCTTTTTCTTGGTGTTATCACTACCCTTAGCTTAGGATTTCCCCCCCTTTTGCACCTTTCTAACCCTCTCTCTCTTCCCTGGTCCCTTGGAAATCTAGGTTAGTGTTAGAATAGTTGTAATTTCCCTTCATAGGAGTAGTTTTAGTATTAAAATAGGTAGAGGAACCAACCTTCTCTGGAGGTTTGTCTCATTTGCAAGGGTCCCACACCTTGATACAATCCCATGTTACCCAATTACACTAATTTCTCATTCATATGTTCATGAAAAATCAGAGGGTGCTATAATTTGGTGATAATAGGTACCTTAGAAACCCCTCCATACTCAAGGTTGATATGATTTTTCCCTATTGTAATACCAAACCAACTGCAGAGGAAAAATTGTTGTCAACATGGATCTTAGATAGTGGTTCATCTAGACACATGACATATATGCATGATATCCTTCATAATATTGTTGAATGTCATGAAAAATTTTATCTATGAGATAAGCATGTCATCAAGTCTGAATGTTATGGAAATATTAAGAATTGAAATGGAATTATTAGTGATGTGTTATTCGTTCCTAACTTAAAGAAGAATCTTCTATCTTATTCTCAATTAACCAAAGAAAACTATGAAGTTGTGTTATTGCAAGATAAATGGTATGTTAAAAATGATCTCGGTAAAGTTATTATTGCTGGTTTACAAAAGAATGGTTTGTACATTTTTGAATGGATTTGTTGCTCAATCTTGTCTTTTTTCTTTCTCTCGCGATAATGTTGTTCAAGTGTGGCATGAAAGGCATGAGCAATGTAAACTTTTAAAAGTGTTTGTATGATATGTCACGCCTTAACCTTGTTAGCAAGTTTTCCTAAGATAACATCAGACCACGAATCTTGTGAAAGTTAGCTTTTGTAGTAAGCAACATGCTACTACCTATTCAAATAAAATCATGCACTTGAGTCCAATTCCTCTTGGTCCTAAGTACTTGAGTTGCATTCATAGTGATTCCTAAGCAGGAAAACTTTGGAAGTCGACAACTTATCTAGGTGGAGTCTTGCATGTGTAGTTCTTGTTGATGATTTGGTCAAGAATGACTTACTCCTGTTACATCCCAGTCAAAAATTCTGACTGTCTTATCTAAGTTTCAAGAGTTTAGACAGTCTTGGTTGACCTAAGTCTAAGACGCCAACGCCTAGATGACCACAAAAAGTATGGTCACCCTGGGAACCCCTGTACAGTACTTACTGCATTTATTTTGGGTCTCTTTTATCTTTTAGGGAGATTATTTTCGAAGGGGTCATCCAAACAAGAAAATGAGAAAGCAGAAGAAAGAGAGGAAAGGAGGAGGAGATAGCAAGAGCCGCCGTGGCCAGGAGAGTGCAAATGGATGGAGTTGAAGAGGAGGACGAGAGAAACCCTAAGCATTAGACACTATCACCTAAGCTTCCATCCGAAGGCTGACTGAAAGTAGCTGACAATATGACATCCATGAGAACATTGCATACAAGGTCTTGAAAATTAAAAGATATCAGAACTGCATAATGAAAGCGAGAATGTTAATTAAAAGTTCCATCCACGCGTGATATGCATGTGTCTAGTGGAATTCAAAGGGATGCTAACTCACTATCAAGTAAAACTTACCCTAGGGCAACAAAATGGCATGATTCTGACACAGCTATGTCACAAGGTTCGTGTTCATGTTCGAGTTTGAGATGTCAATTGCAATGCTCGAAAAAAAATTCACTCAGTCGGGTGAGCGTCAAATTCATTCAAAATCCCCATATTGTGATATAAATTCGATTGGATATAAATGATATGGTTTTATGGGTTGCGCATTTTCGAAAAAAAACAAATTTAGGTTACAAAAATATCAACATTATATAAAAGTTTAAAATATATTTTAATTTAATACCTAATTCCAACGACTATCAAGGACAATTGTAAATGCAGCTAAAAAACCTAGAATTAAATATAAATTATGGCCATATATGCATAGTCATGGGCGCCCAGTAGCAAAATCTAAAACCTAGGCACCCCTAAAATTAAATATAAGAGCTATAAATATAACTATTATAAGTTGACAAGTCCCAAATTTTATAGTGCATAATTGCGACGTTCTACACTAAATGTACGAATAAAAATAAGTTTAAAACCTAAGCTAACATGCTAGTCTAGGAAAAACATAAAATAAGCTAATGTACATTATAACATAGCTAGTATTAAACAAAAATAAAAGTAGAATTTTAACAAAGTATTTGTCATTAGGTTATTACCGCTTCTGTCAAATTCCAGCTAGCACAAATGTATTCGGCGCAGGTTGTTACATGGCATTTACTTTGCAATTAGGGTGGGAGCGCCATTCATAGGCTTCAAATGATAAATGGGCAATGACACATTTCACAAAGGCACTTCATGAGGTGCGAATTCCATTTTGCTTGCTTGAAGGAAGATTCATATTGATGTTGGAGGTCATTTGAAGAGTGGCACAACAAACTCATAAAAGGTGAACTTTAGCTAAATTGTAAGTCCCAAAGCGTGATTAGGCTCATTAAAAACTAGGTCATATTAGATGTGAGGCGTAAAACACTGAAATAATAGAGTAGATTTTGTTGCCTGTAAGACCTCTCACGACCCTAACACAGTTTTATGCCCCAATTTGGCTAAGTTTTTAGAGTTTTTTATTTAAATCTAGAATCAAAACGGACAATGACCTTGCCAATATGTTAATGGACGAAGTTTCAACGCAATTTATGGGTATGTCATGAAATTTAAAGCTGGAATTTTGAGTTTCTTCTATAAAATGTCCTCAGCAAATTATGTGGCATAGGCTGAGAGAAAGAATATAACAGTCATAGAAATGGCCAGGACCATGCTTCATGCTTATAATGTGCCTCAAATTTCTTTGGGCTGAAGCTATGAACACTGTTGTTCATATCTCTAAATAGAATTCCAACCAAAGCTTTGTACATCAAACTACATCTCATGAAGTATGGACCAAACAAAAACCTGATATCTCCTCATTTTAAGATATTTGGTAGTCCCTACTTCACTTCTCATTCTTAAAGTCAAAAGACAAAAACTTGATCCTACCTCCTACTTATCATGCTTTT
Source organism: Taxus chinensis (assembly GCA_019776745.2). Classification (NCBI taxonomy): domain Eukaryota; kingdom Viridiplantae; phylum Streptophyta; class Pinopsida; order Cupressales; family Taxaceae; genus Taxus; species Taxus chinensis. Next base: position 92,200,757 of record CM034154.1, on the reverse strand, counting down.
TTGTTGGGTATGGTGGTCACACAAAAGGATTAAGAGTGTATGATTCAGTCAAACATGTGATCATAGAGAATAGGAATGTTCATGTTCTAGAGAAATCATTGTGTCAAGCTTCCTCTCTTTCCTTCTCTCTAGTTCCTGAATCTGAAACTCTTCAATTTAATAATCCTTCCTCAGACAATATGAAAACTGATTTGCAAGAGATAGATCTTCTGTCTTCTGGCATGATGGATGTAGACCTTGACGGGGAGTTTTATCATATCATTTGTCTCAGTCAAGGATTCCCCATATGGGCTAAAAAAATTAGCTTCAAATTCTCTAGCCTAATGATTTGAGAAAGATGACATGCAGTCAACATTCTTATCATGCCTTGTCAACTGCTTATGAGGTTGAACCTCAATCTTTTGAAGAATTCAGCCTAGATAAAAGATGGGTTGCACCCGTGTAAGCTGAATACAATGCTCTAATCAAGAATCAAACCTAGGAATTAGTTCCTCTTCCTCCTAAAAGAAGCATTTTAGGCTTTAGATGGTTGTATAAAATCAAATATAACTCTGTTAGTAAGATTGACAAATTTAAGGCTAGATTAGATGCTAGAGGGTATACTCAAAAACCTGGTTCGGATTATGTTGAAACCTTTGCTTCTTGTTGCAAAAATAAGCACTGTTAGAATTCTTCTAGCTCTATTTGCTCAACATGGTTGGGAGATTCACCAAATGGATGTTCAAAAATGCTTTTTTTAAATGGTGACTTGAAAGAAGAAATTTATTTGCATCAACTTAAAGGATTTGAAGAACTCGGCATAAAGAATTATATGTTTGTAAACTTAAAAAATCTTTGTATGGTCTTAAACAAAATCCTAGAGCTTGGTATGCTAAGATAAATAGTTTATTTCAAGAGCTTGGTTTTTCAATAACTGCTTTGTTGATAATGATTTATTTGTTAAGTACTGAAAACAATCATGTTATTATCATTGTCTTATATGTGGATGATCTCTTGATTATTAGTAGTGATAAGAATCTTATTTCTTAAAATCAAAGAGAAATTAAGACAACGATTTGAAATGACTGATTTAGGAATGTTTAATCATTTTTTAGGCATGATTATTTGTCAAAGTAACTAATCTATTAGTGCATCTCAATCATAATATGTTACTAATATTCTTAAAAGATTTAAAATGATTGATTGTATGCCAGTCTCTATTCCTGTGGAAATTGGTGTTAAATTAGATCCAAAACCTTCTTAATGATAAATTTAATCCTACTTTATGTACACAACTTGTTGGCACTTTGATTTATTTAATTATCACTAGGCCTGATATATCCTATACAGTTGGAATAGTTTCTAGGTTCATTCAGGATCCGTATGAGGACCATTGGAAAATGGCAAAAAGGATTTTAAGGTATATCAAACTTACAATCAATTATGGTTTGTGTTATTCTTCTTGTGATAATGTAATTTTATTTGGTTATTGTGATTCTAACCATGTTGGTGATATTATAGATAGAAAATCTAATTCTGAGATATGTGTTCAAGTTGGGTGCAAGTGCAATAACTGGTAGCAACAAGAAGCAACCAATAGTATCTATCTCTTTTACCGAAGTAGAGTAGAAAAGTGTCCATGGAAACAGTCAAGATAAGCCATGTGGCTCAGAAGACTAGCGGGAAGAACTTCACATGGGTATCAAAGGAAGAACACTTCTTCTATGTGACAACCAAAGTTGCATTGCTATTACAAACAATCCAGTCCAACATTAAAGAACCAAGCATATTGAGATCCATATGCACTTCATCCAGAGAGAAGAGTTCTCAATGGTGACATAGATCTCAAGTTTTGCTCCATTGAATGAGTAGGTTGCAGACATTTTTGCCAAGCCATTGTGTGCTCCAAATTTCTACAAATTCCGTGCTATGTTAAGCATTGTAGATTTTGGCTCTTATGATCATGTGAATGACATTGTTATTCACCTCTGAATCATATGAGTTTTCACCTTTTAGAGTTTCCCTTGAGGGGGAAATAAGAAATAGGCATGTTGCAGGTTTTTTTGTGCAATGTCATCTCTTAATGGCTTGAATACATCAAAGTGGATACTCCAAAGACTAGTTCTATGTTATTTAAGTAAACTTTCTTGTATGTGAAGTTTACGTGTAATCCCCAACAAATCATTAGATATGAAGAGTTTATTAACTCCATAGTCTAATGTAAGTCTTCATCCTTAATCACTTTATCTTGAGAATTTATAAGGTTCCTTTGTATTTTAGTTATTATGGAATCCGTGGAACACTACTTTGAACCGTGGAAAAACATTGTCTCATGATTTCTCTAAAATCCACAATACATGTACAGTTATGTATAGATCGTATATCTCTATGGGACACTGCAGTAGTATTACACGAACTTGAAAAACCTGTGGGACATTGTTGTAGTGCACCGTGGAACTACAAAACCCATAGAACAAGTGTTTTTTGGATGTTATCCTAAATCACGCGTTGATTTTGTAGTGCTCATAAATGTGGGACCCAAACACAAGACCAAATATATCAAGATTTTTTTTAGTCTAATTTACAAGATACAACTGAGCGATACCATAAAGACTCACAAGAGAGTGCAGGACACCACATGTAACATTTACACCAACATGAATAACATGCAATATCATGATGACAAAAAATGTAACCAACGTCACACTTATGTATTTGAACAAGTATAAAACCACGGTCCAACCACATCATGCACTTTGAGACAAAATATTCCACACTGTCACATTTTTAGGTTTAACTCTCTTTAAGGTTTGAAGAGCAATTGACATGGAACATACTTTTTCCTCTTTCTCCAGATTGCATTTCCTATTATTTCATTTTACAAAAACTTATGACGGTTCCCTTTCACTACCATTTAAACTCCCTTATTTAACCTTATCAAACTCTAATCATTTATCATGTAAGCATGTATTCTCATTCACAATGATTCATACTATTTATTTCATTTCATATTTAACTCATAACAAGCGCAATTGATCACACGAAGAGAGTGAACATAGGTTTAAAGGATACGGATTCTATATTGTGTTTTCTCAAAAAGTCAACATTTTGTTTTGATAGACGAATTTGACTAAAAATTTTGAACACCAACAACATAAAAAAGGTCCTAGGTTTGAATTTAATTCTATTTTCACTCAATGACTCTACATCTAACTAAAGTTAAATGTTGGAGGAGTTCAAAAACCTTTATCTCACAAACTTCCAAGTTTTACTTTCTTTGAACAAATGCACCTCAAGAATGTAATTTAAATTCTAAAGGTTATTAACAAATTCATTCACCTTAGACTTTAATTAGCGTAATTTCGAGAACAAAACCTGGAAAATGGAATCTATAAGCAAAAATCACATGTAATTAACCTTCGAAGAGTTATCTCAACCAACATCTCCTATTTGAGTCACCCTAGACTCTCCAAAACACTCGTGTATAAGGATTACTTAGCTTATATTTAATTTTAGTTGATATTATTTTGGGGTAAAAACAACATGGGTGAGCCACCAAACTTTGTGGTTTACCAAATTTTGCTTGATCACATTATAAGGAGTAAACATTGTCTTCCTTATTTGCTCTTATGATCCCATAAACATATAATAATCAGCCCTTCCTGAGATATTTAGCATGAAATAAAACCATCAATTTTTTTTTATAAACATTACATCAATGATGTCACAAAGTGACATTGCACCTTTGGCTAAAATAGCATGCATACTTCCATGAACACAAGTAAGCCTTTTATGGTGAATGATACACAAGCATGCACAATGCTAAAGGAATCTTCAACTTGATACATAATAACATTAGGTCAATTAAACCTCCCATATGTCAATTAGATGCAAGATGGGTTAATGGAGTCAAACATGAGGATTTAATGTGAAGGTAAACAAGTACCGACTTCAATCATGTCACTTAGATCTCACAATGAGATCATTCAAGGGTGAAAGGAAAGAGACGAAAAGAGAAATGTTTAAGTTTTTTCTAAATTGATATGCGTATTATAAAATTATATAATACTCGTTTAAGAGGGAGATACACAACAAGGGTTAAGAGTAAATTTCCTTTTGATAGTTTAGGAATATAAAGTTTCTACCATAAACATAAATATAAAGGGAGAAAACAATAATTAACTTTATATCTAAGCTTGTATCAAAACATAAAAACCATAAAACAACATACAAACTCCTAATCAAGTTCATAACCAAATAAAATGGTTGTATTTCTCAATACACGAATATAACCCAATTTCTCACTCATTACAAAATAATTAATAAACAACATTCATGTTCATAACAATATTATTGATACATCTACTCAATATTACCTGTATATTTCAATGATATTTTATATTACAAAAACCCCAGCCACATTACCATCCTTCTTGTCCCACGTACTAGTAACCACCACATGGTCAGCACAATTGTTGGCATGGCATCAAACTACAACCAAACACGATATGTGATTTCACAATTCTCTAACAATAATGAAACTATACTTAACGCACTTCCAATAAGAGTAAGAAATATAATGTCATTTCAATTCGTTTCCAAAGTCAAGGAGAGAAATAGATAGGGGAGAGGGAAAACACCATTTTTGCATGTTCAATTTATTTTCAAGCAAGTGTCAACAAAAAATTTCCCATAGTCATGTATTCGTGTTTACAAGCTTTTTCTATTGTTATTTTACTTGGATAAGTTCATATGACAATTTTTTCCAAGTAGTAACGAGTTTCCAAAAACGTCAAATTTAGACAAGTTGCTCAAAATACATCATTTGAAAACCATCTTCAAGAATTAAAAAAACAAGGGAATAAATTCCTACCTATTCCCGTATATATAAGGAAACATTCAAAGCTGACGAAACCCCAAACTGGAAAACAATATTAAAATTGTGTTTTTCCTTTCGGAGCTACCGGTCGTAAATACACCCAAGTGGCCTGGTCACCCAATGATTGGAGGCTTACAAAACCCATCAAGAAAACTATCTTGCAGTATGATTTTCTCCAAACTGAGGTTTTGTAGTAATTAGAAATATTCGAGGTATGCGGAAGCCAAAATCTGTTTTGACACCAAGGGCCAAAATGGTGGGTCAAAACCAAACTACATTTTTGACTTTCATCGGTTGTTTAAAACTACGAACTAGTCATTGGGTTCCTAAACACGTTACAAAAAAAGGTAAAAAAAACATCCAAGGCACAACTTAGGGTTTGGTTGAACACTCCACATGAATTACTCGGCTAAAGTTTTCTTTTCTCATTTTGGTGTTTATAGGGATGTTTTGCGCCTCCAAGAAAATAAGTTTTATTAACATTGGACAAAGTTGAAAAGAATTAGTTTTACTAAGTTTTTGGTTTATTCCGCCAATCACGTGGTTTCCAAAATCAAGAATAATATCATAGTTTAACCATCCATCTTAAGAGGTAAGGGAAATAGTAGTTCTTTCATTCATGGTTAATGGTCTTGTTGCATGCAAATATAGGTGAAAATTTTCTATACAATAACCTTTCCCATTTAATTCACCTACACATTTTTTAAAAAAAAAATATACAAATCCATTACAATTAAGAAAATTAGGAGCACTAAAACATGCAAGGATAGAGTAAGATGACCATGTCTGGATTGAGCAGGTGAGTGACCGAAGAAAAAAGAGTGCATAGTTTGCAGCCGACCAAACATTTCGTCAAACAATTTACGACCTTGTGAATGCTTCCATTTTTTTACATGTTATGAATATGCTATCAAAGGTTGTTGAGTTGAGTATACCAGTTTCTTGCATTATTTAAAAACATCCAAGACATTTCAACATAACTCTTTGTGCATATCCAGCAATCAAACATTCCATGCAACTACATTTTGTTTGCTGCATTTTCTCAAATAGTTTACATGCCCCGAGAAAGCTCCCACATTTTACAAATATATCTATCAAGGAATTTTCAACTATAACAATTGACCAAAATTATCTATCCATTGTGCTTTTATGGTTTTCCATATTGTGTTCCAAAGCTCCCTTTTTGGTACACACAAGGAGGATGCAAAAAAGGTTGTAGAGATAACTTCTCACCTTCCATTTGCATTTGCTTGAAAGTTTCCAATGTTTTTTCAATAGATCAAACTGTGCTCTCCCACCAATGATTGCATTCAATTAAACCTCATTCTTTTAGGAATTTTAGCACATTTTTCATCTATGCATGGGTCCCTACCAATCCTATTTGTTTCGCTCTAATCTTGTTAAATAGTTAAAGTGCCCTGTGTACACTTCCATATTTTGTCTAACTCTCTACCACTGCACTTTCCAATGTTACAACAAGAAAAAAAACTCCTTTCAACACCTTTCAAATTACATATGATGAGACCGCACTCTACCTCCCACAGTCCATGAAATCACATTTTTAAGGCATTTTAACAAGCAGGCCGTTGTCCTTGCGCATGAGCCATGCTAGTATTCTCTGTTTCACCCCAATTTTAAAATAAATTATGCCACGTTTGCATAATATCTACCTAAGAACTTGTAACTAATATCATCTGACCAAAAATCTAACCTCTTCTAATGTTGGGCACATGTCCCTATTCACATTTAAAGCTCCAGATGTGGCGTAGGAAGGGTGAGCGCTGAAAACATTGGCATATTATGACTTAATCATGTCATGGCATTCTTTAGCACATATTTCTTTGGACACCTAACACACCCTCCACGTACGATAGAAAATACATAATGCATGAAAATTAGCTACCCGCATACTACTTGGGGAACACAAACACATAACAATAGATAGACTCACAAAAATGCCACTACACTAAGAACACCCATCCTCCAATTTGGCATGACAGAGAAATATGCAAGAGAAATCTATGAATGATGGCCCATGTCTATCAAGAGAAAGAAACCACATTCTAATGGAAATAACACACAGAAAAAATAGTATGCCAAAGTTGACCACAATCAACTCAGCTCACCACAAACAAAATGCGACCTGATTGAGGAAAGGAGATGATGAAATTAGCCACATGTTTTTAAACCAATCCATTTTTTTCTGAAGCCTACAACAAGGAAAGTCTTCACCATGGAAGCTCCAAAAAAAAATAAGAAAATGCAACCACGTATCTTCAGATACACATTCATCCTCACACAAACCAAAAATTCCCTCGCGAATGAAATCTCACATTAACCAAAAATTCTACTAATTCTTTATGGGTATGAGGTTGGCACAAGCTCCAAAAAAAATTATGGACATTTAACATATTTATTGCTTCAATTATTTTCATTTTATTTTTGTTATTTACTAGTTTCTAATACCCAAAATACTATAACATTTTATCATTTTAGATTTTTTTTATTCGAACCACAACAGCTCTCCATCGCAGCACTTACTTAACACTTAATTAATTTCATTAAATTTAATAAAGGTAAATATGATATAATTAATGTGACCTTGTTATTTGCAGATACACCTCATGTCAAAGGTCGTAAGAGTCCTAACCACCACTAAGGTGGTAATAACCTGTAAATCCAGGAGGCTTGACTCCCATAAAGGTAAAGTGTCTCAAAAGCTTGAATTTTAGAGCTTTCATAATTATAGATGATCATGCTCTTGACCTTAGGAAAGATGGCCACCAATGATAAAAGATCCATGCAATTACTTTTATATGTTAACAACATCTAATATTTCAAATATTGAATATGAAATGTTATTTTCTTTACGCTCCATTTAATTGTTTCATTTTATGAATTTTTCAAATTGTAAGCATGACACTACAACAACGAACTCACTCCTACCAAGGATTGACTAGAGCCCACACAACTACAATCGAGAGAGTGGTAATGGGAGGGGCATTAAAAATATATGGATTGTAATTCCTTTTATACTAAAAGGTGACTTGGCATAAGGAACAAACTTTGACATGTAAAAACAATTTTACATGTTTTCATACTTAACATTAAGGGGAAGTGTTGGGATTATAATATTAAGCAGGAAATTTCTTATTTATGAAACCCTCCAAAGAATGTATGTTTTTGGTTTATAGCTTATATGTAAAATATAATCATGTTGGACCCAAACGGGTCGACTTTTAAGAGTGGATCATGACCACCCACCTTGTATATAACAAGGTGATCTCAATAGAGATCGGTTACACAGGTTGTAACATGTATGTGAGCTATATGTGCGAGCCGATTATAGGTACATGATACAAATGAGGTGAAACTCATGAGAAAATGTATGAGGTGGTTTATAATCTCTTTTTGAAGGTGTAGTTGCATGTGGAAATAGTGGGAGTATTGGGTGAAAGCTTATTCTCAATAAAGATAAGTGATTTTCAATGGGTTTTTTACCTTCCAAGGTTTTCCCACTTATATCTTGTGTCACTGTGTTCATTTACTTTATGTTCATGTTTTTTACATCCTGTAATCTACGTTATAAAAATCTAAATTTATGCTTTTTATCACTGCACTTCATAAACTATAATCTTCAAACAATTATATTGTGGATTTATAATTGTAACATTATTCATTCCTTGAATTTGCTTATAGAAGGTACATGATCATCCTAAATTTAATTCCATTCAAAGAGGATCCTGAAGCCAAGAGGGGCAATGTGATGATAATCATTTGGACCACCCCATTGCAAGAATGGTCAATCATCTCAGTTTCATTTGATGTCATTTTACTTCAGTTTAGCATGTAATGGAAACTTGCTGGAAAATACAGTAACCGTCATCAGTTAAGGGGGAACCGGACATCGGTCACCCAGGACCGGCATCGGTCAGGCAAGGGAGGAACCGACATCGGTTAGGGCTAACCGACATCGGTTACCTGTGCGAGGATGTTTTAATTAACTCTCGGAATTAGATCTATTTTTAGCATTAAAGTATATCTATTGATTGTAATTGCATGGCTAAGTGCCCTAAGTCTATAAACGACTATATAAGCATAAAGCTAGGGTTTAGAAGTAAGAGATTAACAAGAATTAGAAAGAACTTGCAAAAGTTGGTGAGAGAGAGAATTCTTGGTGATGAAGCAAAAGCTTGAAGAAAGAAAGTACTGTACATCTGAGAGGTGTGGAAGATTGTAAATCTTCATTGTATATCTTGTCAAAGCTTTGGATAATAGATTGGCTTGTTTCTTGGTGGACGTAGCCCACACTAGGTGAACCACGTTAAATCTGGTGTTGATTTATGTCTCTTGGTTTGTATATTTCTTCTGGTAGAATATCCACTTTTATTTGCATGTATGCTTAGATCTGATATATTGTCTGTACAACCGGTGTGCTAACCCCAACAACTGGTATCAGAGCTTTGTTTGAGGGTTTTGTGTGTTGACAGATTTACTCACAGAGGGTTTTCTGATTGAGTGGGAGCTACAACAATGGCAAAAGAAAAAAAATACAAGGTAGAGAAATTTGACGGCTGAAATTATCAATTATGGAAGATGTAGATTGAGGATTATCTGTATCAAAGAGATTTGTATTTACCGTTGGATGAGAAGTCTAGACCTACGAAGATGACTGATGAAGAATGGAAGATTCTTGATAGAAAGGCTTTGGGATCTATAAGATTAAGCCTGGTAGCATCTCGTGGCTTCCAATATTACAGAAGTGGCTTCTACGGTAGAGTTAATGAAATCTCTTGCTAATTTATATGAAAAACCTAGTGCTTCAAATAAAGTTTATTTGATGAAGAAACTATTTAGTTCTAAGATGCATGAAGGTGGATCTACATCTAGTCATTTGAATGATTTCCAATCTATTGTAAATCAGTTAAAATCAGTTGCAATACCATTTGATGATGAAGTAAAAGCACTTTTATTCTTATGTTCTTTGCCTGATAGTTGGGATAACTTGGTAATGGTTGTTAGTAATACAACATCTGCTAATAATATTTTGAAGTTTGATGATGTGGTTAGTATAATCTTGAATGAAGAAATTCGTAGGAAGAGTACAGAGGAATCATCATCTGGAAATGCTTTGAATGTAGAAAGCAGGGGCAGGTAGAAGGAGAGATCCAAGAGTAAGAGTAATGGGAAATCAAAGTCAAGGGATAGCAAATCTAAATCCAGAAGTAAGGGAATTACTTGTTGGAAATGTGGAAAGAAAGGACATGCAAAGAAATATTGTTGGTCAAAGGATAAAGAGAACCAACAACCAGACAAAGGTAAAGAAGCAAATCTTGCTACATCAGAGGTAATGCAAGATGCTCTTATTCTTTCATTAGATAATAGAATTGAATCATGGGTTTTAGATTCAGAAGCTTCTTTCCATGCAACCCCTAATAAGGGTTATTTCAGAAATTATGTCCAGGGAAATTTTGGGCATGTTTATTTGGGTGATGATGAACCTTGCAGTATTACTGGTAAAGGGGAAGTTCATCTAAAATTACAGAATGGAAATACATGGGTATTGAAAGATGTGAGGCATGTGCCAAGCCTCAGGAGGAATCTTATTTCTGCAGGGCAACTAGGTGAATCTGGTTGCATGGTTACTTTTACAGGAGACTCTTGGAAAGTCACCAAGGGTGCTTTTGTTGTGGCAAGAGGTAAGAAGGTAGGAACGTTATATTTATCTACCTGTATTACTGATTCCTTTTCTGCATTATCTACTTCAGATTCAGATGCATGCATGTGGCATAACCGGTTGGGCCATATGAGTCAAAAAGGAATGCAAATCTTAAAGGCTAAGGGTAAGTTATCAGATTTGAAAGATTTAGATCTTGATTTTTGTGAGCATTGTATCTTTGGAAAGCAAAAGAGAGTGAGATTTCTCAAAGTTGGGGCAACTAAGAAGGAGCAGAAATTGGAGCTTGTACACTCAGATGTGTGGGGACTAGCTCAGGTAGCTTCTCATGGAGGATCCCAGTATTATGTTACTTTCATTGATGATGCTACAAGAAAGGTATGGGTTTATTGTATTAAACATAAATATGATGTTTTTGAGACTTTTAAAAGATGGAAAGCCCTTGTTGAGAATGAATCAAATTCTAAGTTAAAGTGCCTTAGATCTGACAATGGTGGTGAATACTGTAGCAAGGCTTTCAATGATTATTGTTCAGTGAATGGGATACGTAGAGAAAGAACGGTTCCAAGAACACCACAGGAGAATGGTGTTGTAGAAAGAATGAACAGGACAATCATGGAACATGCTAGAAGTATGAGGATACATTCTGGATTTCCCTTACAGTTTTGGGCAGAAGCAGTTGATACAACGGTTTATTTGATTAACTGTGGTCCTTCAAGTTCACTAGATGGAGGAATACCAGAGGAAGCTTGGACTGGAAAAGAGGTAGATCTTTCTTTTCTTAAATTTTTTGGTTCAGAAGCTTTTGTGCATGTTGATAAGGAAAATAGAAAAAAGTTGGATGCAAAATCCAAGAGATGCACTTTCATTGGTTATGGATCTGGTGATTTCAGTTTCCATTTTTGGGATTTAGAGAATTCTAAAATTATTAGGAGTCGTGATGTTGAATGGAATGAAAAGAGAATGTACAGGGATCAAATTTTGGTACCCAAGGATGAACTAGTTGAGAAGTTTGTGAATGAAAATGAACTCTCAGATTTAAAAGAATTACCGACAGGGTTACACAGTAACCGGTGTCGGTTGACCCCTGACCGGCACCGGTCAGAAGAACCGGTATCGGTTACAGAAGATCCAAACTGGCCTCGGTTAGCAGAACCGGCCTCGGTTAGAGGTGACCAGTGGTGGTCACTGTCAGATTTGGATAGGAATGTCCAGGAGGTCCAGATTGAGCCTCTGGTACCCCAAACTCCTGTGAGAAGGTCACAAAGGGTAAGTAAACCTCTAGAAAGATTTACACCTTCTCTATTTTATTTATTATTGACTGATAATGGTGAACTAGAGAGATTTGAAGAAGCAATGCAGGATAAGACCCATGTCCAGTGGGAGCATGGCATGGATGAGGAGATGGACTCCTTGGAATAGAACCAGACATGGGATTTGGTTAAGTTGCCAGCATGTAAGAGAACATTGCAGAACAAAGTGGGTTTACAGGATCAAGGAAGAAGAGGGTGGACAGAAATGATACAAGGCAAGGCTTGTAGTAAAGGGATTTACACAGAAAGTAGGTATTGACTTTGGTGAAATATTTTCTCCTGTTGTTAAGATGACTTCTATTCATACTGTATTGAGTTTAGTTGCAGTAGAGGATTTGCATTTAGAGAAACTAGATGTGAAGATGGATTTCCTTCATGGTGATTTGGATGAAGAGATTTATATGCAGCAACCACTTGGGTATGAAGTCAAGGGTAAGGAGAAATTAGTGTGCAGGTTGAAAAAGAGTCTATATGGGCTCAAACAAGCTCCAAGGCAATGGTACATGAGGTTTGATAGTTTTATGCATGAGCATGGTTACTTGAGATGTGAATCTGACCATTGTGTTTATTTCAAGAAACTTGAAAATGGGAGCTATATTATTTTGTTACTGTATGTGGATGATATGCTTATTGCAGGATCTAGTATGCAGGACATTGGTGAGCTTAAGAGAAAGCTAGCTCACACATTTGCTATGAAGGATTTAGGAGCTGTAAAAAGAATCCTTGGCATGCAAATACACAGAGACAGGAAAAATAAGAAATTGTATTTGTCTCAGGAGGATTATATCTACAAGGTGTTAGAAAGGTTCAACATGCAAAATGCTAAACCTGTTAGTACACCTATGGCTGGACACTTCAAATTGAGTAAAGATCAGTGTCCATCATCACATGAGGAGGTCAAATACATGACACGAGTGCCATATGCTTCAGCAGTTGGGAGTCTCATGTATGCTATGGTTTGTACCAGACCAGACATTACACAGGCAGTGGGAGTGGTGAGTAGATATATGGCCAATCTAGGTAAAGAGCATTGGAAAGCAGTCCAATGGATACTCAGGTATTTGAAAGGGACATCTAGCATGCAGTTATGCTATGGAGGTTCAGATATTTCATTATGTGGCTATGTTGATTCGGATATGGCTGGAGATCTGGATGGTAGAAGGAGCACTACTGGATATATTTTCACAGTAGGTGGGATGACAGTTAGCTGGATTTCAAGATTGCAGAAGGTTGTGGCTTTGTCTACTACAGAGGCAGAGTATGTTGCAGCTACAGAGGCTAGCAAGGAGATGATATGGATGAGTAGGTTCATGGAAGAGTTGGGAAAGGAGCAAGGTGATTGTAAACTATTTAGTGACAGTCAGAGTGTAATTCATTTGGCAAAGAACTCAATGTTTCATTCAAGAATGAAACACATTCAGTTGAGGTATCACTTCATACGACAGGTATTGGAGGATGGACAGTTGAATCTGGAAAAGATTCATACGAGCAAGAACCCTGCAGATATGCTAATGAAGCCATTAGCAAAGGAGAAGTTGGAGCTACACTCCACTTCTGTTGGTCTTCGAGTTTGAGACTTGAAGAAGAAGAAACAAAGCTAAGGAAGGATCCAAGAATGATGTTGTACAGGTATGGTGCAGTAATTAATCTCCAAGTGGGAGATTGTTGAGTTGTGGAGCTCAATTACTTCAGTTTAGCATGCAATGGAAACTTGCTGGAAAATACAGTAACCGTCATCGGTTAGGGGGTAACCGACATCGGTCAGGAAGGACCGACATCAGTCAGGCAAGGGAGGAACTGACAGTCGGTTAGGGCTAACCGGCATCGGTTACCTGTGTGAGGATGTTTTAATTAACTCTCGGGAATTAGATCTATTTTTAGCATTAAAGTATATCTATTGATTGTAATTGCATGGCTAAGTTCCCTAAGTCTATAAATGACTATATAAGCATAAAGCTAGGGTTTAGAAGTAAGAGATTAACAAGAATTAGAAAGAACTTGCAAAAGTTGGTGAGAGAGAGAATTCTTGGTGATGAAGCAAAAGCTTGAAGAAAGAAAGTACTGTACATCTGAGAGGTGTGGAAGATTGTAAATCTTCATTGTATATCTTGTCAAAGCTTTGGATAATAGATTGGCTTGTTTCTTGGTGGACGTAGCCCACACTGGGTGAACCACGTTAAATATGGTGTTGATTTATGTCTCTTGGTTTGTATATTTCTTCTGGTAGAATATCCACTTTTATTTGCATGTATGCTTAGATCTGATATATTGTCTGTACAACCGGTGTGCTAACCCCAACATACTTCTTCGATGCTCTAGAATGTTCCATATCTCACATAAGAAGGAGATTATGATCATAGTGCTTCCAGTCAGTAAGCTCTCCATCGACAGAGGCTTAATATTCATCAGATTGGTCAACCCTCCTCTCTTTCTTTCTCTCTTCTTTCCTCTCTCTCTCTATTCTAAGTATTCACTAAGAATGTACTTTTCCTCTATTTTGTCTTATTCACTTAAGTGACCTTCAACTTAACATTGAAAGAGTCATTTTCCATCAATAAGGAAAAGATTCACTTTCATTCCCTAGAAAAGTAGAAGCTCACAAGTGATGAGGAAAGGTGAAAGGTCATGTGGGGGAGTTGAACGGACAATTTTTAATGCTATAAACTGGAATGTCTTCTCCAATCGGAAGGGTTAGAAATTGTTGTATTTTGTTGAGATTTACCACTACTACACCAACAAATAAAAGTTACAGTTCTTCTATTTCATATGCTTATGCTCCTCTCTCTCTCTCTCTAACTTTGTAAGCATGGCGATCTTGTACAACCAAGAAGGAACTTTGTGCCCTTGATTGATAGATTTTTAGGACTTTGTGTCTCTAGTTTATTTGTCTTGTTGATTTCTTACATTGTTATGTTCTTCTAATTGAATGTGTACCTACTTTGGTTTATGTATGTGTATTTGTAAGCTTGCTCACAACATTAACCCTCTCTCCTTATTTCTCTAACTCCCCTTTACCTCCCTTCACAACAAATTCCTCCCTCATACTCCATTCAAGCACTTTGCCACAGGTTTAGTTGAGTATTACTGTGTGATGCCTGGCCTAACACCCCCTCGGTTTTAGGTAGTTTCCATTTAATAATGGGAGCCTCCCCATACCCAAGAAGGAGGGGATTAGCCCCATGACTGTTGATGAAAACCAATAATTTATACTGCAACAAATTATTTCACCAACATGGAGACATGCATTTTGGGTTCTTTATTGCATACAAATTGCATCTTATTGTGCATTGAATATTTATAATAGGATTGTGGACTCCTTATAATGTTACACTATAACTTGGGAGTTTGGAGGAGGATGTTTTCTCTGAGAAGAACTCTCAAACCCTACTAAACAATTAGAGAAAAACACTTACAATAGAACACTAAAATGAAAAAGAGAACGAATGAAATAACATAACATGCAACAATAAGAGACCAAGCTACATAGGATCACTCAAAATAAGAATATAACCACACAATCTACTTATCAACATACAAATCTTAACCCACAAAACAACCATGTTTCAAAAAAAGAAGACAACACTTTAAAAAAGCACTCAAACTCAAAAAAAGATGAGAGAAAAACTAAAAAAAAATGGTAAACGAAAAAAATTGAAAAACTTTGAATCTTTGCAAATACCGAAAATGTTGAGAGCTATCCTAAATAAATTTGAAATGGATACTCCTCAATCCTTAACACTAAAAGATATTTATCTCTACAATTAGAAAAACCACTAAAATTATTTGTGATTTAGATGATGCTACATAAAAGATCTATTAACTTGAATAGTTTCAATCAATATAGTTGCGTGTCCACTCTCCCCTTCCCACTCAGATTTTGTTCTCCACTTTAAGATCATGGGCACTCTCTGGATAGACTAAAATCAAATTTTCCACCATGTAATCCATCATGTGAAGCACAATAATCTCTATGTTCCACTTAGCTTTCATATGACAAATAGTTGTTGTAGGGAGTGTATCATTATCTTGATATCCTCCTAAAGTGGGCATTCATTTGAAAGGAATTGTTTGGATGCATCCATGAAAAAAGTAAACATAATAATAATCAAGTGCATAATGTATGCAACTAGTTGCTTTCATAAATAACCCTTTTACTCTATCAATAATGGACCTCCGAATACATTACCATTACAATAGCGGAGAAAATAATAATCCCAATCCCTATATGTGGGCCGTTGTCAAGCTTTAATGTGTTCTATTAATAATAACGATATATGTTGTCAAGCTTTTGAAAAGGCCTTCTTTGTTCCATGTATGTGAAAAAGGTAAAGTAGATGATGGAGTAAATGTCCCACCCCGAGGAGCCAATGCTTCCTTTTTTTTTTAAGAAAATAAAATACTCTACTATTGTTTTAGTCATTTGATTATTTTATGAGTACTCGTTATTTTTGCTCAGATTCTATGTATTTATAATTTATGTCATTAATTAAATGTGTTCTAATGGTGTTTTTAAATATAATTTTGATAAATTGTAAGTATTTATTAGTAGGGGATTTGGAAGATGGATATAATTTATCAATTTGATTGATGGGTTTCAAGAATAATTTATTTAGATTAAAAATAAAAATGAGATTTTTTATTTGTGTAATTTTAGTCATTAACTAAATATTTTTGGACAAACTTTTTTTTAAGGGGCATCTACGCCGTCAAAATTATTTTGGGCATGATCTTGGTCTCAATTGTTTAACTCTTTATATCGAGTTTCTCCAAGCCTTACACTCATTAAGACTTGATCGTTAGTGGGCTCATTGAAAGCCATAACTTCAACACCAATAAACCACCTCCCACATACAAAACTTTTTGATAAATATAATGTTTGATAAATCATTCTTGTTTTATAATTATTAACTATTCCAATTTATATTTAGTTGATAACTTTTTCAAACAATTTAATTACAGTATATATTTTAGAGGGATTCTTACTCGTGTAATTTTAAATTTACTTAAATGACTAAAATATTGATCAATATAATATAATTAAAATCTAAAAATATATATAATAATAATAGAAAACATTTAATTACTATATAAAATTTAGATGGACTATAAAAAGTATTTCTTCAAAAATGAATTACCCTATTAGTAAAGGGTAAAGAAGAATGTTTTTATGTGGTAAAGTCAACTATAAACCATCATTTTATATATGAAAAATATCAACTAAAATTTAAACTTAAGTAAAATTCACCATTTAAATTAGCTTTTTTCAATTATTAAATAAATATTATTTTCAACCATAAATCAAAACTTAAGACACAAACAGGTAGCGACTCAATTGAATTATCTTATCACCTTTGACAAATTTTGCTACAATTTAAAGTTTGACAAATTGATTGGATTTTGTAGGTAAGAGTGTGACAAATCATAAATTAAGAGGGCGGCGTGGAGAAAGTCTAAAATCTATCTCATCCAAATGGAATCTCATTCATATGGTTTGTAAAATCAATTAAGTGGACAAAATTCGAGCATCATTCCATTCAAAGTTGCAAGCATCATCTTAAATAATAGTAAGTGGGTGGGCGTAGAAATTGACCATTACACTATTTTTGATAATGGATTTTTTAATTTTTGTTTTGTTTTGTTTTGTATTGGGCTCTAGTCTTCAATCTCAACCACTTCTCAATTTTAGTCAATTTTGGAGACATCCTTACCAACTTTCATGGCCTCAAGGTCTTTATTTTAGTATTGTTCAAATGATGTGAGCATAGTTTATTTAGAAAGATTTTAGGTTTAAGTCACATGACATTTTTAGCAATTTGGGTGATTCTTAATTCAATTAAATACTAGCAATTACAGGTTGAGCATACATTAAGGTTGATGAGTTTGAAAGTATATTATTGTGTTGTAATTTTAAAATACTTAAATTTAAAAGTTTTCAAATTCAAGTTTTGTAGATTATTTTTTTTGAAAATTTTAAATTTATAAAAAGTATATTGTTATAGAATGTATATGTCTTATTCAAAATATAAATCGATAATCATGTTGAAAATCGAAAAAAAAAAATTATTTGAAAATTCGAAGAATATGAAAAATAGTTTGATATAACATGTGACTATTGTGTTAGAAACTTAAACCAAAAAATATTTATTAGAGTCATAAACAAAAGTGAAATGCACATCACTATTTTCAGTATAATAATCCCTGAAAATTAAAAAAAAATGATTGCTATAAGACATGATTATTTTATTCAAGACTCAAAAAGTGGAATATGAAACCTAAGAGCTAATAACTGAAAATCTAAAATCCCGATAACCCAAAACATATAACTCAAAACTTGAAACCGAAAACCAAAATTTGAAATCTTGAAAGATTCAAACGTTGAAACCAAAAAACTTTGAAACTTGAATCCCGTAACTTGAAAAACTTGGAATCTTGAAAATCCTAATTCATAAAACCCCAAAAATGAAATTATTTTGATATAAAACATCCCAGAAGACTAAAATCCAAAAACCTAAAAAATTGAAATTTTAAAGCCTCGAACATGAAAACCTCAAAAACACTTAAGAACTTATAACCTTGAAATCTAAAAACCCCAAAATTAGAAACTCAAAAGCCATGAACATGAAAACCTTATAAACCTTGGAATCTGAAAGTTACAAACCCCTAATCCTAAACCTCAAGCTTAAAAATGCTGAAAACCCAAATAGTAAATTGATATAAAACATGACCCTATCATGTTCAGAACCTAAAAACTAAAATCAAAACTCAAAAACCTTGAAACTTAAAAAATTTGAGCTTCAAAACTGTAAAACCCAAAACCATATCCTAGAAAACCCAAAACTCAAAACCCCCAATATAGAAATCATAAAATCGTGAAAATGCGAAAAGTACATTAATATAAAACACCCTTGAAACATAACACTTAATAATTAAATAGCAAAAACTAACAATCAAAAGCATCAGACGTGAAAAACCTAAAAAACTCAGAAAACAAAAAACCTCTAAAAATTGAAACTTTAAAGCCTCAAATTTGAAAACTTTGAAATCCTTAAAACCCAAATCCCACAACTTGGAAACCCTAAAATCTAAAATCATAAAACCCTAAACATGGAAATCATGGACCTAGAATCCTTGAAAGTGTAAAAAGTTGATTGGTATAAAGCATACCCAAAACCCAAAAACTGAAATATTTGAACCTAAACACCTTGAAAACTATAAAACCCCTAACAAGAAAACCCTAAAAATAAAAAAATAAAGCCTAAAAAATTGAAACATGAAAACTAAAACTTGGACCTTGAAAATTGAAACCTTGATATTGAAAACCTATAACTTGAAAAACCAAGCCTGCAAATTTTGAGACTTAAATCTCGAAAGTTGGAAACTTCAAAATCAAAAACCTAAAAACTCTTAGCTAAAAAAATGAATCTATAAACCCTGGAAACAAAAAAAATGTTATTGATATAAAGCACCCCAAAAACCTAAAACTTGACAGCATAAATCTTATAAATTGAAAAGACTAAACCTCTAAACCCTGGAAATAAGAAAAATAAAAAATCCTCAAAAATTGAAGGCTTCAAACCTGAAAACCCCAAAAATGTTGAAACTCGAAATACAAAACTATAAAACCCAAACCCAAAAACCCTGAAAACACAAAAAGTAGATTGATATAAAGCACCACTGAAACTTAAAACTAGAAACCCAAAAACCTAATCCTAAAATCGGACAACCCTAAAAACTAGAAATTCAAATAATTGAACCTAAATACTCTAAAAATATGAAACTTAAAACCCAAAAAACAAAAGCCTTCAACATAAAAACCCTGAGACCTTGAAAAATATTGAAATAAAAAACTCAAAAACCCAAAACCTTAAAACCTTGACACATGAATCTCAAAACCTAAAAACCTCAAACCCAAGAATCCTTAAAAAAAACAAAAAATTGATTGATTTAAAGTATCTACAAAACTTGAATCTAAAAGACAATGTGAAAGAAACAAACAACAAAATTTGAAAGCCCCTAATTTAATAGCATTGAAAACATGAAAAATATATTAAATACATTTTTTTTAAATATAAAGATGTCAATCTTAAGGCACATATATTGGATTATTCGCTTAGCACGTTAATTAATTACTCCATTACATTATCTATGAATTTTCTAGTGATTTGTGACATGCACTTCTACATGACATGTGAATTGACTCACATTTTGGGTCGATTTCATGTTATACTGGGATTTATTTATTTTCCTTGCTTGATTTTATTGAATGATAAACTTGGATTCAATACACCACTAATCCTAACATAATTTGAGTCAGGTTTACATCAATGTTGTAATTTAGTGCTCAACTTAAATTCAAAAGTGTGTCATGTATATTTTATTTTCTTTATTTATTCATGGGTGATGCAATTATGAAGAAATAAAATAAAATTTGTTATGAGGCACTATGAATGATGGAGGTGTATGATGTTATGTGGAAATTGTAAGCACACATTACGAGAATCATGGTGAAAGGGGTGAGGTGAATTCAAGGGTCATTTTCTCTCTCTTTATAAATATATGATGTGACATATTAAGGTTTTGTTTTAAATTTTAATGGTTTCATCAAAATCAATTTCCTTGTTGAAGATTATATTCTACATAGATCTAAAAGCCATAATTTATGGGTTTTGGGGTTTTCAAGTTTTTATTATATAAAAATTAATTTGTATTGGATAGAATTAAATGAGGAAAAGATTCATTATATTAAAGCTTTGCTCCCTTTTTGAAATGCATGTCTGCAATAGTTGAATTTCCACTCTAATGAGAGATTGAATTGATATTGGAAAAGGATGATACTTTTATTGGGAGAACAGGAGGTTAATGGGAGGAGACAAGGATGAAGAAAGTGTCCTAGGGTTACATCATGCCCAAATCACGCCTCCAATTATAAGAGGCCATATTACTCCTCAAAAAACTAGTTCCACCTATGATACCTACACCAACATTAAACCATATGATTTTAGGTGTTATGGTAGCCACATTATGCATATCGAAGGATCCGTGAGGATCTCTGGATAACAACACAAATACAGTGTAGTTGCGGAATTCAATATAACCAACAATAAATTCAATATGGTGATAACTCACAAGAATCAAGAATATTGCTTAACAAACAAATCAAAGTGTAGAAAAACGTAATTTTCCCACTACAATCTCTTAAGTGATGGTAAGTACAAATAGGATTGTTGTGTAAATCCTCCATGAGAATAATCACATAATAAGCAGGGGAGTTAAATATCTGGGATATGAATGTAACTCTTATGAAAAACTATGACATGTAAGATATAACATAGTAACTCATATGATGCCTAGTACACCTAAGAAAGATGAGTCAGCAAGGGTCATGATGTATTCCAAGTAGACCTAACAACTAGACCTGATGAGGTACCCAAGTAAAATGCAAATCTCACAAAGTGGAGTAAAATGAGAAAACCTAGTGGGAAAAAATTCCCCCCAAAAGAGAGAAAAAGAAGAGAAGGTAGGACTAGACATCCCCACTCAAAGCAACAATTGTCTGAAGCCACCCTGTATCCTTCAAAGAAGCCTCCTGGAGTGACTGTGGATCAGAAGTAGATGCAATAAAGAGTGAAACAACATGGAATAGTGAATGAAACTTCCAAGTATATGACGGATCTTTGACCAAGGTATGGTTCCTATCTAAGGAACCATGCTCCTCAGGTAAGGTAGAAGTGCCAACTACTCCATTAAGGGATGGTGAATTTGAAGCAACAACGAAAATGGAATGTGGAGTGCCTTGTAACTGTGCAAAAGATTTCCCAATGTCTGATGAGTCCATAATTAAAGTTCCTATTCTATGAAAACTTTGTGGTGGACCAGAAGTAAGTGGATCAAGAAGTAACTCCTCAAAATATGGATAGCAACAAGTGGTGGTGGAGGTGGGTCACCATCACTACGATAGATATTTGTGATAGAAGAGAAGCCATCATCGTCAAAAATTTGCTTGAGATCATAATTTTCATCAAGTACATGTAAATCTAATGAAGAATTTTAAGGAGGGACAAAGTGAGAGAAGGAATATAGTTGAGTCTCATCATTGAATAAACCCATTACAATGATAATGTCACTGTGTAACTCTTTAACATATATTGAATCTAGAGTGAACTCAACTTACATGCCATGAATAAGGTGTTAGGGATAAAATAGAAATAACTATGGAACAATCCTACATAATCGCAACAACAAGAACTATGAATAGAAATATAGAAACAACAAAAATAAAAAAATTCACAACAAGAAGAAACACTTTAACGTGGTTCACCTAATGTGGGCTACATCCACCAAGAAACACTTGCTCAAATTTTATTACAAGCTAACAAAAGTATAATTCACTCTCATATCATTCTTATCACAATTGTAATGCATTAATCTTGTTTCGACCTATGCTAAAAAAACTCTCTCGAATTCACACTTGAATTCACACACACTATATTGCCTCTCCCTACTATATGTCTAGTTATTTATAACCACATCAATAGGTAATTTCCTAAGAATTTTTACAATACCATGGGCCAAGAAACCAACCCATTAAGAATTTCCATAAAATTTTGGGTTAAATACTACCCATATAATCAATATATGAAAAAACCAGATTTTTGGTTACTCCCAAAAATAATTCTTGGGAGATGTTTCCCTTGAACCTTGGTAAGAATACGTGAAGATTGTATAATACATTTTAGTAAAAAATTTGCAACACACCCAGTATGAGAACAAACTCCACAACCTAACATAAGGTGAGTAATTAGAAAAAAAATTGACATTGAGGGAATATTTAGAACATTGTAAAATGTTCCACCAGTAAGTTCAACGAATCATCTCCCAAATACCTAAGTAGAAGTGTCATCACCCAACTGAATAGTAGACATGTCACATGGCTCCAAAGAAGTGAACTACACGTATGAAGAGGCCATATGTTTTGATGCACTAGAACTAATAACCCATGTAGGAGTTGCAAGTACCACTACAACTAGAGCTCTACCCTTTGTTTTCTCCTTCCCCGATTCTTTCTCTTTCCCTTTTCCATTTTCATTTACCTTGGAGGATTTGTGGGTTGATGAAGATGGTTTTATATACTCAGGTACACCTATGTTATTCATCTAAAGAAGACTCGTAAGGAGGTCAATATGCTTCTTCAAACATTTACTTTCATCATGCCTACATGTGCAATACCCACATTTGATCTTCTCTTTCTTAGACTTAACACTAGAAGAGGAAGTGGAGGAATTTTATTTGGTGGTGGATTGATCCTTTTTGTTCTCGTGATCCTTGTTATTATGTTGCTTCTCTTTTGAATCCTTTTGTATTTCATGTCCCGCAAGTAGAGCATGTGGTTTATTGGACTTTAGTGCACCCATTTGAATTAGTTTAGCTTGTTTATGAGACAAATCCACAATAAACTCATCAAAGGAGGAAATTTTCCATTGTGCTCCAAATTCCATTTCAATTTATGGAAGGTAGAGACAAAAATAGAATAGTCGATACCTAGTTTGGTGAGGACATAAAGAATTAGTTTTTAGTCCTTTTTATCAATACCACATTCTTTTAGTTACATTCTAACGTATTTGAACTTGGTAAATTAGTCCTGAAGTGTGTCAAAATTGCTATGGTTAAGACTAATCAAATCATTTTCTAGGTCATGTCCTTTCATTTCATTTTATTTCCCAAAGAGTTGTTCTAAGGTTTTCTATACATCCTTGGGTGATCTAGAAGTAGTTATATGAAAGTGCAAATCTGGTGACACAGAAAGGCACAAGAAACCATAAGATTCATCACACTTATCAAACCATTTTTCTTTCTCGAGTTAGGGCCAAAACTGAGAAGAAGTCGAGTTACTTGCAATAGATGAGTTAGGTGAGCGAGTTGAGCATGAAGCAAATGTATACAATACAACTTGCTGAGGTGGGGATGAGTTGGATAGCCAAATAGTTGAGACTCCTACACACGCACTCAAATTTGTATACACAACATAGAACTCTATTTCACAAGCATGAATTTTGAGAAATGCCCCTAAAATTTGCAGTCACAAAAGTTTTTTAATTATTTTTTTAAACCTCATTATTTTTCACAAACCTTTAATAGTGAAATCAACAATCTTACATGTAAAATTATCAAATTAAGAAAACTTGAATAGCTCCCTAACTTAAAAAATGAGCAATAATTTTACCAACAAAGCTCGGATACCATATCAGAGGATCTGTGATCATCTCTGGATAACAACACAAGCACCATGTAGTTGCAAAATTCAATATAACCAATAATAAATGCAATATGGTGATAAATCACAAGAATTGAGAATAGTTCTTAAAAAACAACTCAAAGTTTAACAAGGTGTATATTTCCCGTTACAATAGCTTAAGTGATGGAAAGTTCAAATAGGAGTGTTGTGTAACTCCTCCATGAGAATAATCCCAGGATGAAAAGGGGAGTTACATTCCTGGAATAGGAATGTAACTCCTATGACACACTATGGCATGTAAGACATGTCATAGTAATTTCCATGATGTCAAGTACACCTAAGAAATATGAATCACCAAGGGTGAGGAGTTATTATAAGTAAATAAATACAAGGAAAATAATATCTTACACCAACAATGCATAATTATCCCTATCACCTAAAACAATTGTGCATGAGTGACAGTGGTGAATGAAATATTGAAAGGGTTCGATGCACATAAAAGCCTCACTTGGTTTTTTATCATGGTAACCTTGTTTCTTATTATTTCTCATACTTATTTTGTTAGTATTCATTGAGATATATGTAATTGATAAAAATTAGTGGAATTAATCATTTTTAAAGAAACTCACTCTCTTCCTTCTTATTATTTACTTTAGTCATATATACAATGATATTTTGTAGTAAAGTTAAAACTTCTTAATTTAATCTAAAATACAAAATCATTCAAGTCACTACTACACAATGTGCACATAGCACCACTATTTGGGTTAATTTTTGTCAAAAATTGACATTTTAAAGGCTTTGTGCCGAGATTTTGCATCAAATATTGTGTTGCAAATGTGACGCAATAATGATGCTACTAGACATTTTTTAAATGCGTCAATTTTTTTTCATTCTTCCGCCACATTAGCATCTACTTTGCACCACATTTGCAGTGCTTTTTATGTGGTACAAATATGATGCAAACATCAGCCGAATTTTTTTTTTAAATAATTAAATTTTACAAATTATTATATAATAGTTTGTTTATAGATTTTTATTTGTTTTGATGTGAATTTATTATTTGAAATTGAATTGAAGATTCCTAATATTGAATATTGTATTCAAGATTCTTAATATTGTATATTGTATTGAAGATTCCTTATATAAAATGAAATGAGTTTATTAAAAACTTAACAAAGTATCATAATAGGGTTTGCATATAAAAAAGTACAATAAACACATATTACACATAGTTGGAAAACACAATATTTGTATTGTGAATTGGTTTATACAATAACATACAATATATTACATTGGAGGATTACAAAAAGAGACCAATTCCTTTTTTAATTATAAAGCAAATTATTATGTGCCTAGGCACTAATACTCGTATTCGTCATCGTCCTCATCCTCTATATGATTCTCTTGTGACTGAATTTGTGCACCTTCTTCCTCTTCCAACTCCGTTTGTTTATCAACCTACAAATACATAATGATAAAAATTACAATTGTTTGAATTTAAAATTTATGTAACTCATAAATAATTAAACATGTCTTACTAACTCATAGTCATTCTCATTGACCCAATTGATTAAATCAGTTGACTCCTAACCTATTGATTTTAATGTTGCTTGCACCTATTTTGTTGCAAGTCTATTAAAGCAAGTTTCCTGCAAAAATGATGAAATGAAAAAAAAAGTATTAATAATGTATATAAGAGAATTTCTATAATGAAATCAATTATAGAATAACTCATATTGAACTTACAAAATTTTCCACTAACTCTACTAAACAATGTTGTCTCATTTGATGGGTCGCATATCCTCCTTTTCTTACTTGTGCTTTGTCACCTAACAGTTGGCTACTTTTCTTCCTTATGTTAAGTAAAATCTAATTTAAATATTTAATTAATATTAAAAATAGAATTTCAGACATCATAAATTGATTTAACTAGCCTGCAACCTTATTATTCTCATCTTGGAGCCATTTGTCCCAAAGGTCATTCTAAGCTTCTGGGTCTACATTGGGCGGTCGCAGAGATCTCCTCTCCACATTAGTGGTTCCTTCATATTTTAGCTGCATAGTATAGATATAAAATAATTATTAAAAGAGTATAATTTTTTAAAATGTGTTATTTAAACAATAAAATTAACCTAATAGGCCACTTAGTTCTCATAAACCCATGTGCTGCAATTTTTTTGATTAACCATGTTTTATAATGCGAAGTCCCAAAATTACGTTGAGTAAACTCAATTAGCCTCATGTAATTTTCTCTTTGGATTTCATTCCACTCTTTGTGACAATATGTTTTGGATATATTGCACACTCAAACAACATTTCTTTTTTCAAAAGACATCAAACCCAAAAATTAAAAAGGTTACAAATATAATATTTTTTTCACTATTAATAAAATAAAAAATGAATAAGTTTACACTAAAAATATAAGTTGATAAAAATTAATCAAGACAATTAAATAAAAAATATATTAAAATACATACTTTCCTTGAACATTCGTAGTATTTCACCAGTGTTACTTACATACAAAGTCATTTCTAAGGCCCCTCTAACTTTGTGTCAATACCTATCACGGATAAGGAAATAGGGTCTCTCATCATATGAAGTTAGTGGGGTTAGCGCGTCTTCCTCATTGTCATACCCCCTTAGTGAATTGGGGAGTATGTTGTTGGGGCTAGATGGAGGACAATTTTTTCATCTTCGTTTTCTTGTTTTAGCTCAAGTAGTTTGAGAGGGTCCTACACCCAAAATGGATTTGCAATAAAATTATAGGTTGTTATTATTGAATTAAATAAAATTAATTTGATAACAAAATAAAATAATTATACCTCTAAGGCGGTGACTCCCTCACTACAAATGAAGTGTGTGTACTACTATCCCTCTCAACATCCTCCAAGTCTATAAGCAAAGTAGACCTGCCATAATGAAGTGTTATTAATTTTTAATGACTATAAATAGTTAAAAATACAATAAATTTAATCAATCAAATGAAATAAAATTGTATTTAAAAAACTATAAAACCATACCTTCATGGTTGGTCCCTGGATGTCAAGTGACGATTACTGCTATGAATAAATTCCCGAATACTAGTCGACATGTCATTATAAAGTTGTGTGATTAGCATGTGTAAATATGAAAAATTACTCTTTAATTAGAAAATAAAATGTAAACCAATATCTTCGTGGTGGGTGTATAGAGGTCGTTGGACATGCATACGTGGAAGGTCGTCACGTTAGATCATCCAACTCCTCTTCCATATCACTTCGTGTTGAAGTATGAATGTTAGAGCCTTCACACACAAACATGCCAATTATCGAAGTGTCCCTACATTTGATTGATCTATATGGGCTATGATCTATCTAGAATCTTGGGAGGTCCAACAACCCATAACTCTGTGTCATCTCTAATATCAATAAAACATGCAAAAAAAATCAAAATAAGAACAATGAGATTGGAAATATACAACACTTATAATACGATTATAATGTTTCAAAACATTTAAAATTGTACATTTGCACAATTAAAATATTTAATTAATTCAAAAAGTGAATTAATTTATTACATCATTTTTCTAACAGTGACTTGAATAATTTTTACTACAATGAGTTGAATGCTTTTAAGTAATTCATTCATTCTTGTTGATGATAAGAGGTTCATTTATTTTTGCTTATTGTCTACCAAGATTGACATGGATTAAAATGATGGGGTCTTCGGGTGTGTGTTTATTTTCACATTAGGCAACTTTTAGGGCTTTTGAAACATCAATTTAAGTCAAATTATAGAAAAAATTGTGAATTACAAAAAAATATGGAACTTTAGGTTTGATTTGTTCAATTACATCAAATAAGGTAATTTCCTATCAAATTAGGTTAATTATTCTAAATTTGTTATGTTTATGATAATAGGTAAATTTCATGAAATTAGGGAAATTAAGCTGAAATTGTTTGAATTTTTTTCATAATAGGGAGAACTAGGTCAAATTAGATCAAACCTCCCTCACTCTCCCTCCCATTACAAACAAGCCCTGATCACCCACCCTTTGTTGTACATGGTGAATGGGTACATTAGATGGCATTAGAGTGGGAGTTGAAAACATGTGAAATCACCCTAGAATTTTCTATAGGTTTTTATGAAAATTTAGGTGTTTGTAAAGAGATGTGTGTGAAGTGTTATGTTCGTGAATTCCAACCTACCTATATAGGGGATTCGAGTGATTAATCTGTAAAGCAAGTATGGTGGTAGCGAGATAGTGTTGTATCGGGCGCGAGTATTATATGGTTGTTGAGGCTTCCATAGAAAGTAATTGATTCCCTATAAAAATCCACTATCTTTTTGTGTGTTTTTTAATTTGTAATCATGCTTATAACGAATGGTTAAAAGGATAGTGTGATTTGAAATAACAAATTCATAGAAAGTGGGTGATTTGTGTGATTTGAATAATGATGTGTCCATGGTAAATTTGTATAGTAAATTGGTCTATTTGGCATGTGCGTTAAAGGAGAACATGTAGCAGGGATGTCATAGCGAATGATTAGGTTGTTATAGTGACCCATCATATTTTTGGAATATCAAATTACTATAGCTTGTGAGGGATATCGAGATTGGTTTTGTATAGGGAAACTTGATTTACATGAATTTGAGGATAGCTATAGGGTTTTAGTGAGTGGTAAAATCTTCATATATGAAGGACTCAGCCCCCAACCAATGAAAAATGAGATGTGTAAATCTAAGAAATTAGGAGATCCAAATCCAAAGATACGTGGTTAGATTTCTTATTGTAATCTCTAAGGATTTCACAGTTGAATCATTACAAGTTCTGGACATATATCTGACATGTCTGCGAGGATGCATTTTTGGCAGCTTAATACTCAATTGGGATTCCATCTCTTCGCAAGGGCTATTGGTGGCAAAATGGTTTCAACATTGGATTTTATAGGTAGCGTGAACTTGGGTCCTATCGAAAAAACCCTATGGTTTTGCAATGGTGTAATGAAGAGTAAAAGAATTATAGAATGAAAATGAATGATTTAAATAGAGTATTAACTTATTGGTTTGTACTTCGATGATGGATGAATGAAGGTTTCATAGATTCGTGACACTAAAAAATCTTAAAGCATACACAACATTATTGTTATTGGATTCATAGACTCAATTGATGGGGTTTTCAAATACCTGATCCTTTGCCTGCCTCTATCATACTTATTTTATACTCAACACATTTTTAAAAAAAATCCTCTAGGGAATGTCTCTTACACTCACTAATATTAGACTCAATCCTCTCGTTGTCTAGTTAAAAGCTCTTGACGTTATCACTCTCCTAAGGGAAAAAGAACCTGCAAATGCATTTAGATGTGAGAGGTCAAATTTTTATTTCTTATCTTTTTAACTTACAAATGTCATGTAAACGTGGCCTCGTTTGAAAGTGTTATACGTCTTGATCTTAAATGTTGGCATCAAGAAAATAAGAAATTGAATGGTGTTTATAGAGGAAAAGATGCAGAGAAGGATCACCAACAACTCAACATTGAAGAACCATGAGTTAGCATTCAAGGTCTATCCAAAACTTGGTTTCTTAATAGGCCTAAAACTTTCTTAAACACCAATAATGTACTAAAACAATGTACTCAAGGTTATACTAACTTCAAACATTCTTATCACATCATAGTAAACATGATCATACACTTTTCAAAGTATCATACCTTCAATTTTCTTCATTTTCCCTTTTGACCTTCACCTAGGCTTATAGCCCTCCTTTTAGACAAATTCTGATGTAAATCACACAAAAAAATGAGTTAACTTTTACCGGTAAGATATTTGGATACCTATTATGGCCATTTAGGTTTATACAAGGTTGCAGAGCTCCATCATTCACCAAATTATTTTTATTCTCAAAATATCGTTTTAGCCCAAATCTTGCAATTAACCCTCCTTTTGGACAATTCTTAGTGTTATGGGAAATATGTAAACTTTAAAGATAATTTTTTTACTTTTCAAGTACCCATTTGGGCCTTACAACTTCATGCAAAGTTTTATTTCTCAACTCCTTACCTATTCTCCCCAGCTCTGTTTGTCCTTTTCTTGCCTAGTCAATTAGGCTTACCTAGGGTTTGAAGTAGCTTGCTTAGGGTTTTAATGCTTGCCTCTATTTTCAACCACTTGAAACACCTTTTCCCACTCAAATACACCTTTTATCATGCTTTCTCACATTTTCCAATCCTCCTTTTACTCTAATTATGCTCTTTCGTTGTATTTTCCATTCTTAAGCCTTCTCTTGCTCTTAAGCTCTCTTAGACCTCCCTACTCTATTTTACCTCTTCACTCTAACCTTTACTTTATTGTATTCTTCTCATCACCTATTCATTGTATTACTTCTCTTTATCCTTCATTTCATACTTATTACCCTCTTCATTCGATTTACTTTCTTCATTCAAGCTATCATTTGTCTGAATTCTCCCTTATGCCTTGATTAGGCTTATTAGGCATGAAAAAATTGATTTATTTGAAACTCTTAGAGTTGTATTCTTTATATTACCTATTATTATTCTTAGTATATGTAATTAAAATAACCACATTGGTTAGAAATAATATCAAATATCATCTTTTGTCCAAACTCCTTCAAATTTCCCTATTTTGACTCTTTGAGACTCGTTTTTCTTGCTCTAAAAACATGTATTTATTGGTCCCTGGAGGTATTTATGAGATTAATTCATAGTTTACCTTGTTTAATAGTTGTACTCATGCCAAATAAACAACCAAATTGAGTGGAAACCAAAGAAAAATTCAACGTTTATGTAATAACCCCAAAACTGCCTCGTAGGCTTCTTAAGAGCAATGCCTCTGTTTTCATGTTGGACAGGGAAACCTAGATACAACCCAAAAAATTGATACAATATTTGGATGGCCTTTACCCTCCTTGAGGTTTGTGAAAATTTCATTTTCTCAACTCACAATTCAAATCTCTTTTCTATCACCATGCTCCTTGTACTAGTTTTTTCTACTAGGCCTTATCAAGCCTTTTCCATGGTCATTTCATGGTTTTCATACTTCCACCCCTATAAATATCCTGAAACCTATTGAATATATTTTATTACCTCCTTCCCAATGTTCTTTCCAGCTTTTTAACTCTTGGAGTGGACCTTAACTCCATTTATCATCATTTTAGAAATTTGGCCATTATCATGCTACAGTCTTTGCATCGAGCTCTCTGATTAATATAAATTTTTTGAGTTTAAATATTATGACTCCAAATTTTTATGGAAGGTCCATACTAACCCTCAAAACATCTCTACAAAACTTAAATGTCTAATCTTTCAAAATATCTTGAAATAATTGTTTTATCATGTCAGTATTTTGGGTTCTTAGTTCAAAACCCTTACATAAATAACCTTATTGTGACAACCCTACCTCATACAACTTCCTCATCATCTGAAACTCACTTTTACATTCTAATAATCATTAATTACATGTAAATTATAATTAATCAAATACAAAAGGTTATAAAAACTTACTCATGATCCATGACCAAGAAACATACAAGCATTTCATGAAACATTCTTAGGGAAATATGTCTTCTTTCATTATGCAAACACATCTACAGACTTGTTGAGCCATCGAGGGCTCCTTCGCATGTACTTACTCTAAAAAAATCCCTTCTAAATAGTTCATAACTAACTTTTTAATTTAAATTTCCACCTTTATGCTCAAGATTCAACATGGTTACACTAGGTTTTCTCAACTTACTCCTATTAGAGTTAAAGCTTGAGTTTGACTTATGAATTCTTTCATACACCAAGGTGTATACACTTCATATATCCTATCATAATATCTTAACTGACCTTTTATAACATATAATCACATTATTTTCAACATTACACCATCTAAACTAGACTTCCAAATTCAAATTTTAAATACTCCCTTTTTGGAGGGAAACTCAAAATGTCCCATCTAACACACAACGAGAGACTTGGAAAGACCATAGTGGAGTTAAAAACACCTATCAAGACCTCTAGATCCTTATTCACCCCTTACTTTTACAAAATTACAAAAAAAAAACTCTTTTACTGATGTTCCTGCATCACTAGAGGTGTGTGTGTGTGTGTGTGTGTGTATTATTATGTTTATATATAAAACTATATATAGGTATTATCTATATACATATATATAACTATTTTATATAAGTATTATATATGTTTATGTGTAATATATATGTATGTATAGTGTTATATATGTGTATATATTATATTATGTGTATGTTATATTATATTATATTATTATATTATATAAGTATAATGTATTATAAATTATGTAAGTTGTGTTATGTGGTAAAACGTCTCCTTGATTTTGGTGATGTATCGGATGTCTCAAATTTTTTCAGGGACTTCGAGAATTAGAGTGTATGTCCTTTATTGTTTTGTAATCTTTCAAACATTTTTTATTTTATTACTTTTAAAATGTTGTTATTTTTACCAAGAACATTAAAATGCTATTAATTTTACCAAAAAAATTAAAATAGTTTTGAATAATAATGTTAAGAGAATGAAAAACATACAAAAATTCCTTGACTGATAAGGTCAATCGTCAAATTTAACTCCTGAAACCAACATTCCTTATACTTTTCCAAAGCATGCATGTATTCATGACATGCGGTCCAAGATCGATGCCACTTACATATACTAATAGGGTAAGTTTCATACACCAAATTATTATCTATTTCACGTTGATCAAAATAATAAATCATCCACATAGCACTTCAGGTATACCAAATTAGTGATACACCAAATTGGGGTAGACTTTAAAAAGTCAATTACATTTAAAAATTAACTGAGTTGAATTCACATACCAGAAATGGAAAAATATATTATATCTCAACAAAGAAAAATACATAATATGTAATGAGACTATGTCTAATGTTTTTTTATGTCACTTCCCTTTAATTTATGGCATGAAGATTTTCTAAATATGAACTCGTCCATTCAAGAGTAGGTCGGTTTGGAAATGGTATTTGTAGATCGGTTGGGAGTGGTTTGTGTTTTCGTCTTCGGTCAATCTTTCAACTCTCATGGTTATTATTTTCTTCTTCATATTTTTGAATCCACACAATCATCTCTGAAGTATTCAACAGACCCTAAAAATCAAACATGTAAATAATAACTATTGGCTATGCACACACTGAAAATACATCATATATGTTTGATATGAATTACAATGGAAAACAATAACAAGCAAAGTGTATCAGACAACCATGGTAGCATATAATCTTGCAAATAAAATGCTACACATGAAGCACCCATTAGCATGTTAGAAAGATAAATAGTATGTCAAGAGTATGTATAAATCAGTGAAAGGTAAGGTAATTGTAAATGAGATGTAACAATAGAACCTGTGTAGTATGTGAAAGTATAGAAAGTAGATGGCCCCATGAGCCTTGATGGGACTGGTAAAAGATATAATGCCAAACATCATTGTAGTGTGTAAGAAATTGTAAGAGATTTGCATTCACCACAAAATACCAAGTGAATGTGCATGTGTATATATAGAAAAATAGTGATATAATAAGAATATGTCTAGCATGGAAAACAAAGTGTAACATGTAAGTAGAATAAGCTAGAAAAAATAGATGCAACCAGATATAGAAGTGTATGAGTGTGATGGAATGATATGCAATATTTGAAGGTGATAAAAGCAACATGCCCCCAAGCAGATATGCATGAGATGAGGTTCATTTATAAAATATCCCTCAACAATCAAGAATGAACTATAGAATAAAATTTTGTCATTGGGAAATGGTTTGAAAAGTGTATGATGGAAATATATATCATAGAGCGTAGAAGGTGAATGTGGCAAGGTTCATTTCAGATTTAGACCCTCAGCATTCAAGTATGAACCATGGAACTAGAGTGCATCATAGGGTAATGACGATACAATGCATATATTAAAGGGTTTGAAATTTATTAGAAAGATTAGACGTAAAGTGCTAAGTGTCAAGTATTGTAATTAACATATAATAGTAATAAAGGAGGGAAGTTTTGTTTCCCCCAAGTGTGCCAATGATGGAAATTTATGTGGTGATATGAGAAGGACCATGCTATGGTGGTGGAGCTTGAAACGTGTCTTGGCCTTCAATGTAAGGATTATCTTGTTTGAAAAAGAGAATTGGACGCAGAAGTGGAAGAGGGTGGGGAGAGATTTTGAATGGTGGATGCTTATTTGGGATTAATAACGTTGTAGAAGACTTGAGAGGAGGAGGGGTTAGACCGATTGTTAGATTGTGTTTTGTAGTTGGAATTGGTAATGTTGTAGATGCCTTAGTAGGAGGATATAATAGGGTAGATAGTTTTGAATACAGTTTGAAACTAGGTTGGATAGGCGGTGTTTGACTTACTAGAGAAGGAATATGAGTAATGATGGACTGATGCTTACTAGACATGGATGGATCAGATTTGGGAGCCCAATGGGATTTTGTAATTGAAGATGATTATGAAGCATAATTTTGTGTAGCAAATGAAATGAAACCATGGTGCTTAAGGTGGCCAATTCTTCATTTTAAAGCATAGAAATAATTGGCATTATGTTCATTAATTTGATGATAATTGTAATATGGGTGACCTTGGTACTTTGCAAGTTGATAAGGAGGATAGTAATGCGTAGATGAAAAGTTGATCAATTGGTGAGTGAGGAGATGAAGAAGAATATCATATTTCTTAGCATCGAGATAAAACTTAAGAGGTGTCGGTAATGGTAATACTTGAGGTTCACTTACATGAGAACATATAGAAGACATAGAAGTAGAATGATATGAAGAAAGAGAACTAGCATGGGCCTGAGAAACATTCTTGAGATGTTGGATTTCAGCTTTGAGAGATGTAATCATTGTTTCCATAGCTTGAATTTTATCTTGAAATAAACAATGTAAAGTTTGAATTGACTCTAAGATAGGTTGATTGGATGGAGGATTAGGAGGGATAGAGTCATTAGATAGATGATCGAAAATGGCACTAACTTGTGTAGGTGGTGTATCGTGAGGGAGATCTACATCTTGTCTAGGGTTTTTTGGATAATATCTTTGCAAGGTGGGTGCATTTGAAGCAAGTCATGTAAGAATATCTGAGGAATTTTAGGATCCATGAAAGAAAAAAATAAAGATCCAAGTGTATGATCACGAGTAGGGTTCACAAAATGATTTAATCTAATTTTGAATTAAATCTAAATATTTCAAACTCATTACTGAACCAAATAATGTATAAATGTTGAAATACAGAAAAGACACAAGCAAGATAAGATGTAATATTTGAAATCCTAAGAAAATAAGAAGGAGAGAGGGCTTAGCTAATTTATGTTTGACCTGGAACCGATTTGGACTGGGAAAAGTGATGAATAAACTAGGCAAAGTGTCATAACTGCTCACAATAAATTTTTGAATGCAGGGATGAGGCTAGACACGGACAACCATTGCAAGACAAGGGTGACTAGGTGCTTAAGATTGCTTTTGGGTGCATGTGATTGTGAAAATGATCAGAATTTGGTTTTTATTATGTCGCAAGATCATTATTGTTGCTTCATGTTGATCTCCTGATAGTCACACAATGAATGTTGAAGGTACATATAACCTAGAAAATAGAAGTTCATCTGCACAAGTGCACAAACCACAT
Source organism: Taxus chinensis (assembly GCA_019776745.2). Classification (NCBI taxonomy): domain Eukaryota; kingdom Viridiplantae; phylum Streptophyta; class Pinopsida; order Cupressales; family Taxaceae; genus Taxus; species Taxus chinensis. The sequence goes on along the minus strand of CM034154.1, from coordinate 92,165,032 downwards.
CAAACCTAAAAATAAAAATGCGTAATGGGGAGTCGAACTGACCCTAGTGGTCACTCCGAGAGTGAACTTATGACCGATTGTTGCACTACATCTTAAACTCTATGTAGTTCTTGTGAGTGTGTGTAGAAATTGTGCCCTTTGTGCAAGTGCACTCGATAGCGGGTTGTAGCTAGAATGTAGAAATGTAGTAGAATGAAATTCCCCTTCCTATGTAGTGTATGTAGAATATGTAGTCCTTTGTTCCTTGAGTGAATGCTAGATAGATGTTTTGAAGTGATTTAGGTGCCTTTTGAATGCAAGCTTAGGTGATAGTAGTAATGCTTAGTGTTTGGTCCTTGATTTTGAACACATAACTACGTATTTATATGATTCCCTTGTTTTAATTTCATAATTGAAAACTAGAAGGCCGACCCATAAGTGAAAAAGATGCTCAAAAGATAAAAGAGACCAAAAATAAACAAGGTGAAAAAGGGTTAGTGGCACCTAGAGGGGATAGGGGTGAGTGGGTGCTTTTGTCTTAGCTGGATGTTGGTGTCTGGAACCATAAAAGATAATTCAATAAAATTATGTGTAAGACCAAAGAGGAAACAAGAAACAAAGTAAAGAGGCTAAAGATAGATGTCAATTACTAGTTTCTTGCTTATGAATCATATGAATGCTAGTATGTTTTTAGGACCTAGAAATATGCCCAAGTGCATGATTTTGTGTCTTTGATTTCACCATTATCTCATTTACCTATTATTTTGACTAAATTAAATCCTCTTTCTATATCCCATACCTTGAGTCTATTAGGTCACACATGTTCTCCACCTTAACAGTTAAGGAATCACAACAAATTCTACATAGTACATCTCCAAACTATCTATAAAATTCCTCATGTTTCATATCTAAATCCATATTTATTCTAGATAATATCATGGGCCCAGGAAATTTTAAGCTGAAAAACCTATCTACACATTATGAACCCATCCCTTGTACTTTCAACGACCATCTTTTTAAATTCAGAAATTAGCTTGGTTGGCCTAGATTTTACTTCGGGTAGGCTAAGTGAGAAAACATTGGAATGGTGATTTATTTTAAAATTTTCACCCTAAGCTATTAGGATTATCTAGGTATTCTATATCAAAGGCACAATATAGAAATGTTGTTGATAAATTCATTTAAGCACATTTCCCTTAGAGAAAAATTATAATTAAGATACCCAAAATTGGAATACATCTATATTGATGCCTTAGATAAAAAATCCAAGTAGTATATTCAAGCCACATGTAAATTTATAAGTGTAAGGCTTGATTCGAGAGCTCCATCTTTTTCAAATTCTTGTAGATAACTAAATTTGGAAATTTATCTTTTGGCAATAGATACTTTGGCCTTTCACCATAAGCATGACTTATGTATGCATTTCAATCTCAAGTGTTATATCATTATCCCTCTTTTGTAAATTGTTTATTTATACAAATTTATTCATCGATCATATATCCAATCACATAAAAATAAAATAGTATGATCTCCATAAGCATCTCAACTAGAATTTTTCACAATTCCTTCAAATTCCTTTGAGATTCCATACAAATGGGACCTAACCATCCCATGGTTTGGTCCCAGGCCAAATAATCCCATTTCTCTCCTCAAACGACTCTTTTTATAATTTGATATCTTTTTATGGGTCATTTCATAACTTATAGGGCAACCGTAGTGTAACATCTAACCTACGAAACCTATATAGGAAATTATAATAAACTCATTTAATCACTTGGAACTTTTAAGAATCACTCATTGCAAAATACACTCATAAAGCAAATAAAACTCTCCTAAACCCCCTAAAAGAAAAAACACAACTCAAGACCAGTACATACACAATTTTGAAGCAAGTTAAACCATATTCAAGGGCCATATATCTCATTTTATATACTTCCTAAGTGGATCCAAGCCAAGTTAAGAAAGGAAAAATAATTACAAAGCATTTCCAAAGTTTGTAAGGGTCAAGGGAATCAATCTATCATTTTCAAGCACATCACACACTATATTGAAATTACGAATGGTATACTTTAATTTATTATATATTTATGCCCACTAGCTTTGTGTGAAGATAATGAGAGGATGGAAATCTATAGTTTTGGTGGTACTTATTTTAATTGAATCCTCTCTACATGGTGTACTGTGATTGAGATTGAGAATTGTAATGGATGACATCAAAATTTATGAATATTTATTTGAAGCATTATAATGGGGGAAAGAGGGTAGTACTAATAAAGGGGTAGAATCCATGTAACCAAATTTAAGGTCACTACATTTAGTGGGTAAAGCATTTTAGTGCCCTAGACAATTATGCATCTAAGGTTTCCTAGCAGTGGAATTTTCATAGATGCTAAAAACATGCTTTGTTTTTTAAAACTCTATTATAATTTGGATGGGGGAGTCAAGATATTCTAGAGGAAGGAAGAAAATAAATTAATAAAGGGGAAAAAATGGAAATTAAAACTTTTAATATACAACATGTAAGAAGGCTCAATTTAAGGTAAAAGGAATTTGTAATAGTTTCTACGAGTGGAGAGAGGGATACATCCCGATCAGGATTGGTAAAGAATATATCTTGTGGGGGATTCATGTATGAGAAAAGAGAATATTTTTATTTTGAAGAGGCTGATAATGGCATAGAGGAAGAGAGCATAGTGAATTACAACACTATCCCTTCACTTTCCTACTCAAGTTGGCTCTCTAATGTTTCTCTATTACCTCCTTTATGTTTTTAATTTCTCATTACTATGCAGTGAAATACATGGTGGTCTCTTAGGGTATAAGGGAAAAAATTGGTAATAAATAAAAAGATGTGTTTAGCACCAATTTTCCTCCATCTTTGACCACAATATTCAATTACATGGGGTATAACATACATAACGAGTTTGAAAGTGTTGGAATACAACTTGATGGTGCATATGGTGTTTTAGGGAACCAACATATTCATTGTCGACAACCATCTCATGTATGTTCATGAATACAAATTTTAAATTGTGATATAATGGTTTGGGAAATTCAACCCTCGCAAATAGTCAGTTGACTTCAATCTAGTGCATTCCCCAAAACACAACACCATGGGCATTCCCTTCAATGCATGGATTGCCGTCATATTCAAACTTGGTAATCCAAGTATTGTATACATGTATGATTTGTTTCATTTATTTCCTCTTCCACTTTCTTTGGTACTCCCATTCCCATTAAATAAAGTTCAAATTCCCACAATAACCATAAAATATCAAAGTGTTGCAATTATTGATATTGAACAACATAGTCTTATGGAATGCAATTATTGTAGGATATGCACAAAATGGTTTAGACAAGGATTTAAATATTTTTAAAGAAATGCCTAGGAAAGATGTATTGTGGATCACACACCTTATTGGATATAAACAAATTGGGCTTAGTGAAGAAACATTTTTTCAAGTAAATGCAATTGGAAGGTGTAAAGCACGAGGCATGGAGATCCACAAAAAAACACATCTGGATTTTTGTCAAATGTTGTAGCTACAGATCCTCTAATAGACATTTATGAAAAAAGTGGAAGCATAAATAAGGCTCATAAATTTTTTGACAAAGTGCACAATACACATTTATTCTCGTGTATAATGATGATTGTATGATATACAATGCATGGGTATTGTAGGCATTCTTCAGAATTCTTGTTTAATAATTCCATATAAGAGTGATAACAGTGAACTATATAACTCTGGAGTGAAAATATAGCATGGGGGACAAAATAATGGGAAATGCAAAAGGAGAGAAATATTCTTGACAAAAATGGAGAGCCACTTAGTCAGTAAGAAATGAGAGAATATGAATCTACAGGGAAAGTGAAATTCAAAATTGGTGGTTTGTCTTTTGATTGTTATGGCAACACCTAAAAAATTAGAGGATATTCAAACAAGGAAACCACACATTAAATTAGAAATTGGTGGTTCACAACATCCTAGGTATACAACCGAGGAAACTCATTTTACAACAAAATTGGAGCCCTTTAAATTTTATTCCCAAAAGGAAAACAATAAGCATTAACATGTTTCTAATAGGAGATAATTAAACATATTTTGGCTTTACAACTCACGTGCAATTGCTAGTTATAACTTATTGCAAGTTTTTCTTTTTAAATTAATACAATATATCAATAAGTTCCTCTTAAAGTATATTTTAAAAACAAATTACATTTAAAAAAATTACTATGGTTAAAAAAATTACTATGGTTCAAATCCAATAGTTTTATATTACATCTTCTATACCAATAACAAACATAAATTTTAAAAAAATAGTAAAATGTTGGGGGCTTAGGAATCCCTATTTCCGAGGCGTCAAAGGTTCAAGTCTCCCAGGACATGGACATACTCAACAAGATTCACTAATTAATTTTTTCAGACTTATTTTATTTGAGTGAAATGTTGTCCAAATAAACATTATGAATTATAATTTATGGATGAATCTATCTTTAATGTGTTTTTTTTGTGGTAATGTGGAAGGATCAACTAATACCTAACAATTTGGAGCTTTAAAGAGTGAAGCTCTTATACAAGGCAGGAGATCAGCCCTACTTGGAGTAGCACACACTGAGCCCTTAGCACATGTTACGGGTAAAACGTGGGATTTAAACATGTTAGGTAAAACTAGTTTACTAAGTAATTTTACATTGTATTTACATTTACCTTGATTATATTTACCATAGGTAACTAGATTTTTACTAGGGTAGTTATTTATTTATTGTGGTTAGTTGGGTGACTGGTTGTTATATATTTGTTATACGATTAGTATATTGTTAAAACCATATATTTGTTTAATTCAGTCATGTAGGTTTATTGTTGTAGTTGTGCAACTGATATTTGTGTGTATTTAGGCTATGTAACTTATATATTGTAGCCATATCATTTGCATTATAATATGCTCATTTTCCATATCAATAAAATCTACACAAGATGCCTCTTTGTTTCATCATATCCTCACCTTTTGGTATCATAGCTGAATTTTGGAGCTTGTGCAAGCAACAAATGTCGTATGAATATTAAAAAAGTGTGAAGAGGTCTTGAAGAAGTTTTCTGCCCTCTTGGAGAGCCTGTGTTGCCTCCAACATTTTCCCAAACCTACCCTGCATCTCCGCAACCTACATTTTATTTCCCAGGAAAAAGAAAAGCATTTCTTCCCTAGTGCCTACTGTACCAGGACTGCCTATTGAAAAAATTATGGTTTAAACCAAACCTTAAAAAGAATCCAGAAACAAATTATTTCCCCAATAGGGGTTTCATCACTAAGTTTAGAGACATTGTTCTAACACTAGTCGTAGCTCCAAATTTGGTGGTCTATGCTAAACACCTACAAACTGAGCTCTTCAATGGGCTAGTGGGCTAGTTTATTGTTGTTGAGAGGCGAGTTGTGTAGTGTGATTTGTGTAAACTAGTCTTGTTGCAATGATCGAGTCACACATGTGGGTTTGTAAATGAGTTGGGACCGAGCCCAGTCTACACCCCGAGCCCACATAGCCTATTGCTGAGTCAAGGGTTGTGCAAAAGGCGGATTGAGGTGTGGCATTTGCATTGGAAATTTGCAAAGGATGACCAACCACATTATTGTGAAGGATGGAGATCATGCGAGTTGCAAGGTTTCATGCCAAGTTGATCACTACTTGAGCCCTCCACACCAAAAAGTTGTGTAAGCCATACACCATCTAAGTTGGATTCCTTGTTGTCCACCAAATAAAATGGTGGGTTTATTATATCTTGGTTGACAAGACCGATCTTAAAGTCGAGCCAAGCGAGCTACTAAACACTTACCGCGTAGAACCTTGTTTCAAGTTATTCACCGCATTGTCCTCATCGTCATCGAGCCTACGAGCTCTATCGCCTCTGGATTCAACCATTGAGCCAAACATTACATCGGATCCTTTGCACAAAACACCTACAAAAAAATGACGGAGGTAATACCCAAAGTAAATGAGCCCTATTTTTAACCCTGCCACATCAGTCGAGCTCTGCACAAGCGGGAAAACAAATAAATGGTGGAAATAATCCATTGCATTTGGTATCCATTGGAAAAGACATAAGCGATGATAGTTTTCAAGAAGCGGTTTGGAAGAAATACCTAAACCACTAATTCTCCCTCACAACAACACGTGGACCTCTCCAAAAGGTACCACGTCATCACTTCTTTAAAAGGTAATTTATTTCAAATTTGGATTTAAATGTATTTTCCACCATTGAAGGGAAATTTGTTTTTCTCCCACAACTTATATTTTGATTCTGAGCCATTTTTGTAAGAGGGGTGCCCGAAATAGCTGTTTTTTACGATTTTTCACATTATGAGCCATTTGAGCTCTAGAGGCCACTAAGGCCTCGAAAAAAAATCTTGCCATTCAATTTTTCTACATAATCAATTGTAATTAAATATTGTCATTGTATTTTTACATTATTTTGTGCTAACATGCCATCTAGTTGGGAACAATATAACCACCCTCTATGGAAAACAATGCTTTGAAACTCTTCTTACCTAACTCGCAACTACTTCGTGGTGACAACTATGCTGCATGGAAGACCAAAATTCAAACTCAACTCGAGTTTGAAGAAATTTGACCTGTTGTGAATGGTGTCGTAACCCGATCGATAAATGATGCAACCTAGCAATGATAGTTTGATAGGGCCAATCAGAAGGCCAAGTTGATAATCTTGTTCGCAGTTTCTAATGACATACAACCCCACATGCGAGATGCCAAAACAACCAAATAAGCATGGGACAAGTTGAACACCGTGTACGAGGCCCGAAACAAGAACACAATATTGAATTTGTAGAGTCAGTTACATAAACTGAAACTCAAGTCGAATGAGAAAGTGGAGGATTTCTTATGGAGAGTTGTAGCATTGAGGGCTTCACTTCTAGCCTTGGGAGAGGAGGTCACTGATACGAGCACAATGCGAAGCGAAGTGTAGGGGAGAGACGAGGCATATTCGGTTGATGGTTTGAATATTATAATTTAAGTTATTTATGATGGTGATTTGTACATGTGTGAGATTTATTAACCTAGAGGTGGTGTGGGTCATGAATTAGGGAGGTAGAGATGTTATGTCAACATGTACATCACTAAATTGAAATTATATGTAAATGTTAGAGCCTACATCTCATGTCTGAGTGGGAGTTGTATAAAAAATATGACAGAGAGAGGATCATCATCATCATCTATCTATCATCAACGAACTACGATTACCTACATGTAAGTTTCCTCTTCAAATTTGTGGTAGGTGAAATCAAGCGTGCCTAAACCATATGTTCTGATTATCTCAGACATGAGGGAGCATGTAGTGATGTTGGTGTAGTGTTGCAAACAACATAGGTGGGAGATTCGTCTGTGCAACGAAGGGCACAACTACGAGGGCCTTTCCCCTACCTCTAAGACTCCCATTTTTACCATCATCAATCTCATGAAAATAGATGTAGTCAAGGTCGATCAAAATTCAAATAATTTACAAGTAGAGTTTGGCACAACTATGGGCTAGCTATACTCCTCCATTACAAACAAGACTACACACCTTGGTTTCCCTACTAGATTTTTCCCAATTATAGGCTTGGGTTTCCATTTGAGTCGAGGTGGAGAAGGTTTTATCTTGAAGAAATATAGTCTGCCTACGGATAATAAATAGGTGGTAGAGATACAAAATGTCAGAATGTGACATTGAAAGGCTCATCATCAGCAACAAACTACAATTCCATGCACAAGTTTACTCTTTCGAAATTATGGTAAGCAAAAGCAAGTGTGCCCAAACCATATGCTTTGTTTATCTCAGAGAGGAATGATCATGTAGTGATGTTGGTGGTGTTGCAGACAACACAAGTGGGTGGTTCATGCTCACAACAGAGGGCACAACTACGAGGGCCTTTCCCCTACCTCTCACACCCCCATTTTCATCGTCATCGATCTCATGAAATTGGATGCAGTTAAAGTCAATATACATTCCAAGGCGACACAGGTAGAGTTTAATGTAACTATGGGCTAGCTACACTCTACCATTGTAGACAAGAATGCACATCTCGATTTCCTTGTTAGAGTCTTGCTGACTATGGGCATGGGCGGTCATTTGAGTGGAGAAGGATTAGGTTTTCTTTGTAGGAAATAAGGCTTATCTACAAACACTAAATGGGTGGAGAGATAAGGATTCTGAAATGTTGACTATGTCGCGAGCTATACATAACATTTCCTTCATAGGGACCATCTTTGCTAGCCTTTGCCTTGTAAATTTAGAGTTCTCAAAGTAAATATGTGCGATGAAAAGTGTACACAAATGAAAGGCAACCCAATTTTGCAAGAAATATTATGAAAAAGGACACAAGAATAAAGTCAACTTGTATAACATTATGAAAAAGGACACGAGCAAAAAGTTTTAATTTGTTACATGTTTTTGAATAACTTAGTTTAGAATCATGATTTATTTGTTTTGTTGTGAATGCATGCTTGCAGACTTCAGAGCGTATGTTTTCTCAGGAAAACAACAATTTTTTCATATTTGATCCACATCACCAAAAGCTTTAACTCAAGCATCTGATTTTTCTGGTGATTTACAGTCATTCGATGGATGGACGTTGATACCGTTGTGTCAGAACAAGCTATATCTTGGCTATATAATGGAGTTTGGAGCACCTTTTTTTTTCCCAACCTTAATGTAATGGAAGAGAAAAAACTTTAGATTGCCAAAGTTGCCTAAGACATGGTCCCAACCTCATCCCTTATTGCTTAGTATCTCTTGGGAGTGGAACCATGGTAGATGGCTAGGCAACACCTTTTACACCATCATAGACACTTTTGGGTCACAACTTATTTGATATCTCTCAATATTTTTCAAATAAATAATATATACATACATTTTAAAATTACTCATAAAAAAAAAATTTAAAAAAAAAAGAATTTGAAATTTCAATAAGTACGTATAAGAGAAGAAAAGCCTTTTTCCTCTAACATTATGAGGTCAAGTACATGTGAAAATCACCCGCCCGCCACTAGGAATTCGTATGATCATGATTCATATTCAAACTGTCCATAGTTGAATATACACATATATAGGTACAACTAATATAACTCAACTACAATAATTATAAATACTGACCAAAATCCTACATTTAAAGTCATGGATTGCAGAGGTCTCAGGTGTGAAGGGAGGCCATGCTGTACTATGTTTTCAGTACGGTCCATTGTCTAAAGAAAACCAGACGCTGCTTTCGATAAAATACAGTCTTTGAACCACTGCAAAAGATACAGTCCTTTGAACTACTTACTGCAACATACTTAATCCTGTTTGTTCCTCAATGGGTCTGAGAGTTTCAGAACCATCCATGGCTTTCAGGATTTTACTGGCGTGTACCATGTTGTTTTGGATGTCTTCTTGGTTGCTAACGGTTGCTCAGATTGAAAGTGATGGAAATATGTTGCTGGGTATGAAGGGATCTCTGGGTACTGATGATAATGTGTTGCTTTCATCATGGAATGCATCCATTCCACTCTGCCAATGGAGGGGCATCGAATGGAAATGGCAGGATGGCACACTTTTGACCTGCAATACATCCATGGTAAGAACAAATCTCACCCTTTACAGAGACCCTTCAATTTTTGCCTACAGTATCCAGCTTGCCGCTGCTGGACTCACAGGAACAATTCCCAAAGAGATGGCCAAGCTATCTAATTTGCAGAGGCTGTATCTGAATGTTAACATGCTCAAAGGCCCAATCCCATTAGAGCTTGGCAACAGTGAAAGCCTTGCATTCCTGCAATTGAGTCGGAACCAGCTTAATGGCACCATACCACCTTCAATATGGAACCTCTGTGACAACCTGGTTGAGCTTGATCTTGATCAGAATGGCTTTGATGGGCCTATTCCAGATCCAGCCTTGCCAAATGTCACATGCCCAAATCTGCATAAGCTTGACTTTAGCGACAATCATCTTGAAGGCTCTGTACCCACTTTCCTTCCCCAATTCAGGGGCCTTCAAGACCTGGACCTCAGCAACAACTCGTTATCTGGAACAATCCCAGAGGCCCTTGCCAATCTGAGCCTCACTGCGCTGAATTTGGCAAACAACAATCTCAGTGGTCCTATACCCAGTTTTTCGCAGAATTTTAGCCAGAATAATTTTGTGGGCAACAGCCCTTCTCTGTGTGGGAATCCGCTACAAGCTTGTGGAGGAGGCCAATCACCAAATCAGAGCAGTGGGCATCATTCTGGACTGAGCCCTGGGGCTGTGGCCGGTATTGTCATTGGTCTGATGGCTGCCATGGTTATTGCAGTATCTGTTTTGATTGCGTTGGGTACATCTGGGGATAGGAAGATAAAAGGAGAGATTATAACTGAATTTGAGGAAGAAGAGACTGGGGAGGGCAGATTGGTGTTGTTTGAAGGAGGGGAGCATCTCACAGTTGATGATGTTCTCAATGCAACTGGGCAAGTATTGAGCAAGACAAGCTATGGGACTCTGTATAAAGCAAAACTAGTTCATGGAGGTACAATTGTGCTTAGATTGCTTAGAGAAGGCACAGCTAGGGACTTGGAAACGTTCTTGCCTGCTATTAATGATTTTGGTAGACTCAGGCATGAAAACCTGGTTCCTCTGAGGGCATACTATGATGGCCAGAGAGGGGAGAAGTTGCTGGCTTATGATTATATACCCAAAGGCAGTTTGGCCGATCTTCTTCACGGTTCAGGCAGGCAGGTTTTGAACTGGGCTAGGAGACTCAAGATTGCCCTTGGAGCAGCTAGAGGGTTGGCCCATCTTCATACAGGGCTTGAAACACCCATAATTCATGGAAACCTCAAATCTAGGAATGTTTTGGTTGATGAATACTATGTAGCCCATCTCACAGATTATGGATTGGACAGGCTCATGAGCCCCTCTGCTGCAGCAGAGATGATGGAAGCCGCAAGCCTAGAAGGCTACAAGGCCCCTGAACTTCAGAAGATGAAGAGGGCTAATACTAAGACTGATATCTACAGCTTTGGCATCTTACTCTTGGAAATATTGATGGGTAAGAGGCCAGGAACCAATGCCTCTGTTACAAATGAAATAGTTGACTTGCCCAGCATTGTGAAGGATGCAGTGCTTGAGGAGAGAACCACACAGGTTTTCGATGCAGAGATTTTGAGGGGATTGAGGAGCCCGGCAGAGGATGGATTGATTCAGGCCCTTCGACTTGCAATGGGCTGCTGTGCACCTTCTCCTCCTTCTAGGCCAGATATCAAAGAGGTGATCAGACAACTGGAGGAAATAAGACCCAAACTGCATTCACCTTTGTACACACCTAGGGGTTCCATTCCAGATTAGAAATGAGCCTCATGTGGGGTTGATCATCATCCTCTCTGTAAGGGTAATTTGTTTTCTAGAACTTATGATGTTTTCAGTGATTCTCTCTTCATATGAGGCCTTATTTCTGCCATGACCTCCGTAAGGGCGAGGCCCATACAGAGATTAGATACATATTTTGTGGGTTTTAGCTCCAGTTAAGTGTGTTTTGGCATTCATTTTCGGTTTGTGGATTGTAATATTAAATTGTTAGCATCTTACAGTTCTATACAGCTCAAAACAATATATCAATTGCATCGTATGGGACAGCAAAAGGCTTGTGGGCTTTACTTATATTTCAGAGTAAATGAACAATCTGTAAAATTGTTTTTCTAGATGGAAGTTCTAATGTTTATAGAGTTTTCCTTTTATGGCCAAAAATTGGTTGTACTGCTCATCAGACTTATGATATGTAATCATTTTTTTCCTTCCCAAAACTTGATGCCACTAACTAGCCTCTCTAGTTCTTCAGAATGTATCATGTTTTAAGCTGAAAGTTGGTGTTCCGAATCAAGCAATGTAATGTCATAATGTTTCTGCTGGTTCATATTTAAAACCTCAAAAAAATTAAAAATATTTCAAATTGTTCTTGACATGGGCATGAATCAGCACAAACACCTTTGTCTATCATAATATCTCTGGCAGAAACAGCCAGAGATATATCATAATTCAGATAACAGACCAGTCTGCCTGCAAAGTAGCTAAGAAAATTATGAATTATGTTTTAGATTGTAAGAAAATGAGTAAGAGAATTCTACATTGCTGAATCAATGTTCCCCTCCATATTCTAGTGCTGGTGTTCCCTTCCATATTTTTGTGCTGGGTTGTGAGAAGCATATCATGTTTTGGCCCATTGAAGAGCTATAAAAAGTCAATTTGCTATTTGTTTTCATGGTTACTTCCAATTTCTTGGACATTTTTAATGTTTTGCATTGTTATTAGGAAAGCTTGAGAGCCCACATACACAGATCAGTGACCTCGGAAAAAACATTCTTCCCACATAAAAAAACAAAATTGATTGTTAAGAATCCTTAAGAGTAAGGTGTCCCCTTTGACAGTGAGAACCAGTCCATGTGGGTCTTTATTCTTATTCAGGACAATTACCATAAACATTTGCTAGTTGGTGGATAGGAGAAACAGTGAATATAATTAGTTTTTGGTTTTCCATTTTTTTAATTATGTTGATAGACAAAGGTTGGAATGTGATAATGTGATGGTTAATTTTTATTTTTAATATTAATTTGATTATTGGAGGATAATTTTAAATTTAAATTTGATGTTTATTTGACCGTCACTTAATTTTTTTTCTCTTTTTGTTTGGAGAAATTAATTGGAAAATTGCAATATCTTGATTACACTGTAGAGTTTGGGGCCCATTTTTTCCAATATCATTTTTTTGGGACCAACATAATAATGTAGTTGGATTGATGCCATATGTCACTATTAAAAATAATTTTAACTGAGAATGTAATGGAGTCATTAATTGATGTGGCTTGCGAAACATTTAAGATAGGCACCTTGAAATCGATATCTGTCAATGTGACATGGTAGAGATTACTATTGGAACCACCTTTATATTATAAACAAAATAATAAGAATTGTTACATAGTAAGGGGGCAACCAACAGAGAACATGACCTCAAAAGAGATGAAGCCCAAAGGGCAATACAACAAATGCCACATAGGCAACCAAAAAAAAGCCACAAAGGCTACAGGGCACGGCCATGAGGGTGAACAAAACAAACTATATCAAGGCACCATTATGCACATGGAGCAACAACACTTGGAGGCGAAGGCAGAGGCAGATCATCCCTTGGCAAAGAGAAGCCAAGTGTGTGAGGCTCATCAGAAGGGGAGTTGATCATCCAGTCATCCTGGTCCGACATCTAAACACAAAGTGGCACCATGATCCCCCAACCAGGTGGAGGTGCCCCGCCAAACTGAGAACTTCTCCTAGGCGGAGACCTCCAGTTCGAAGAACTAGCAACCGCTTTACCACGCGTAGGAAGGCTCCAACCAAGCCCGAAGGAAGAAGGGCCAGGGCGAGCCGACAATGGAGAAGGCTGATCACTCCTTGAGTGGCTACGTGAACGCCCGCGACGTCTGGGTGGCGGCAGTGGAGGCGGAGGGCGTCGATCATCATCTAGGGGGATCTGACTCATGGTACAAGGTGTGTTGCCCCAATGGTCAAGCAACTGTTGGAGATGAGAAAATTCCAACGCCACTTTTTGAGCTTGGGCCTAGATATGCAAGCACACAGAAGACAAAATTGCCACCTTCTCATTAATAGATATCTCCATAGTGAGTTCATAGTGCTGAAACAAAGCATTGTTCGTAGCTTTCCAAAGCTGGAAGAGAATAACAGAACGTAAAAAATGCCAAAGAGAAGCAATGTAAGAAGGTTAGTCAGCATAATCCAAAAAAAAACAATTTTCCATCAAAAAACTTAGGGTGATAAGGTTGAAAAAGAGAATGGATCCAACACCAAGCACTTTGAGCACGAGGTAAAACTAGAAAACATGTTTGAAAGACTCAGGACGACCACAACAAGGACATTTGGGGTTAGGAATGTCGATGTGGCTTAACCGTTCCCCCAGCGGAAGGCCTTGGTAAATCAAGCATCAAAGAAAAAAATTCAACTTGGGATCAAACAGAGGGTTCCATGCCTGATGGAGACATCAAAGCCAAGTGGAGGGGAAGGAGTGCAAGTTCCATCTGGAGTTGAGCTTATCCAGAGCAGGTGAAAGTAGGAGAAAGCAAATAATAGATGACTCTGGGATCATATTTTAAGAAGGGAATATCCACATTCCATCTCCAGTCTTTCCACCAGGCAAGAGGTGGTCGAAGCCGAAGCTTATGCAACATGACATCTGACATAAGAGATTGAATTCTCGGGATAGATGGCAAGTCTGAATTGGCTAACTGGAATTTCTGTTTCAGCTCAAGCCACATAAACCAATATCTGTTGGAGACAAAATCCCTTATGGTAAAAATTCCCTTCTGAAACAGCCTCATATCTTTGATGTCTGACAATTCCGCCAATGACAAGTTATCTGAAAAAATAGGCGACCACCATATATTATGATCATTGAAGGAGAGACCAGTTTAGAGACCATCACCAACCCAACGCATCAGATGTTTCATGGAATCGAAGGCCTTCTAGATGCTTTTCACCACAAACGTACCAGGTATTTTCATTGGCACTCTAGTAATAATTAAGGTATGAAAGCCAATGTTCTTCCAACATTATTTACCACAAGGAGAACTAGAGGAAATACAATGTCTTAAGAGAATTTTCCAGGGGTTGTTGTCGTGAATACAACGAATAACCCATTTGGCACAAAGGGATATAGTCTTCCTGTACACATCGATGACACCCATACCACCCTGATCCCTTGGAAGCATACAAACCTCCCAAGCCACTCTGTGAAAGCCTCCTTGTCTATAACTCAACCAAATAAAATCCCTTAAGATCTTGTCCAATTTGTCAAAGGAAGCCTGAGAAGGACACCAACATGTTGCATAGTAAACCTGAGTTGCTGCTATAATTTTAGTGCAAACTTGGAATTTATCGGCCAGCGATAAAGGTCGAGAGACCCACTTCTGCACTTTCTGCTCAACCCAATCAATCACAAACTGCCACAAGGTAGAGGATTCGTTGTCAAAAGCAAAGGGGATCTCCATAAACGAAAATTTTTCTCCTCGTTGAATGCACTTCTAGGGGTAAGCCGCCAACCAATGTGGTATGGGGCTAGGGACTTAGACAGAAACCCAAAGATTTAGCACGCTGAACATTAGACTCCAAGGCTTTGCAAAAAGTGTCAAGACAAGCAAAGGTCTCCTAGATATTCTGCTTTGATTCAACGAGAGTGAGAAAAGAATAATCGGCAAAGTGACCATTGATGAGTTGAGTCTTGTGATCAGGAAGATAAATCCCCCGAATACGCCCTTGCTCTGCTCTGTTGGCAATGAGATAACCAAGCGCATCAACGGCTAGAACAAAAAGGGTAGGAGCAAGAGGACACCCCTGTTGTATGGAACAATACAACCCAATAGTAGACGACTGCCGACCATTAATAGTAAGACATGAAGAAGCATAAGCAAAAAGAGTCTGCACTGCATTAATAAAAGAATTGCCAAAACCCAACACACGAAGCATAACAAGGATGAAAGGCCACTCAATACGGTCATAAGCCTTTTCAAAATCATTTTTAAAAAAAACCACCCTTTGCAGAGAAGTTCAGGCCCATTCCATGCCTTCCCAGACTGCAATAACATTATCTAGAATATAGCGGCCTTTAACAAAACCAGATTGCTCGAGTCGCACAATCTTAGGAAGCAATGGAACAATACGTAAGGCAAGAGCTTTGGCTAGAATCTTGTAGGAAACATTGAGAAGGCTGATAGGTCTCCAATTAGTGATGGCCTCTGGGTTCCTAACTTTGGGAATGAATTTAATATTGCCTTTGTTAATAACATTACCAAAGGACTGGTTATGTAAAGCCTCCTAATACACCTTCAACAAATTATGGCAAATAAAGGGCCAAACAACTTCGTAAAATTCGCAAGGAAAACCATCTAATCCTGGAGATTTATCATCAGCAAGACAATTGAGGGCATTGTGAAGTTCTTCAACAAAGAGAGAAGCATCACAATGCTTCATGCTGACTCAACTTACATGGGACCACCTCAATGCATTGTTGTAAGGCAACTTTACTTTTGGCTGAATGTTCGTGGGCTTGAAAAACCAAGGTATAATGATCCACAAAAGCCGAAGAGATCTTCGGGAGAGTGGTAACCCGAGAGTGAGCCAGCCGAATAGCCTTAATTTGATCCCTAACATTCCTGGATCTAAGGAATTTAAAAAAGCTCTTCGATGCTCGATCCCCAATTTTCAATTAGTATATTCGAACACGGACCTATATTTGATCCCCAATGATATGGTAAAAATTTAAGATAACAACCTTCAAATTGATGTCTATCAATATGACTTAAGAAAAAATAACTTTGAAATTGATATTATTGCATAATGTATTTTAAGACATCTGTACAAAATTTAATAGACATGAAAAATTATTAAATATAATCTCTAAAATTTTGAGCTTGTCAGTCTCTAACTTAGACTTTATTAATGAAATTTGAACATGAGTTTTAACAATAAAAATCACAATTTTTTTTATGACACTTAGTATATTTTTGACAAGCTTTGAACCGGAGTTTGATTTGAAATAGCCGGGACATTTCACCAAGTGAAATAAACATTATTCAAAGATAATATATGAGTTTGAGAATATATGGATAGACTCATTAAGAAGTGGACTCTAACAACTCTCTAAGGGAAGAAAAATGTAGCTACGAAATTTTTTAAGAAATAAGAACAATTTCAATTCCCTTTTTTCCCGCATTTTTTTTAACTTTCTAGAAAAAGCTTACCTATTGAATTTTTTATTTTGAGATATTTTAAGAAGTTTATTCAAATATAATAATTTTATTTTTTAATAATATTTTTAATATTACAGTATAAAAAATTGTTTTTTGATTTTTCCATATGGCGAAGCTTCTTCTTCCTCCATAGGTTAGATCCTGAGATGGATTCATTTGTTATCTAATTGCTATGGTTTGGAATTTTTATTATATAATTATAATTTTTTTTCGATGAATAAGATTTTATTTTAATTTAACAATAAAATAATTCAAGACAATTCACAAAAAAAATTGGGCTGTATGGAAGCATGCCCCAAAGTTATGAAACAAACTAGGCAAAGAAGCTTAGGAACGAGGGGAGCAAAAATCATTAAAAAAAGGAAGATTAAGCAGTCGTAAATTGTTTTCCTATAGGGGGCGAGTCTTGATCGTGCCAACCAGAGCCAAGCAGGTCTTTGTTGGAGTCTAGCACATCCCAGCCTGATCCATGATGGCTTCCTTCTTCAGTATCTTCAATAGGGGCCCGAGAGGGCGAGTTGGCAAGCGCCAACCTTGGAAACTTGTCTGGTGGTGGAGGAAGGCTCCTCACGTCATGAGTGTGGGGCTCGGACACAGGTGGCGAGCCCCAACCGTGTTGACTGGGAGGCGGGGGGATATCCCAACCCCACTGGTGAGCTGAAGGCGGGGGAGAGAAGCTCCTCCAAGGAGGTTGGCTACGGGGAGCAACGAGCAGTGGCTAAATGAGCGGCGTTGGGAGCGGCTCCGGTGGCCACCACCTTGTTGTCGGTCGTTGACACTGCCATGTGGTGGAGTGGCGAGAGGGGGATGATGGCACACGCACAACATTACAGGGGGCGTCACCCCAGTGGTGCAGAAGTGTCTGAAGACGCTCCACCTCCAGCGTCACCTTATTGGCTTGAACTTGAATCTACAACAAGACATTGACGACAACCAAAAACTTGTTATGAATAGATAAGTCATTATTGACATCAACATTATCAAACAAATAAGCATTCCTTTCTTTTCATAACTAGAATAAAATTTCCCCTCTGAAAGCATGCAAAATCTGGGTAAACTTATGCAGAATTTGGGGATTGTCTCCTAGTAAAACATGATGCCAAGTGAAGCACTTGGGGTGGAAAGGTTGGAAGAAGGAATGAATCCAATCCCAAACACCCTGGGCTTTGTGACAGTACCAAAAGAGGCATGGGAGAGTTTCCAGATGCCAACTGAACAGGTATTTTGGTGCAACCACTTCCTGTTGAACCAAACGTGTTCCAAGTGGGAGGCCTTGATGAAGCACACCACAAAAAGTGTGCAATTTTGGGTTCCACACAGGCGGACCAAATTGTAAGAAATATCCTTCGCCAGATAGATGATGAGGATTTAATTCCCCACCAAGTGTTAAGCTTATCCACCATGGGCAGATGTGGTGAAAGCCATGCATAGCCTTGGCTAGCTGAGTAATTCCGGAAAGGGGTGTCCACATACCACTTCCAGTCTATCCACCATGGACAAGCTTGGAGAACAACAATCTTATGAATCATGTGATCTGACACGAAGGAAATGATATCTTCAATGAGGGTTCTGTCTGTCAAGGCCAATTTGAACTTTGCCTTGAGCACTTGCCAAGGCAACTAAGATTGAGTGTGCTTGCAGAAAATATCTTGGATAGTGTGAATTTCGCATTTGAAAAAGCAGAGAGCAAGAATCCAAAGCACCTTTGCCAAACAACGATCTTGGTATTGGAACACAGGGGACCACCACAGAGAGTGGAGATTGAAGGAAAGGCCGTCACAAAAGCCATTTCCATTCCACAAAAGCCAAGGTTTAATCTGCTCCCAAGCTTTCCAGATGCTTTTAATAACGAAGGTGCCCACCACTTTGACTGGGACAGGGGCAATGAGAAGGTCGGTGAAGCCAATACCTTTCCATGCAGAGCAGGCCATAGGGGTGCCTTCCACTATACCATATCACAAGAGCACCTTCCAATCTTCCTTGTCGTCAATGGCCTAAATGATCCATTTCGTACAAAGCACTTGCCCTTGCCGCAATATGTTGATAAGGCCTAAGCCGCTGGAGTCCTTGGGAAAACAACAGGATTCCCAGGAAACTCTGTGAAACCCTTTGCCAGAGGTGGGATTGGCCCAAAGGAAATCTTTAAGAAACTTTTCAAGCTTGTGCACTGAATTCTTAGAGGGGACCCAATAGGAGGAGTAATACACATGCGTGGCTTCCATAACTTTAGAGCAAATATGGAATTTTCCCGCCAAAGACAACGACTTGGTGATCTAGTAATCCAATTTTCGGCCCATGTGTTGAACGACATACTACCATAATTCAACAAGAGAGGCTTGGAAGGTGAAAGGAATGCCCAGAAATTTGAACATTTCACTGTGATTAATTTGCTTCCAATCATAGGATGTCAACCAAGCAGGCGCGGGAAGAAACAATTGTCTGTAGCATTGCATTTTACGCCATTGAATGGAAGAGCCAGAGGCCAAACAGAAAACTTCCAGGCACTGCATGACATGATCAATGTTGTTCCTCTTCAATGAGTGTGAGAAAGGAGTCATCAACGAAGTGGCCATTGAGCAGTTGAGCACCATCACCAGAGGGTAAAGCAATACCCCTGACAAGTCCTTGAGATTGGGCTAGAGTAAGTAAGTAGCCAAATCCTTCATCTGCTAAGACATAAAGGGTGGGTGCAAGGGGGCAAACCTTGCTGAATAGATCTAAAGTGACCAAACAACTCTGAGCTTTTTCCATTAATGGTGATATGGGTAGAGGCATTTGAAAAGAGCATATTAACAATCTATAGAAAGTTCGGACCAAAACCTAAAGCTTTAAGCATATCTAATATAAGCGACCATCCAATTCGTTCATATTCCTTCTCAAAGTTAATTTTGATGAAGAGAGCTTGTTGATTAGACTTGTGAGCCCACTCCATGCCTTCCCAGATAGCAATACGCTTGTCGAGGATATAACACCCTTGGATGAAGCCAATTTTCTTAGGTCTAATTATGGCTGGACCGATGCCTAAGCTAAATGACAAGAGCTTTGGCTATGATCTTGTATGAAACATTTAGCAGAGTGATGGGATGCCAATTACTAATTAACTCAGGATCACCTGGTTTAGGGATAAACTTGATATTCCCTTTGTCGATATGGGGGCCAAGTGTTTGGGCCTAGAATCCTTCCATGTAAACCTGATGAAGGTCCAACCCAATAGTATCCCAAAGAGCCTTGTAGAATTCACAAGGAAATTGTCGCATCCAGGGCACCTTGTCATTGGCCATTTGCATGGTCACTTCCTGCAAATCCTCAATGGAGAGCAGACAATCACAAGAAATTCTTTGCACCAGAGAGACTTTACAAGGCACAACAACTAAGCACCATTCCATGGCAGCGCTATGCTCAGGTGAGGGGGTTTGGGAATGAAAAACTTGTCTATAATGTTTAACAAACGCCTGAAGCATAAGTTGGGGATCAATGAGCCGCATTTCGCCATCATGGATGGCCCTGATTTTCTGGGATAAATGATTGGATTTGAGCATTTAAAAGAATTCCTTCAAAACTCGGTCCCCAACTTTGAGCCAGTGAAGTTGGGCACAAATTTGTGCACCCCGAACATTGTAATTATCATTGATTTGAATTTTCTGTCTAAGCTTATCAACCTATAGCTGCAAGGGCTCAAAGAAAAAGTTGCCCTCAAGTCCCACCACAACCCAAATGAGCACGGAGGAGGTGGAAAAATAGGAGTGGTGCCTTATATTGGCCACTTATCACCCATAAATTATGAGGAACCTGGTTGTCCTAGTCATCACATCGGACCACCACTGGGTCCAGCTGGACAACAGAGGAGGATGTTGACTATGCATGTGACATGGTTTGGGCACCAAGTTCCACACCCACTTGATATGATTGAGTGTTGGCCCATGCTCCATTAAGGTCGTGTTGAGGAAGAATTGAGACTTATGACAAAAAGGGCACCTGGATTTCCAGGTGATGCGAAATCTGATGGGAAAGTGGTAAGAAAGGATGAAATATGGCATCACTTCCACATGTAGAGAATAAATGTTATCAAAATCAAAAAAGTCTTGAGTGGACAACATAATCCTTTCAATTCATTTAAGAACCCAATCCAATCCACATCAAATATATGACCAAGTGAACTAGGCCTGAGAGCTAGGCCGACGTAAAGCATTCGGGTCATAAAATCCAAATTTATTACGCATAAAGCACCAAGCCTCTCTTTCACCAATTGTCCATCACATGGGAAGGTGCCTGCATTTATCCATGGGCAACTCAACCATATTAAAGTCACCACAGATGACCCAATATGCATCAGGGATCTCATTGGCTATCCACCACCATAAACCTGCTCTTTCGTTGCATCATTCGAAGCATAAATGTTGATGACCCCGAAAGGGTAGCTTTCAATAGTAAAGAGGGCCCAGATGGCCCTATTGGTGGGGTCTTTGCCATGATCCACAAAGAAGGGTTTCCATTTTGGGGAAATTAAATAAATTAATCCCCCACACCCCACATCATGATTGCTAGTAATTGCAAGACTATCAGGCCAAATGGTTTTACAAACCAGAGAGAGTTGAAAACCTGTCACCTTTACTTCCTCAAAACACATAATATCCAAATTCTCAAACTTTTGACGAACATCTCTAACAATATACATGTAATTGGATTCAATAAGATCCCTCACATTCCATGAGATACAATTCATGAGAAACATGAGTCAAGGGCCATACCATCAGAATCCAGGCCATCCAAGGCATCAAACTGGTTTTACAAGAACCTAGCATTGTTGTGCTTCAAGAAATCTTATAATTCCACTTTCCTTCTTCTCGAAATATTCAATATTGTACTCCTTCGTTGACTCCACACTTCATGGGGGCTATGCTCACAGCTTGACATGGGGTGTCTTGTAGGGCTTCGGGCCCATTTGGAAGGGCCCTGTGAGCTGGATGTCAAGAGTGACTGGGATGTAGGAAGTGTCGATGGAAGCCAGAAAGAGTTTGGAGGGTCCATGAGGATGTTAGCTACTTTTGGCATGATAGAGAATTTAGGCAACGTTGCTGGGGAGTCTACAGGAGTGGGATATGGGGTATGTCAAGAGACCGAAGTATGTTCCTTAACAATTGGCTCTTTGGGACCATTGTTAGGCACCGCTTTGGCCTGAACAGTCTTGTGCTTATTTTTCACCCCCCTACAGTTTTCCACCCTTCCTCTTGTTGGAGTTTATAAGTCTCGACAACTGCTTTGGTGGTGGGGCGATTGCATGGCACATACAACAGACATTATTTGATCTTGTGATCAGAAGCTGATAACGAAAGCAAGTATTACGAAAATTGATATACAGAAATCGTTGTGAGTAGCGAGTGTCACCCATTTGAATGTCCAAAAACTCTTTTAACTCCTGTGAGAGGTCAACCTTGATAGAAACGCATTTATGGGTCTAGGCATTGTAGAAGCATTGTGGCTCCATGCATACAACTCACCCAATGGAAGAGGTGATTTGATGTAAGAAGTGCACACAAGGGAGTGACAGGCCAAGAAATTCAACCCAGACGAGAACTTTGAGGGTTGTGAATTTAGAGATGACAAAATCCTATGTCCAAGGGGAGAGAACCAACAAAGAATTTCGAACATACCAAGTTTTCAAACAATTCAAAATGGTTAGGGCATGTTAAGGGTTAGAAAAACAAAAAATAAACAGCCCTTTAGTCATGTTTTGAATGCTCTCAAGCCTAATGCCATGAGCAACCTAGACCGAGATAACCCAAGATTTGAGCATGCTTTTAGAGGGGATTCATCCCATAAAGTAGTTGATAAGACAAAAAAATTCAAGCCATTGGCATGCAACATTGAATTCAGAAACAAGAAAAACAACATCAGGGGAAGAATTATTACCTCATGGAACACTTTGGGGACAAACTTTTGGGGGCGTTTTTGTGGCGGTGTCATTGATCACAGCTCCACCATTTCCAACCTTAGCATCAATAGTCAGGCTTAAAGTGGAGGGGGAATTATATAGGCGAGCCCAGAAGGTGAAAAACCCTAGAACCTAACAAGAAGTGTATTATCCCTCATAGCCCAAGATGGTCACAAAATGACATGCATTGTGCCCAAATGTTTAGTAGATGCTTGACCTTAAAGATCGATAAGAATGTTTGAGGGAACATTGTGGGGATTGGTTCTCCTAGTGTGAAGATATCTCTAGTTTTGGTACTAGTCGGAGGGTGAAGAGTCCATAGGTGTAAGCAATTTTTGTTAACATATTTAGGATGTCATTAAGTTTTATTTTTTATTTTTAAATAATAGGGTTGTATAGGATAATATTAGAAGCCCTTTAAATTTGGGTATAGTTATTAATAATAGGTGGTAAAAGAAATATTTAAAAAAGTATATATATATATATATATATTAATTTTCATGAAATATAGTCTACAAATTTGTAATGACCATAATCATAATGGTTAGGATGATTGACTACAAATGTAGCTACTAGGAAAATGGTTTTCTATAAATAAATGTATAATTGACCCAATGAATGCAATCAATGAAATTCATAATTGACTCAATAACTGCAATTCTCTGGTTTTGGTCATCAAAAATTTCACTCATAAATCATCATGAATCTAATCTCCTTCGAAACATGAATATGGCCTCAACTCCTTATAAAACCTGCAAAAATTGAGGGATGTATATACACATGGTGTTTGACACTTGGAAACATTGTTTTTAACACTCTTTGACCTATGAACTATTAACATGCAATGGAGTCTTTATCACACCTTTCTTTCTTCTCATTACCCATACATCATCTTGGTTGCCTCTACCTATCACATGTACTTGCTTAGGATCACCTTGAATCTATATATGAACATTATAAAACTTATACAAAGATTATCCATTTCACACACTCCTGATTCCTACCCCTAGGACACTACCAGCCACCTTGTATAGTATCATCCATCAATACCATTGACCCCATCGACAATGTACCTATGTGGATATTGACAACTTTTTGAATATGCACACTTTCATTAGGTTAATGTAGGCTTAATTGATGGATTAAATTTCATGGAAAATTAATGAAGATTCCCCTATATATAAATGACCCTTGAGGTTATTACTAATATGATGGTTAGGATACCGATTGTCTTCAAATGCAAGTACTAGAAATATGGTTTTCTACAATGAAATGTATAATTGAACCAATGAATGCAATCAATGAAATGCATAATTGACTCAATGAATGCAATCACCTGGATGTGGTCATCAAATATTTTCTCATGAATCATCATGAATATAATCTCCTTTGAAACCTCAATATGGCCCCAACTTCTTTTAAAACCTACAAACATTGATGTATCTATATACACCTAATTTTGGTGTTTGACACTTGGAAACATTATTTTTGGCATTCTTTGACATACATAGACTATTGACATGCATGGGACTCTTTATCACACCATTATTTCTTCTAATTACCCACACATCATCTTGGTTACATATGCCTATAACTTGTACTTGCTTGGGATCACCTTAATTCTATATATGAACATTATAAAACCTATACAAAGATTCTCTATTTCACACACTCATGATTCCTACCCTTAGGACACTATCAACCATTCAATTAGTAACATCCTCCCCATTGCTAATGTATCTATGTGGGTATTGACTATTTTTTAAATGTGCACACTTTCATTAGTTTGGTGTACACTTGATTAATGAATTGACTTTCACAAGAAACTAACAAAGATTCCCCTATATACACAAATGAACCTCAAGGTTATTACCATCCATACCCATCAATACTACCTTAATAGAGACCACTTTAAAAAGGTTTATACATATCTCAAATATTCTAAGAGTAACCATAGAGCCATCCACAAAGCTAAATCTAAATCACAAGGGTTCAAAGTTGCATAGTGCCAAGTGTCAAGGTTCAAAAGAAGGATCATTCTAAATCACTTTTCAATTTCAAATTTGTATTTTCATATAGAACTTGGGAGACCTAAATCACTACTTAATTATTCTTTGGATTATTAATATATAATGCAAGACTCACATACATTGGGGCATGTTGAGGCCAATCCAACTTAATATCTTTTAGGGTATTTTATTATATGTTTTTTTAGTACATTACTAGGGTTTGAACAAAGAAAAGATTAAAACATGATTCGTTGTCTCAGCTTTTGGTAAACTAATACCTTAATTATGAAGTGCACACATAAGAGAACAACCTTAGAAAGTTATAGAGTTATTTAACACTCCCAGACACTAATGATTTCCTTAGATACTTTTGTCAACTAATATTGTCTATCTTTTTCGGTACTATCAAGGCGTAGTTTCAGATAGTCAGATTACTTACAGAGCTAAATGTTATGATCCTCATGTGTGGATTTCACTAACGCCTCGAGGTTTTGGTGTAATGGTTCGTTACATTTGGTATTAGAGCAACCACCCATGTTCGAATCCCACTCGGTTGGTTATGCCGTGTAGCCAGGGCCCGTGGGGTGCCTAAACATCAGTGAAGCGGGGCTCGTACGTATGGGAGTACGGGTGCAAAATCAGTCCGATTCGGGCTCTACGGAAGCGTGGTGGGATGTTATGATGCTCATGTGCATATTTCACTAATGCCTCGAGGTTTTGGTGTAACGGTTCGTTACACTAAACGATACCTTTTTGAGTCAGACACAAGGCCTTGATTCTATTATACAACCACCTTTCATGTAGGATTGGGTTGGTTGTTTCCATTATGTACTTTCTAGCTCCAAACTTATCACATTTACCCTAATTCATATTTAGATTATTGCACTTTACTATCTTTATCCACATAATATGAATTAGGTCTACATTCTATTTAATTTTATGAACCAGACATGAATCAAACACACATCCCAGTGAACATAAACCAAAGGGTTTTCCTTATCCATTAGGGTTTTAGATTTTATCTCTCTTAGGGTCTAATTTTAGATATGATTTCCAATTTATTTTTATTGCACGAACAAATCTAATAGGTTTTTATCATTAGACTTAGATTTCTTTTTCCTTTCATGTTTACATTTTACATCATCTATTAAATTTAGGACATATTACACAAAGTTAAAGGTTGCGTGGTGTTATTATTTCTCATATTCATAATTATTAATTCTTGTATTTAAACTTATTTCACTCAGCTTCATTCATGTTTGTAATGGAGAGCATAATGATATGCATGTTTATTCTTTTTTCGATACATATATAAATAAGGAAAATGTATATGTTGATGATGATCATACTTTTACATGTGTTGATCCTCTTTGTCCTACTTATAAAAGTGTACAAGACATCAATCCTACTATTGCCCTCATTGAAAAAGATAGGAAATGTTTTGAGTTACATATGAAAGAGATAGATGCAATGTTACATGTGGATAGGGATGAAAATAATCATCTAGATAAGGAAACAATATCTAAGGAGATAAATAATGAACGCTTGATTGATATTAATCCAGAATCTAGAGGCTTACATCCTACATTAGGTGTTTAGACTAATGCTCATATTATTCATACTCTTGTGTCTACAATTATGGCTTAACAAGTGATGCCTATGCCTAATATGGTTACAATGGTGACATTACAATCTACTCCTCATTTATCTATAGGTTCTCCTCATTTATCTATAAGTATTCCTATACAACACACAACATCATTTATGCCTCTAAGACCTATGCCTAATTGTGTGACGCTTACTTTTCCTAATCTATCTTCATATAATACCATGTATACTACTTCACATATGGTTACAACTCCTTGTGAAGATGCCTATGCACAAATCTTAGCTATCCAAGCACAAATTTATCAAATGCAATAAGGAACTAAGAGTGAACCACATGAGAAGTTCTCTCGATAAATTACATAATTCATGGCCCTCACGATCCCTAGTTATTCATCACCTACAAGGTTTGTTGCATCTAATCATTATATTTGATGGTAAGGGTGATCGTGAAAAACATCATAGGATCTTATTTGTTGGATGTTTAGATTATGAAGGTAGAGATAAACTACTAACCAATATATTTCCAAGAATTCTAGAAACTCTGTCTTAATATAGATTTACACCTTTTTTAAGGATTTCGTTCATACCTTTATGCTTTTAGATGACAACTTTATAGCTCATTTATCTATCAACATTAGTAAAAATGTTGCATAATGTATACAAGGAATCTAATGAATCTATTGGTATTTATTTTCTTCGATAAACGACTAGGATTTTTCAATGTCACATCATGTTATTGATACTAAATTATACAAATTTTTCTCTCATTGTTGACTTTAACCTATCATACAATTTTTTAAAATCTTTTAATTATGTTTGGAATAAGATTACACACCATGAAGAAAATATCCTTGCTACATATAAGTGTTTCACCTAATTTGTTTCTTTTTGGTTAAAATTGAATAGGAAATAGGTTAGGAGGAATACCTATGAGATGTAGGTCGAATGTTGAATGTGCATGTTACTGACTTTTTGATCCAAGATGATCGTGAAGAGCTTCCCTTTGGCTAGGAGGAATGACCTATATAAGAAACACAACAAGACCACCAAATAGTATTAATAATATAGGTTAGTGGACTGCCTAATGAGTGCTAGATCCAGGAAGTGAGGTGCTTCCTAGAAGGTTGTCAATCCACTTTCAAATACAATTTAATGCAAATATCATGAAGTAAGGAAATCCTACTGTAGTTATACGATTTAGGTATCTCGTGCAAATACAATAAGAAAATATAATCTAACAGGAAAGGTTATGATTAAATTTGGAGGTTTGGTAGGTTATTCTGGGTTTTTGCAGGTCTGACAGGGGTTTGGGGTTGATCAGGTGAGGTCTACGTTAGTTTTTATTGATCGAGAAGCTCGTTGGTCAAAAGGAATGAAATGACATAGAGACCATATCGGTCAGGTGACCGACGTGGTATAGAGGTGAAATTGACGGTGGTTAGGTAACCAATGTCGGTAGGGGCAATTGACAATAATTTGATAAAAATGGTTTTGGGGCTTCTCTGTGATTGCACAGAGAGTAAGAAGGGTGTGGTTAGGTTTGTGATATTACTGAGAAGACTCAGGGATATAGAGGGGGAAGTTCACACTGGAAGGAAAAAAGGCTATAGGTGGTTGGGTTGGTAGATTGGTGAGGAGGTGGAGATAAAAGAATACATGCAAAAATAAAGTATAATGAAAGAGGTAAGGAATCTATACTTTAAGCAAGCACAATATGATTGAAATCACGTATACTTACTTGCATTTACAGATCTGGTAGGTGAAGGTGGAGGGTAGTTGATCCGTGAAGAGATTCTAGAGTCAGTGCCATGGAAGTACTCTCGTAATGTTCCCGTGAGTATTCCAATGCTCTGGAAGGAGAACCAGATGCTTGCTTGGGCCTGTGGTTGAGTATTTTGTGTCATCTGGATGTTGAGAGGCTTTGGATTCATGCTTGAATGCAATAGTTCTCCCAAAACTAAAAAATGACCAACCTGGGTAAAAGGTTGTAAAATTGTATATAAAGTAACCGATGGTGGTTAGGTGACTGACATCAGTTGAGGAATAACCGATGTCAGTTAAGGTGGATAAGTCTAGGTTTTCCAAAAATGGCCTGATCTTTGTTATTTTTGGCATGATTGATATCCTTAATCTGGCTCTCAAGTGATAGAGTCCACCCAAATAAGTATGAGTTCTTTAGGAGAGGTAGTGGGAGTTAATGCTAGGTTTAGACTAAGTCTTAGTTGGTTAGGATTGGTATAGAATTAGTCTTAATTAATTAATAGGTTGTGAATGGGTCTTTGAGTGAGGTGGATAGGTGAGTTGGCTATAGGTGAGGTGGATGGGTGAGGTAATTAATTAATTTGATTATTGCAATGAAATTAATTAACATGTGTGCACTAGGGACATGAGTTAGGTATAGTATGAATTTATCTAATTGACCAGGGTTAAAGAAAGTTGTCCCAATTTTTCAGTGTCTACATTTTCCCCTTTTTGTCACGTAGCTTGTATTTGGTAAGCGATGCTGACAAAAATAGAAGTGGTTGCCCCAAATATAGGTGAGAGTGGGGTTGGCCCAGGTAGGAGTGAAGGTGATCCCCCCTCAAACCAGGAACTGTTGAAGTTGTAGGCAGAAGCAGTGAGTGGTTTGATAAATAGGTTGTTAATAAAAAAAGGGTGGATGGGTTGTAGGTAAGGGTAATGGTCGGGTCAGGTAATAGGTAATGGAAATCAAATGCACACACACATATAGATTGTGATAAGGTACCAGGTTGAAGAGATTACAAACTCTACTTCATCAAAGGTTGATAGGTTTATCCAAACGAGGTTGAAGTGGTTCAGGTATCTAAGGTATAGGATATGGTCTTGAATCACAACTAGGAAAGGTGTAGGAATGGGTAATAGGTTTTGTTCCAGGGCACCAAAGGTTTGGTCAGGATAAACATCACGACATCAGGAAAGGTAAGGTCATTAGGCTGAACAACATGGGTAGCAGCATCACAAGGTATAACAAGTACACAAATTTGAATGTCCAATTAGAGGGTTAGGTGTGGGTGTGTAGGTGGGGTCATGGGTAGGGCCAGGTATAGGAAAAAGACATGTCCCTAAACACAATTAGGGAATGGAATAGGTAGGGAAGGCTTGTGGGTGAACCTAATAGGTAATGCTAAGGGTAAATGGTGCAAGAACTACATCTTTTTGGGTAAAACATGCATTTTTGAGGCCATATGGTTAATTGAGGTGACCGATGTCGGTTAGAGGTTAACCGATATCAGTTGACTAGGGCATGACTTAACTGATGTCGGTCATGTCAATTTGGGGCTAAAAAAGGAAAAATACACTTTTTATGGATTCATTTGTTGATTTTCATTTATAGAAAATGACAAGTGAGAGGTGTGAAAGTGGAAAATGACAGTGCCAAGTCGTGAGCAGAGTCAACAGTCTACGAGGAGGTGATTGACATCTAGTGGATGGGCCCATGAGATTGAGTGGATCTATCTGATTGGTTATGAGTGGAGGAGTGGATTTGTGGCCATGGTAGAGCCAGGAGAGGGAGAAGGAGGACCACCAGCATAGAGACCAGAGGTGCCACCACAGAGACGACACCGAGTAGAGGT
Source organism: Taxus chinensis (assembly GCA_019776745.2). Taxonomy (NCBI): domain Eukaryota; kingdom Viridiplantae; phylum Streptophyta; class Pinopsida; order Cupressales; family Taxaceae; genus Taxus; species Taxus chinensis. The sequence goes on along the minus strand of CM034154.1, from coordinate 92,135,100 downwards.
AGGAATTAATCCTCAGACCCTATTTTAAACAAATTTGGGTAAAAATGAATGAATTTGGGGGGGAAGTTTTGTTTTTAAAATATGGGTGAAAATGGGTGAAATTGAGGTGGGGAAGGGAAAATATAGGTTAAATAGGTTGGGAAATGATTGTAGGTTGAATTTGGGTGGGGTAGGATAGGTTTTTAGTGGGTTTTGGTTATTTTTTGAAATGGGAGGGCATGGGGTTTCAGTTTATCACTGAAACAGTGACCAACATCGGTCAAGGGTTGGCCCATCAGTTTGGTTTTCTGACATTTTTCGGTTAAATGGTAACCAACACCAGTCAAGAGGACCGATTACGGTTAAGGGGATCAATGTCGGTAATTGTAAAAAGTGACTGGGTTAAAAAAAGAGTTAGTTGGGAAAGTGAAAAAAAAAGGTAAGGTAGGGGTAGGTGAAGACTAATGTAGGTGGAAGAGGGAAAAGTGAGTGTAGGTAGGGCATGATTGTGCAGGTGTGTGATAGGTAAGTAGGTGAAATGATTGATGATAGTGGGTAAGTATCAGAATGGAGACAATAGGGTTTTAGGTGAAATAGGTAAAGGGTAGGTATGGAAACTAGGTGAAGGGTAGGTATGATTGATGGTGTTAGGTATGATTTGGTAAAAAAAATGGCTAAGTATGAGGTGAGTTGAGGTTTGAGGAATATGTGATGTGAGAATTTCTTGACTTGATAGTGTTAGTTTGGTTGATGCAGGTGAGAAATCAACTAACTATGAGAGACATAGTACCACCTCTATTGGTACAGATACAACCGAGCATGACAACTGAGGAGTGGGAGCACATAGCAGATGTGGGACTTAGTTTGATCAGGTGCTATAGGCATATAGGCTGAGATCCTAGCTTGATGGTGACTCTCATCGATAGATGGGACTCCATGACCAATACCTTTCATTTACCGACTTGGCGAGATGACCATCACATTGGAGGATGTGTATAGGATCCTACAGCTTCCTATTGTTGGGGAGCCAGTGTATTCAATTTCAAGTGAGGCATCAGTGGAGCTGATAGTGGTGGTATTTGGTGAGGTGATGGGCATGTTGAGTTATCACAGTGTGAGTCTAAGTTATGGGGATATGTATGTGGCATATCCACATGAGACCAGGCTATCTGTTCTGATGATGGTGGCAGTAGGCTATTTTTCTCTCCTGGATTTTGAGGGTGGGAGATTTCCATGAGCACTGATGGGGGTGTTACAGGACATGATTGAGGATCGGTCTGCTTTTCTTGGGCACCGTTTTTCTAGTCTAGTTGTATAGGGAGCTATGGGCCTATGGTAGGTTGAGGAGGTTTGGTATGTGTTGTACATTCTTGTTACACTATTGGGCGTATGAGCACATTGTGTGTGTGCATCCAGTTGGGTTACCACGAAAGGACTGGTTCAGGGGTGGTTTGTACAGAGTGGGTTTCAGGAGATGGGTACTATTCGGGGCACAACCAAGAGTGGCCAGGGCCACATATGATGTTATATACTATAGGTGGCTGTTGGAGGGCCTATCAGTGGTGGATATCGTGTGGCAACCATATGTTGATTTTCTGTCATATAGAGGTATGGCTGAGGAGTTAGAGGAGCTTTAATTATTGAGATGGATATAGGGGAGGTGTGCCGGGGAGCACGAGATGATACTTGTGGACAGGGTCAGACAGTAGTTTGGACTGCAGCAGGACGTGCCCCCACCTTTCCCACAGTACCATAGAGATGACGTGGAGAGACCCATGTCTCCACCATGTTCGAGTGTTCCCATAGGGTAGGAGGAGCAGGTGCTAGATTGATGGATTGATGATGCAGGCATCACTGATGGATATAGGAAGTGGTGGGTGACACAGCTACAGACGGCACCACTGAGGCCAGGGTAACCTAATTTAGTGACAGTGATAGTGCAGAGTGATACATTGTAGGGGCAGGTGGTTTCCCTATAGGCACAAATTACAAGATTTTTAGGGACAACTGACAGGGGCACATGCATAGGTGACCACCTTGTAGGCACAGGTGATGGCCCTACAGGCCCAGGTAGCACAGGTGCAGGCTCCCACACAGGGTGGAGATGGGGATGGAGGGAAGGTAGCTGCCTTACAGACACGGGTAGTTGGATTACAGGGCCAATTTGACACAACATAGGCATATGTTGTGGCCCTACAGGCCTAGGTAGTTGCACAGGTACCAACATAGGCACAGGGATAGGGTCCCATAGTATAGGCACCTGCACTAGGACAAGGTACACTTTGGTCAGGCAGAGTTCATAGGGGGCAGTTAGGCCGATGGCACCACCACAGACCATATCCATGGTGAGGTTCAGGGATGTCCTTGAATGAGGCTCACTATTATCAGGACCATCTAGCCACCGCAAGGATTGATGTGCCTTCATATGCTAAGTACCGAGCCCAACAGGAAGCCAGTGAGTGGACTAGGTCTAGGACTCACAGTTCTAGTAGCACAGGGGGTCATCAACCCCAGAGATAGGGCCATGGTGAGGTTACTAGCTCTCAGAGACCGGGCCGATAGAGGGCCAGGAGGAGGAGGTGGAGGTCAGGTAGGGACCAGTAGAGGGTGGTGAGATGTTGGTAGGGCGCTTGACTAGTAGGGAGGAGGAGACAAGTGAGACTGGAGAGGAGGGCATCAGATGGGGGTGATTGGTCACTGTATGTGATATTGTACCATTATTTTGATTTTTGATATATATACCATCTTACATGCCAAAGATGTGAGATTGTACATGAGATTTTTGAGATACTGATATTTATTTATATATGTGTATATATGTATTGATACACAGACACTCCCATTATATAGTTGATGATGTTTACTGGATGGATGATGTACTTGTTTTAATTTCCATTGCTATTGTGTATTATGGAAACTAGTTGAATTAGGCATGATTGAGTCAAGGTCATGTAGGCATGATGGAGTCAGGTATAGGCATGGTGGAGGAGGTTTAGGTGATTTAGGCATGATGGAGTCGAGGTCATATAGGCATGATGGAGTCAGGTATAGGCATGATGGAGTTAGGTATAGGCAGCTAACCTCCAAGGGCCCCATGGTGTTGCCTATATGGTCAGTTATAAGCTAGGCATGATGGAGTTTAGGTATAGGCATGGTTTGGTCATGTTTTTGTGTTTGATTTAATTTCCAAGTTATTGTTATTATGGAAAATAATGGATTGTATGTATGTTGTGGTTAAATTTCCAAGTACTTGATATCATGGAAATGCTAAATGATTGATGTGTGATATGGTTGATGTTATAAAATGGTAGGTATGTATGTTTTTATGATTGTTAATTTCCAAGTTTTGTGTAAAATGGAAACTAACTAAGGTAAAATGTGAATATAAAAGGGGGAAAATTGGTTAGGGGAAAAAGTGGCCAAGCTAACCTCCAAGGGCCCCATGCCCTCAGAGTGTTGCCTACATAGCCCCGACAAAAAGGGGTCTCAGGCTGATGTAGTTCTCCCATAAGCTAGGGAAGAATATGATGAGGTAGATGAATGGGTCAGTAGGTTTTAAGCATGATGGAGTTGAGGTCATTTAGGCATGGTTGAGTATAGGTCAAATAGGCATGGTTGAGTTTAGGTCATTTAGATATGGGTGATGTTGGTGGAAGAGGTATTCCTATAATGTAGGTTTTGAAGGTCTGGTCCTGTGAAGGAGGATCAATAAGTAAGAAAAGAGGTGAATGGTAAGAGGATACAAAAATCCACCTAATTGGTAAGAACCATTACGATTCTATCATACCAAAGATTGGCTTATGAACATAAAACCCTAAAGGCGTTGCATGATTGACTGTTCTAAGGGTGAAGAAGGTCACATGATCATGAAATGTCACATTTACGGCATGTCCCTTGAGTAGGTAGAAGATTAGAAAGGAAAGGCAGTGAGGTGAAAGAGGTTGTTTTAGCGTAACCTGGTGTGAGACAACATGCCTCTTTGGCAAGATACCCAAGATCAAAATAGGCAAGTCCATGACAAAAAAGTTATCTTTTTATTTTTTCTTTTGTTTTATAGACTGATCGATGTGGGAATTCTAGGTGGGATGAGTAGAATATCTCCTTGAGGTCTTCGTGAAGCTAATCAATGTGGGAAGCTTTAGAATATTTTTATTTTATTTTTACAGGAATAGTCTTCTTTTTGTGATAGACTATGTACAGTATGGCTAGCTTTGTATAGCTGTCCTTCAAGGGAGAAGTCTATTTATAACAACAAGATAGAAAGATAGATGTCCTTTTTGAGGGAGTCATCTTTTTGCTAGAAGTTTGACTCAAGGAGTTTGAATTTGAAAATCCCATATATTACTTTTGAATTATTTGTGGACTTTTAGGTCATGGACAAGACTATAGAGAAGTATAGGCTTCTTTTATGAAGACAAAACCATAGCACACAGGGGTAGCTATGAAAGAGAGGTTTTAAGTGATGAATGACCATGGGATTCCATCTTGAAAAGGAAGAAAAGTATCCATGAGAATCATGCCATGAGTAGATCCATGGTACTCATATTGAAGATAAGGCTGAAAGGTGATAGGTAATCACATGATTCTTGTTTAGCTGTTGATCCTTAAAATAGGTAAGTGGAAGGTGAATGTTGCTCAAGGGACAAGCATTTAATATACAGAATATGATCCAGGACTTGATTCAACAATAGAATGGTTGAAGATGTAAGGCATTGAGGGGCTCAGGTTTGGGTTTACCTTTGAGTGAAGATAAACAATAAGCACCCAATCCATAGGCATGAGTAACGATATAGGGTCCAAGCCAATTAGGAGAAAACTTGCCCCGTTTACTTTTCTCCACTTTTGTTACATGTTGATTTTCCTTCAGGATGAGGTCACCGACCTGGAAGGTTCATTCTTGGACACGTTTATCATAGGCATGTTTGATACGTTTTTGGTAGATTTGGAGGTGATCGAGAGCATTTAGACGATGTTCGTCTAATAAATCAAGTTGTGTCAAACGGTCCTGTCGAAAATCATCATCGTTGAGCATATCTTTGAGTGAGATACGAAGAGATGGAATTTGGACTTTGAGAGGCAAGACAACTTTTGTACCGTAGACCAAAGAGAAAGGTGTGGCAATAGTTGAGGTGTGAATACTAGTGCGGTAAGCCCATAAGGTGAAAGGAATGTGTGTATGCCAATCCTTGCCAGTATCATCAACCACTTTCATAAGAATTTTGTTTAAGGTTTTTTTGGTTGATTCAACTTGGCCATTTTTTTTAGGATAATAAGGTGAAGAAAAACTGAGTTGAATGCCGAAGGCGTCATAGAGTTTTCATAGGGTTTTGTTTTTGAATTGTTTTCCGTTATCAGTGATGAGGCAGTGAGGAACACCAAAGTGAAAAATGATGTGATGATTGATGAATTCACATATTTTCTTAGATTTTGTAGAAATAAGAGGTATGAATTCCACCCATTTAGTGTAATATTCAGGTAGTGGTAATAATCCATTGATGGCATTGGGAAGAATGAGGGTTGATCTCTCCAACAAGATCCAAACCCCATTGAGAGAAAGGCCAAAGGTCTCGTGTGACCTGTAAGGCATGACTAGGGGTGTGATGAAGATTAGCATGTTGCTGAAACTTCACACAACACTTGACATAGTCACAACAATCATGGTTTAAGGTTGGCCAGTAATAGCCAAGGTAGAGGATGTGCTTAACAACAACTAAGACACTTAAGTGACCCCCAAAAATCCCATTGTGAACTTCCTTGATGGTGTATGGAATTTTAGAACTCGTAAGGCATCATAAGAGGATAGCATCAAAGCCACGTTTATAGAGAAGACCACCCATGATGACATAGCGAGAGACACTTCAGATAAAGGCTCGTTGTCCATTGTGGGTAAGATTTAGAGGCAGGATTGAAAGGGAAAATATAGTCAGCAAAACTTGCTTATACCAAAGGTCACGTGGGTCAGTTTCAATGTTTCCTACAAGGTTGACATCTCAAATTAGATAAGAAGGTGATTGCAACCTTTGTACTGTGACAAATATTTTTGAGTTGGAGGGTGAGGCAGGGATTTGAGAAGTAAGATAGGCCATGGTGTCTGTAAATTTATTAGTGGAACGCGGGGTGGTTTGAAGTTCATAATGGTCAAAGGTAGTCAAAAGTATGTCAACATGATGCTTATACTTTTGAAGTATCTCGTTACGACACTGGTATATACCATTAACTTGGTTCACAACTAGTTGAGAGTTGCCAAAGATAGTAATTGATTTAACATCTAAGGCTATGGCAGTTTGAAGACCTAACACAAGTGCTTCATATTGGGTGATATTGTTAGTACAATCAAAATATAGTTTGAAAGATAATGGCATAGGCTCACCATCAAGAGGAATGAGGATAACTCCTGAACCACCCCCACACTGACATTTGGAACCATCAAAGAATAAGGTCATCTGGTAAGTGGTATCGTCCAAGGAGAGGGTAGCGATGGATTCATCAGGGAAATCAAAGTTAGAGGATTGATTTTTGGAGAGAGGTGTTTGTGAGTTGGTCGGAAATTGTTTGTCCTTTGACAGATTTTTGATGGATGAATTTGAGATCTAGGTCTGCAAGAAGCATGAGCCAACATGCAACACGTTGATGTTGGTAGGGCTTAGCGTACATGTAATGTAAGGGGTCATTATTGGTGACAAAAAAGGTTTTTTGGTTGAGTAGGTAATGGCAAAGTTTAGTGGCGATAAAAACTAAGGCTAAGTAGAGTTTTTCGGTGTGAGTATATCTAGTTTTGTAGTCTAAAAGCGTATGACTTATATAATAAATCACTTTCTCCCTAGCTTGTTCATCACGATGAGTGAGCATGGCACCCAAGGAATGATCAGTAGCAGAAATGTAAAGGTAAAATGGTTGGTCATCCTTAGGGGGAATGAGCATAGGTGGTTGGAGGAGGTATTTTTTTAAGGCATCAAAGGCTTTGTGGCATTCATCATCCCATTTGAAGGAGACATCCTTTTTGAGGAGATGATGAAATGGATGGCATCAGTCAGAAAGATGAGAAATAAAGTGACGAATAGATTGCAACTTTCCTTGAAAACTACAAAGTTTGTGAAGGTTAGTAGGTGGAGGAATTTCAAGAATAGCCTTGATTTTAGTGGGATCAACTTCAATGCCACACAAAGAAACAATAAAACCAAGGAGCTTTCTAGAGAGAACAAAAAATACACACTTCTTAGGTTGAAGGAGAACACAATATTTGTTGAGATGATCAAAGATAACCCTAAGGACTATAAGGTGCTCAGTCCGATGTTTGGATTTGGCAAGAAGATCGTCAATGTAATTTTCCAATATGTTATGCATAATGTCGTGAAAGATATAAGTCATAGCCCGCTGATATGTAGCAACGATGTTTTTAAGGCCAAAGGGCATGACACGATAACATAAGGTTCCCCAAGGTGTGATGAAGGTGGTTTTGTGTTGATCTTATGGGGTGAGTAATATTTGGTTATAACCCGAGAAACCATCCATGAGTGATAGCATCTCATGGCCGGCGGTGAGATCAACTAGTTGGTCAATACTAGGTAGAGGAAAATTGTCTTTGGGGAAAGCTAAGTTAAAGTCATAGAAATCCATGCAAATGCATGGAGTCCCCCTGTCACTTTTGTGATAAGAATGATGTTAGATATCCATTAGGGATAATCAATGGGTGGGATGAAGGAAATTGAAAGAAGTGTTGGAGTTCTTCTTTGACAATAAGGACACTGTGTGGATGCATTTTTCACAGCTTCTGTTTCACCGGTTTGGCATCATGAATGGTTACGATATTGTGGACCACAGTGTTTGGGTTAATACCAGGCATATAAACATAGGACCAAGCAAATGCATTGCTATGATCCTAAAGGAAAGAAGTGAAAGCTTCATGTGTAGCAGTATCTAAAGATTGGCCTATTTTTAGAATGTGCAGGTCGTCCTGAGTGTGAATATTGATTTTGATGGTCGATTTATTCAATATGGTTTACGTCTCAGAAGGTAATGACTGGTGAATATAATAATCTTCTGCACTAAGGTAGGTGAGAATACTAAAAATACTTCAAATTCAAATAGCAAACTAAAAATTATCTTCAAACCGCAATAATAATCTTATTTTTTATGGCATCATGCATGCAATAGCAACTGGAAATAAATATAGAAACCCTCCAAATTATTTTATTCATGAGCTAAAACAAACATAACACAAGTGAACACCAAGAAATATGATTTATATATTTTTTAGACCAACAAAAATGAAAATATGAAAACAACAAAGATACTTCACCAATACAGTTGGAAATAATGATTCCAAGCCCCAACACAATCACATAAGCATGCAAAGAACTCCAAAAAATATGAAGAACCCAAATACAATTGAAATTTGGGTTTTCATTCCATAGAATCCCTAAAACTCCTCCAAGATGCAAGTTTCTGCTATAGTAGAGGATCTGAAAACTTCTTCCAAAGCTCTACCATCCCTTTTATTGTTAGCATGTGTGTCCAATGCTCCCTGTGAGTTTCATGACATGGACTAACCATCTCTCGTAGTTCATAAATTTGGTGATTGTAATAGAGATTAACACTTGTGGGTTTTGTTCTAATGACAATCGTGTTCCAACAAATGGTATTAGAGTGATAGGTCTCAAGTTCAAAACTCACTTGGGTAACGTTGGGGGATTATTGGCATAAATGACCATCGTTCCCCATGAGTTTCATTACATGGACTGACCATCTCTCGTAGATCCTAACTCTGGTGATTGTAACAAAGATTAACACCTGTGGTTTTTGGTCTAACGACAATCATGTTCCAACATATACCCCTTGCACCAACTAATGATGGAGATTTTACCCCCCTTTTCCCATCCAATGATGATGCCCTATCCCTTTTTGGGTTGTCGTTAAGAACAAATATGACTTCTAAGTGAAGCCACAAAAAAAATATGAGGGTTTTTGTCCCCAAATTCTAATCAAAATGAGGGTTTTCATCCTCAAATGATGAATGTCAATAGGGTTTCCGTCATCAATTGCTAAAATTAGAAGCACAAGTGCTCAACTCCTAAAAACAAGATGATAGATAGATGATATATATCCACAAATGAACCCCTCCATCTTCTTTTATATCCTTCCCTTTCTATTAATTTCTAATTAAGTGTTGGCCCACTTAAATTTAAAAAGTACTCTTATTTTAAAATTAAAACATAAGTGGGTGACATAAAGTTACTTTTTTCTCACTTAGTTTTAATATTATCATGTTCCCCTTTCCTTCATCCCATTAGCATGTGGGTAACAATAAAATAGGCTAAGGGTATTTGTTCTACTTTAATTTCAAAAAGGGGACATTATAGTCCTCCCCTCTCAAAATTGTTTACCCTCAAGCAATTGCGAGCCTGGATGCTCAAGTATCACCTCACCAAGGCGGCGATTCATGTTATAATGTTCGAAGAGTTTGGATACCATACCTATCAAATGGTATAATTACTGCCAAAGAACACAATGTGATAAATCTGAAATGAATAATGAGTGTCATCCAACCTCAAGATGATCCCCTAGAATTTGTAAATGCTTGAAAACATCCACAAAGTCCCTCAAAGTTGAAAGTTTTCATATGCTCACATCATTGTGTCGCTAATTTCCCACTTGGCTTCTTTTATACAAAAAAGGTTTTGAGATACCAAACCCTTGGGCTCCCATGCTTCCTTCCATGACTTGGTGAGTTTTTACTCCCAATATTTGATAAAAATCATATTGTAGATGGGTTGGAAATGAGTTGCAGCAACCACCAATCACTTGGATTTTCATCTGGTGGTTGTCTTAAAGATTTCCTTCAGCTAAACCATTCTTCCAACTTCGTATATCAAGGATTATTATTTATTTCATGCAAGCTTGTAGTTATTATTAGCTGATGAACCAATCCTATACCTATCATTTTCATGGCTAACAACATGAGAGAGGTACAACATGTGCCAAACTGAAACTTATTTGTAGAAATCAATAATTCAGACATGTAGAGGCTATGAAAAACCATACAAGGACTGAAAATATATACTAGCCATCACCAATTAGATATAACTCCTTGTGTTTGAAGGAACTTGTAAACTCCTTTGTATGTGAGAAAATGGAGTAATCAAGTGGTTGGTGAAGGTGATGGAAAAACTGCTAAGAATCATCCTCATTTTATTCCTAAATATATCAAGAAACTCCTTTACCTTTGTTGTCATATCAATTTTTTCCATATGAGTTTCTTAAGCTTGTACAAAAATTTCTTTCACCCCTTCATCTTCAGTTACAATCTCATATTGTTCTTCATTTTCTTGGGTTAATAACAAACTCAACTGCTCCTCCTTGTATTATTAATTCCTCATACTCTCTACCCATTATATTAAGGGAAGTTGTGATGCACATATTCCTCTATCCATATATGTCCCATTGAGAAGATATCCTTTTTTTCCAAACTCTTTCACTTGATATGTTACACCCTTAATCATATATCTTACATTGGATGTTTTTGGCCGAATGTATCTCTTTCATATGTGTTATATTATCATTAGTGGGTCAGCCTTGGTTATGGCCATAACATATGAATAATATAGATAGAAGTTAGTAGGTAGTAGTTGGTCATCATATTAAACACTCAAGTTTTATTGTGTGATTTGGAGGTTGCCCCATCGAAGTGTTTAACCTATTATACTTTCATATTGTGACCATTTCTATACAAGTGGATGTTATTTGTGTCCTATTTCTATCAATATTCAAATCTATCTTAATAATTTCATTACAAGTGGTATCAGAGCTTGATCTTGACCAGAACTGCATCAAAACCCTAATTGTGAAGATTTAACTATATCTCCAAAGAAGTAGCATTTTTTTGTAATTTTGTTGTGGTGTTGTGAAATCATTCAAGTAATATCCTCTCCAAATTCAATATTTTTTATTTGTTTTATAAAATGTATATCAATTTTAGGGTTTTTCATAAATTTTCTCTATAGGCTACAAATTGTGGAATTTTTCCAAGTTCTTTACATTTTTAGAAAGAGGATAAAAAATGAGTTGGAGTCTTCTCTTTGATATTTTTTATATTTCACCAAATTATTCTCAAAATACCAAACCCTAAAATTTATCTTTGATTCCTAAAATGGCGGGGCCTTCCACAAGAAACAAAAAGAATCTGGTTTCTCTAGGTAAAACCCCAAATAAGGAGGAGGTAATAGTTGAGGATTGGGAGTTAGAAGGGGTAACTACACTATCCTTAGTACCAAGGTGTACCAAAATGGATCGTAGGGTAAGCAAACTTCAGTATGATCTGCGAAGCTGACAATTTGAAATGGCCTAGAAAGGAGACATGGAAAAGATCAATCAACACTTAGATGAGGTCATACAAAAACTTAATGCAAATCTAAAGGTTCTTGATCAGTCTTTGATCAACCAAGCTAGACAAACTAGCTAGGGTGGATCTGCTAACCAAACCAATACAAATCCAAATACTCTACAAGCCTGAAATATGATGCTAAAAATGGAAATGCATAAGCTTGATGGAAAGGATCCACTCAATTTGATTAACCAAATGAAGAATTTCTTTGATATACATAAAATCCCATATGGAAAAAAGGTGAGCATGGCATACATGTATCTTGAACCTGACCAATTCATCTGGTATCGATGGTTATGTGCTCAAAGGAAAAATATTGGTCTTAATGTTACATGGATAGTTTTTACCGAAGATTTACAATTGCACTATAGTTTTAGTGTGTCCGAGAATTACTTTAGCTAATTAGAAAATTTAATACAAATAGAATCAATCAAGGATTATGTTCATCAATTCCAAAACCTATCCTTGCGAGTGGAAAATATTATTAAAGAGAATTTGAATGACCTATTTCTTGGGGGTCTTAAGGAACACATTGAAAATGAGGTACATATGTTTAATCCTCATAAGTTTTTTTATTCTATTATCATGGCACATAGGGCAAAGGAAAAAAAAATTTCTAACAGGAGGCATAATTTCACTAATATCAAAGATCATAGCACCTCGACACCATCATTCCCTTGACTAGTTAGACTGACACCTTAACAAATTGAAGAAAAGAGAGTAAAAGGGTTATGTTTTAATTGTGACAACAAATATAGACCTTGGGATATGATAACATTGAGGAGCTTGATGAAGAAGAAGATAAGAAATAAAATGAAGAGGTAGAGGTCATAATCAAGTTAGAGGAGTTGGGATATCCCCATCCATTGATATTATGTCATGCAATTTCAGGTATTAACACTCCCCAAAGCCTCAAAGTGGTTAGATTATTAAAAAACAAAGGGTAAAAGTGTTGATTGACTCGGGAAGTACTCACAACTTCATCAATCATAAGTTGGTGGTGCACTTAAACTATTTTGTTTATCCAGCTCCCGAATGTCAAGTAATGATCGTTGATGGGGGTATTATTAGTTTTTTAGGAAAATGTCATAACATTAAACTCACAATGGGAGATTACTTGCTAACTATCCCTATGTATTTCATTGCCATGGCAGGAGAAGACATTGTGTTAGGAGTTCAATGGCTTACCACCCTGGGAACCATTGAGATGAACTTCTAAGAGTTGTTCATGCATTTTCAATCAGAAGGGAGGACTTTTGAACTAAAAGGATTAAGAGAAAAGTCCCCACAGTTGGCGAGCTCTCACCAGATGTAAAAATTGCTTTAAAAAGGTGTAGAGGGGTTTGTGGCACAACTATTTTCATTATAAAAAAATCAGTCAAATGCCTTTATACCATCAAATATGCAAGTAGTTATAGATGAGCACTCAGTTGTGTTTGGAGATATGCCAAAAGGTCTATCTCCAAAAAGAAACCATGACCATGTCATCCAGCTAGTACTAGAGAGTCAACCGTCCAACATTATAACTTATAGGTACCCATATGTGCAAAAGAGTGAGACTGATAAGATATTACAAGAGATGTTAGAAGAAGAAATTATTCGTCATATTCATAGTGCTTACTCTTCTCTCATGGTGATGGTGCGGAAAAATATGACAATTGATGCACATGTCCTGATTACATGGAACTCAATAAGTATACAATCAACAATAAGTTTCATATTCATGTAATTGATGATTTTCTAGATGAGTAACATGGTGTTGTTTATTTTATGATCTTTGTAGACACAAAAACATACACTTTAGACATTATTTAGTCCCAGTCACATACTATTATTTAGAAGGTTTTTGAGTGAAGAAAGTACTAATTAGCCCCCGTATTTTGGCCATCTTCTCTAATTTTATTTCATCATTCCTAACCTTTTACACCTACATTCCCAGTCATCTTTTGTCACTTTACATTATTTTAGTCTCGACTAGGGTGCCCATGGGTGCCCTAGTCCCACCAGGGGCACCTCGATTCTTTTTGCACTTTCCCACCAATTTTTTGGCTCTTTCTAGCCGTTTAAGATCTTTATCTTTTTAGTGGTCAACCATTTTAGGGTTAATTTATAAATTAGATCAAGAGAAACCTATAAATATAAAACTATGAGACCATAATGAGGGACTAAGCACTAGTCGCTACTATCATCCATCTAGAATTGCATCCATTTGGACATCATTTGCATCCATTATCTCCATCACAAATACAAGGCTGGTTCATCTATATCACACAAGCACAGGAGGAGGGATTCTATTCTATTCCATTCACACATTCTATTAAATTTTCTACATATATTTATATCTTGCTACTTCACAAAGTGCCACTAGCACAAGAGCACCTAGGGCACATTATGCACACACACACACACACACACACACACACACACACACACACACACACACACACACACACACACACACACACACACACACACACACACACCAGAACTAAATTTTCGTCCAAAATGTATTACAGCGCTCAGTTAGTAACCCATTATTGTGGCAGCTGAGGTCATTCAGACACATTCATTTGAATTTTTTTTTCAGGGTTTTGATACTCCTCTTTGTTCCTTTACAGGTATTTTATACATCTTGGATTATCAACGACATCTGACGCAGTGCAACAAATCTAATGTAATACTCATTGAGGGTTTCAGACCACCTTTTGGACCTAGGAAACTCAGATCTAGATCTTTTACTAAGACCAGGGTAACCATTTTACAGACTAGAGCACCCATAGGTGCCCCAGTCCATCTCTAGGTGCTCCAATCTAAAGAATCAGCCCAAATCTATCATTTTCAGGGCTCCTGCACAATCTTTCCTTCTTCTGGTTTCCATAATCACCTCTACAACACAGTCCCGTGAGCATATTTTATTCAATTGAGTTCTTTCCTTTTCTCTCTTGCACATTAGGGTTAGCATTTCCTTTTTCATAGTTGTTTGTGTTCTCTTTTAATTTATTTGCAGTATTTATTTACTTTATTTACAGTTGTTCATAACTTCGATTAACTAGTGCATATTATCTACATTTTAGTTAATCATTTTGGTGAACCTGACTTGATCATTCACGCTTCTAGATTCTTCATTCATTCTTTACCATTCTATGGTTTATTCTCCTTTCATCATGGCTCACTCTCATATTGATTTTACTGAAGAACATCTTAAGGCCATTAATGATCATATTGTTTCACATCCACAAGATCTAGACTTACTTTTACATGTGTCTTGCGAGAAGGCTACTAATTTTTCAGAACTCAATGATTTCATGGCCATACCCACTTCTATTGCTACTCAACCACTTTCTTCTACTCTTCCACCTATTTCTACTATTCTCGTTTCTGTTACTACTCCTACCAATCATTTTATGCCACCATTGGTTTCTTGTATACGAAAAGTTCCATCTATTGGAAATCAAGACTTAACTTCTCTTTATCATAATCTTCACGATCAAATTCATAAGTTTCAGCAAGCTACTTTGCATGCATCACCATCTTTAGATTCAACATAGGGTTTAGTAGTTGTAGTTGAGCATCATATTCAACATTTGAGTCTTATTGTTTGGTTTGGAGGTTGCCCCCTCGAAGTGGCTAAGCTATTCTACTTTCATATTGAGATCATTTATTTGAAATATTGTGTTCATTGGTGTTAGATTGCTGCTAATAATCAAATTTATAAAAGTAATTCCATTACAAGTGGTATCAGAGCTTGAACTTGACCAACACTGCACCAAACCCTAATTGTGAAGGTTCTTCCATATCTCAAAATCGGTTGTGAATATTTTTGCAATTTTTTTTTAAGTGTGGAAAAATAAGTTAAGTAAGCTCCCCTCAAAATTTTAATAAGTTTTGACTTGGTTTGCAAAAGTTATAGCGGTTTTATGTTTTTTCATAATTCGGCTACCTAGGGTGCATTTTGTGGAATTTTTCAAAATTATTTACATTTCCAAAAATAAGATTAAAAATTATTTTGAGTTTGTTATTTGAGTTTTATAAAATTTGGCCAAATTCCTATTGAAAACCCAAACCTGAAATTTACACCTTGATCCTTAAATTTTACCATTTTGGGGCATCATGGTTGAGCCTTCGATAAGAGGAAAAAAAAATCCCATCACTCTAGGTAAAACCCCTGATAAGGATGAGATAATAGTTAAGGAGTTAGAGTCATAAGGGGTATCTATAGAGTCCTCAGGGTTAGGGTTTACTTCAACTGACCATAAGGTCAGCTATCTTGAGTTAGAGTTGCGAAACCTCAAGGGTAGAGTGGCCACAAAAGAAGATGTAGACAAGATTGGAAAATGATTGGAGTATTTCATTCACCAATTTAGTTACAATATCATGGGTCATCATATCCTTCCTAATCAGACACAACTCAATCATACTCATATTAACCAGGGTGGATCTTCAGGTCAAAGTAATAGACAAACTAGCCAGGGTGGATCTGCAAACATGACCAATCCAAATACAAACACTCTGCAAGCCCATAACATGATTCCAAAAGTGGAAATGCATAAGTTTGATGGAAAGGATCCACTCAATTAGATTAACCAAATGGATAATTTCTTTGATCTTCATTAGATTCCATCGAGACAAAGGGTTACCATGACATCATTGTATCTTGAACCTGACCAATTCATTTGGTATCGATGGTTATGTGCTCAAAGGAAAAAGAGTGGCCTCAATGTTACATGGATAGTCTTCACTGAAGAGTTCCAATTGCACTATAGTTCTAGTGTGTCGGAGAATTATTTCACTCAATTAGCAAAGCTCAAACAAATAGGAACAATCAAAGATTACATCCATCAATTCCAAAACATTTCCTTACAGGTGGAAAATGTTCCTAAAGATAATTTGAATGACTTATTTCTTGGGAGTCTTAAAGAACAAATTGAGACTGAGGTGCGTATGTTTAATCCTCATAAGGTTTCATACTCTATGATCATGGCATGTAGGGCAGAGGAAAAATTTATTTCTAGTAGGAAACAAAGTGTCAGTAGTATCAGCGATCGTAGCACCCTTTGACCATCATTCCCTCGGACAGTTACATTGACACCTCAAAAAATTGAAGAAAAGATAGCCAAAGGGTTATGTTTTAATTGTGACAAAAAATTTGGACCAGGACATAAGTGTGCTAAAAAGAAGTTGTTCTACATTGAGGGACCTACTGAAGAAGAAGAAAATGAAGAAGATGAAGAGGTAGAGCCAGAGGAGGAATTAAGATATCCCCAACCAACAATATCATGCCATGAAATTTCTAGTATTAGCACTCCCCAAACTCTTAAAGTAGTTGGATTCTTAAAAAATAGAGGGTAACAGTGTTGATTGATTCGGGAAGTACTCCTAACTTCATCAATCATAAGTTGGCAGTACGCTTGAACTGCTTTGCTTATCCAATTCCAGAATGTCGAGTCATGATCATTGATGGGAAAACTATTAGTTGTTTAGGAAAATGCCATAACATTAATCTCACCATAGGAGATTACTTGCTAACTAGCAGTATGTATTCCATATCCATGGGAGGAGCATACATTGTGTTAGGAGTTTAATGGCTTACCACCTTGGGAACCATTGAAATGAATTTCCAAGAGTTGTTCATGCAATTTCAATCAGAAGGGAGGACTTTTAAACTAAAAGGACTAAGAGCAAAGTCTCCACAGATGGTAAGTTCTCATCAGATGTAAAAATTTCTTAGAAAAGGTGCAGAGGGGTTTGTAGCACAGTTATTTTCATTAGAAGCACACCATTCCAATACATTTATACCCGCAGATATGAAAGCAGTTATAGATGAGCACTCAATGGTGTTTGGAGAAATTCCCAAGGGTTTACCTCCAAAAAGAGACCATGACCATTGCATCCAGCTAGTACTAGGGAGTCAACCACCCAACATCAGACCTTATAGGTACCCCTATATGCAAAAAAGTGAGATTGAGAATATAGTTCAAGAGATGTTAGAAGCATGACTTATTCGTCATAGTCAGAGTGCTTACTCTTCTCTAGTCGTGATGGTATGAAAAAAAGATGACAATTGGTGCATGTGTCTAGATTATAGGGAACTCAATAAGTACACAGTTAAAGATAAGTTTCCTATTCATGTAATTGATAATTTTCTAGATGAGTTACATGGTGTTGTTTAATTTATAAAACTTGATCTTTGTTTTGGATATCATCAGATTAGAATCGAGGATGAAGATAATTCATAAAACAACCTTTATGACACATGAAGGACATGTGAGTTCTTGGTAATGCCTTTTGGACTAAAAAATGCACCCTCTAAATTTCAAAGCTTGATGAATTCCATCTTTAAGCCATTTCTTTGAAAGTTTGTTTTAGTGTTCTTTGATGATATATTACTCTATAGTAAAACATGGGAGGAACACCTGCATCATGTAAATAAGGTGTTAGAAACTCTCGAACAACATCAACTTTATGAAAAGCCTTCTAAGTGTTCCTTTGGTGTCAAGGAGGTTGAATATTTGGGTCATATTGTCTCTTATGAAGGTGTTAAAGTGGATCCTAACAAGATTAAATCCATGCTTGAATGGAAGGTTCCCAAAACCCTAAGAAATCTCTGAGGATTTTTGGGGCTTACAGGTTATTATAGTAGATTTGTAAGGAATTATGGTAGCATCGCAGCACCAATCACAAATTTATTGAAGATGGACACTTTCCATTGGAACAAGCAAGCTACTACGACATTTGAGAAGTTGAAGGAGGCCATGTGCACCACTCCAATTCTAGCCACCCCATATTTTTCCAAAACATTCATTTTTGAATGTGATGCTTTAGGGTATGGTATGAGGGCAGTACTCATGCAAGAAGGTCGACCCATTGCCTTCGAGAGCCACTGATTCAAAGGTAAGAATATATCTAAACTAGTTTATGAGAAAGAAATGTTAGCAATACTTCATGCAATGAAGCAATGGAGACCATATCTAATGGGAAGACATTTCAAAGTAAATATAGATCATGATAGTTTGAAATACTTCTTAGAGAAACATTTATCATTAGAAGAACAATATAAATAGGTCTCAAAAATGTTGGGGTATGATTTTAAGATAATATACAAGAAAGGGAAAGAGAATCTAGTTGCCGATGCTTTATCTCGAAAGGATGAATTTGCCGAGGCATTGTTGTGTGCCATAATTTATATTACAAGAGGATTGGATAGAGGATGTAAGGTCTAAATGGAAAAATGACCTAGGTACACAAAATCTCATTCAAAATCTCCAACAAGATCCAAGCATGTTAGAAAAATTTGTATGTAAAGGAGATTCTTTATGGTATAAAGATAGATTATATCTATGTAAGAATTCAATCCTTAAAAATAGGGTTCTATCTAAGCTACATGCTTCTCTAGTAAGGGGGGAATTTTGGCTTCTTGAAGACTTATCATCAAATCAAATATGTTTTTTTCTAGGAAGGGCTAAAAGGGGATGTCCAAAAGTTTGTGGCAGAATGCATGGTTTTGTCAAAAAAATAAGGGTGAAACAATTAAGTCCCCAGGTATTTTACAGCCTCTATTTATTCCTAGCCAGAGGTGGGAATAGGTGTCCATGGACTGCATCAAAGGATTTCCTAAACCAGAGGGTAAAAATATAATCATGGGTGGGTGGTGGAAAGAATCACCAAATATGTCCATTTTTGTGCTTTATCCCATCCATTTGTTTCAAGTACAGTAGCATCAACATTCATGGATATAATTCAGAAGCTACACGGGACACCAAAGATTATAGTAAGTGACTGAGACCCTAGCTTTACTAGTAATTTTTGGACTGACTTGTTCTCATGCTTGGGCACACAACTAGCTCGTAGCTCCTCTTATCATCTCCAGTTTGATGGGAAAACTGAGGTGGTAAACAAGTGATTGGAGGGATATCTTCGGTGTTTTAAGTCAGATAAGCAAGTGAGATGGGTCTAATGGTTACCCCCAGGCAAAAATGATGGTAGAACAGCTCCTTTCATACTTAATCTAAAATGTCTCCTTTCTTGGCATTATATGGGTACCATCCACCATCTATCACTTCATCTTTGAGAGTCCAACCAATGGTTCGAGCAGTTGAAGAACATATTCAACACCAACAAGAGGTGCTTTCTATTGTTAGGGAGAATTTTTCCATGTCATAAAATCACATGAAGTAGCAGGCAGACCAACATCACAGTGAAAGACATATTGAAGTCAGTGATTGGGTTTTTGTGTATTTACAACCATATAAGCAAATTTCCTTGAAACAACATAAAAAGGATAACAAGATTTCACCCAAGTATTATGGCCCTTATCAAGTGTTATAGAAAATTGGAAATGTAGCATACAAACTAGAACTTCCTTCGACTACTCGAATTCATCCAGTCTTCCATGTATCTTTCCTAAAGAAGGTAATTGGATAGACAATATCAACCCAGACAGTGTTACCTAAGCTTGATGAAGAGGGAAGAATCATCCTAAAACTAGAATGCATCCTACAGACACACTAAGCGATTGAGGACAAGGGTCATCACTGAGTATTTGATCAAGTGGAAAAATCTAGACAATGAAGACACAACTTGGGAGGATGAAAACTTCCTACAACAACATCTAGATCTTCTTAACATCAGGGACAATGTTGCTTTGAAGGGGAGGGGTATGCTACGCACTCTTAATCATATATCTTATATTGGATGTATATAGCCAACTTGTGGCTATCATAAATTCTTGTCATTATGTATCTCTTTCACATATGTTTATATTATCATAAGTGGGTCGGCCTTGGTGTTGGCCATAACATAGGAATAGTATATATATATATAATATATATATATATATATATGGGTTAGTAGGTAGTAGTTGATCATCATATTCAACATTTGACTTTTATTATTTGGTTTGGAGGTTACCCCCTTGAAGTGACTAAGCTATTCTACTTGCACATTGAGATCATTTATCTAAAATATTGTGTTCATTGGTGTTATATTGCTGCTAATAATAAGATTTATATAAGTAATTCCATTATATACCAAGCACTAAGCACTTACTATCACCACCTAAGGTTGCATCCATCAAAGGCATTTATAGCTACATTTGCATCCATCTAGCTCCATCACAAGGCACACAAGGTTAGTTCATCTGAATCAAACTTCATAGGAGGGGAGTCTATTGTTTCCATGCACACAGTTAATACATTATACATCTAGTTACTTGCTCACTAATTCATAAAGTGCAACTGGTACAAGTACACCTAAAGCACAATTACACACACACACACCTAGAACTACATTGGGTCTGAGATGTAGTGCAACACTCAATGATAAATACATCAACTTGGAAGTCGAGGACAGTATGAACCCTTCATATGCATCTTTCATTTTTAGGTTTTTGATTTTTTGTCTGGGGTTTTACAGGTATTTATTCATAACAAGTTTACGACGACATCTGGCGAAGTGCAACGACATTCAAGCGATAGGAAGTGAACATGAGGCGAACAATCAGTGACACCTCAAAACAGGTTTTCTGGTCATTTCCGCAAACCAGATCACCCAAAATTTAGACCAGGGCACCCACAGGTGCCCCTATCCCACTCCAGGTGCCCCAATCTAGTCAGATAGTCCAGATCTGCACTTTCTTATACTCCTGTGCGAAGGTTTTCTCCTATTGTTCATCTGGTCTCTATTACGACACAATCCGGCATGACATCATCAAATCTGCTAAGGCTTTTTTAACCCTCTTTGCACATTAGGGTTTTATATTTCATTGCTTAGATTGCTTGGGTACTATCAAAGTATTTTATTACTTCATTTATTCAGTTATTTTATTGCTCCTCTAACATTAACTTACACTAGAATATTCTATTTTAGTTTAATCAATTTTGTGAGCCCGACCTTCGAATCCACCTTTGTTCTAGGGATTTTCTCATCTTTTCTATCATGGCTCCTAAAGTCGCTGACATTTCTTTATCTAATTTACTTAATATGCATCCCAATTGCCATGATTTTATGCAAAACCCCCTAGACACCATGTATCTCCTTAGGGATATGTCACTGCATCAAGTGAGTGTTATTTTATATCATTTATCTGATGACCCTAGTTCTCATGATCCTCCATCTAATCAACCTATGTTGGACTCAATTCAAGCTTTACATTCTTTATTTCAAGACAAATTTAGGACTATGGAATCCACAATTACATCTCTCAAATATGAAATCCAACATCTTAAGGACACTTCTCAGGCTCATGTCTATTTTCCTTCTTCATCTCATCCTCATTCTATGTCCACTACATGTGCTCATGTCAATGAGCCTAAAGCTCATGTCAATGAGCCTAAAGTCATACCATTACCAGAGCCTCTCATCTTTGAGCATAATACTATGCAACATGATCTTCTTACTTAGCTACTTATTTGTTAATTGATCACTTTACCACCCACTCATTACTATCCTCATTATCGGTTAGTAAAATATCAAGGGCGTTCATATTGAAATCATCATCACATCAATGGACATAATGAAAATGATTGTTATGCTTTACAACGAAGATTTAAACATCTTGAGTGTCAGGGATTTATCTCATTCACTACACAACATTATGTTGCATGCCCATCTACAAATGCTACATCTCAATGGGTTCCTAAAACTGATTCATATATATATATATATATATATATATATATATATAAAGAGAATCATGTTATCATGTCTACGGTGCCTTCTTTGACTGCTCAAGTGTTGCTTATTCAATCCACTCAACCACCTCTTGTGGATAGTCCTACTCCTCCACTCAAGTTATCTGCAACATTACCAAGTTCACCTAAGCAACATCCTCTTTAAAAGATCAATTCAACCTGACCTCCACTCAAGTAATTTACAGTCAACCTGGCCTTCGCTCAAGTCATTTGCAGTCAAGAAACAACCACTCATTACACAAGGCAAGCACACTCTAGCTGAATTTTTTCAACTCTCGCAATTCAAGGAGCCTATCTAGTCCTCGCCTCAACTTCCAATCTCTTTTTTCAAAGAAACTACTCCTTACATTGATCCACGTAGCATCGTTTGACTAAATCTCTGTCACTTACATATTTTGGGGGCATGAAGCTTATCATCCCATCCCTCTTCTAAACAACAAACATGTGTATTACATCTTCATCACATAACAATCCAACATCTGTTCATTACACTCATACTTCGACATACACTAGCATAGTTATTACCCGATGACACACTCTTGTGCTTCGGTTCACATTTGACTGTGGAGGACATTCTATACACACAAACCCCACACACTGCACTATAGACTCTACACATTGTGTGTCTTCATACATTCTACACTTTTCATCCTACATCTTGTCCTACATACATCATACACATTCTACTCATGTCCCACATACTACATCATAATGACTACATATTGCACATTTTCACACATCATACACGTCATCTTACATATTATATCATACAACTTACATATTACATCTTGCACCTTACATCTACTATGCCCCTACACATCTTAGGTCATCTAAGCATCTTGCATTACACAATATACACGCTACTAGGCAAATTACACATTTTGCATATTCTCTTCTACGCATTTCACCCACTACTTGATTACACACTCTAGTCTCACGGTACATACTAAACTATTGAGGTTATACATCACTAATGGACCTCATCACCCTTACATCTTCATCATTCAATATTTTCTCATGTGACATACTTAGATTAAGCGATATACATTTTAGGCTACAAGGTCACTTCTTCTTGCATCATCTCGTGATAGGCTACATCATCACTTTCCCTTGCATCATTTAGTAGTATACACTTTAGGATAAATCACCACTCCTCTCTATTCATCTTGTCATGATATACACTTAGGCTAAAATGTCACACACAACTCATCTATGTCACATATCATCACTACACACCCATCACAATGGGTTGCACATAACACATAGTTCGACCATTTCCTGATGACGCACTCTCATGTATGGTTCATTGTTGATTACTGAGGGGGAATACTAAATGAACCTCAATGCATACAATTCCATTTGCTCAGGGGGCACGTGGCTCCTATCATTCACTATGCATTCCATTCCATCCATCCAAAGCATACTACATTTTATGGTTGTACTTACTCTTTCTTACTCATGCTTTTACATGTACACTTTATTACACACGCTAGCTAGATATCTTGTATGTAATTAATTTTAGCATACACACATGCACATTCACTTTATTTTCTAGTTGTGATCACAAACTATACAAGGATATTACACCCAACATGGATGTTTGATTATCTATCCCACAACAGCTCATAGGGGCATCCACATTCGTCCGCTACATGTGTTATTGTTTCATTTTTGTTCATAACACACTACTTTATTGATTTATATACACATTCAAATATGTTTTATCTTTCTAACATGCTAATGGGTGTTTCATGTGTAACATTTTTCATGCAAGGGTACTTGTTTTCATACTTGTTTGTTATATTGTCTGTTATTGCTTGTTATTGTTTGCAGGCTTTTCCCTTTGTCTTGTGTGCACAATTTTTTGTTTGTGGCCACTATGGCACTGAGTGTCTTGTGATACCGTGAGTGGTGTCCCATGTTTGTAACCCACTTTGTGTGGTCTACATTGTCTTCTTGGGCTTTTACATTTTATTCGTATGTTTTACAATACACATTCTTTGTTTGTCTTACACTCGTTTTCTACATGCATGTTCATACTACCATTATTTTCTAGCTACCTTGTTTGTTTTGTCCTTGATTTCTACCAAGAACAGACCCTCCCCCCTCTAGGGCATAGTTTCAGTATCCACACTTAGTCCTCTTTTGGGCCACGTTCTCCTATTTGTGACATCGCATGCACCCCCAAAGAGGGGAGCATCATTTAGGTTTACACACAGTACACAAATATTCCTCACTGGTTCAGTTCAGTTGTATACAACGATTGGGTTCAGACCATTCTACGAACCCCATACATAATGTATTTTATAGGACATGGTTTTCCTTAGCATTCTGGGAAGTAGTTACAAGCTCGGAGGTTACATTAGGTGTGCCTCCCTACACTACTTTGGCCAGTGGTGTCAGATCACCCAAAAAACTAGGATGTATAGACATCTCTTTACACATTCAAGGAAGCAGTTATAGGAAGGATAATAATGTAGCTTTCTCCCTACACTTTTGTGGCCAAGGTGGTGTGAGATTGCCCAAAAAACTCACTGTATAGGATATCCTTCTATAATTTCTTTCTCGACATGGATTAGGTGCACATGTTCCTTTTACAATTTTCATACTTTCATTTCAATGTTTTCATTAGTATATATATGCATCTTTTACATGCATTTTTCCATATATACATATGCATCTTTTACATGCATTTTTCCATATATACATATTTATTTGACTACTTGATCGTCTTTTCCTTATAGGTCTGACCGTATGAGAAATAAGAAGTCAACAACAACTAATACTACAACAAATGGGGGTAACAACAACAACATTTTTTGGAAACACACATGATACTAACCATGCAGGTACATCACACACGTCAAAAAATACACATGTGTTTCCACCCTAGGTTCATTTTCATCACTTTTTTACACTTTTACATCTTTAGTTTCCATGCTCCATCATCTTTTTTTCATTCCATTATTTGTTTATTCCTTCAGCGCGTTTTCTACTACAATCTTCATGAACATCAAGTACGCATCTCTATCTACTTTATGTTACTTATATTTCCACTCACCAACATAAAGTGGGGGCAAATGTAGACAAAAAATCATGCACTTTAGACATTATTTATTCCTAGTCTCATACTACTATTTGAAATGTTTTTGAGTGAAGAAATTACTGACTAACCCCCGTCTTTTGGCTATCTTCTCTTATTTTATTTCGTTATTCCTAACCTTTTACACATACATGCCTAGTTATCTTTCATTACTTTGCATTATTTTAGCCTCTACTGGGGTGCCCAGGATAGTATTGGGGCACCCATGGGTGCCCCAGTCCCACCAAGGGTGCCCCAATCCTTTTTACACTTTCCCACCACTTTTTGGGATCTTTCTAAGCATTTGAGATCTTTATCTTTTTGGTGGTAAGCCATTTTGGGGTTAATTACGAAATTAGATAAAGAGAACCCTATAAATATAAAGTTATGAGACCATGATGAGGGACCATACACTAGTCACTACAATCATCCATCTAGAGTTGCATCCATTTGGAGATCATTTACATTCATTAGCTTCATCACAAGAAAAGGTTGGTTCATCTACATCACATAAGAATAGGGGGATGGATTCTATTCTATTCCATGCACACATTCTATTACATTTTCTACATATATTTATATCTCACTACTTCACAAAGTGTGACTAACACAAGATCACCTAGGGTACATTATGTGCACACACACCATAACTACATTTGGTTATGAAATGTAGTGCAATGCTCAGTTAGTAAGCCCACTGTTGTGGCAGCTAAGGTCAGTCTGACCCATTCATTTGCATTCTTCTTTTAGGATTTTGATACTCTGCTTTGGTCTTTTACAGGTCTTTTATACAGCTTGGATTATCAACGACATCTGACATAATGTATTAAATCTAATGTGATACTCAGTGAGGGTTTCGAACCACCTACCGGACATGTGAAACTCATATCTGGATCTTTTGCACAGACCAGGGTGCCCATTTTATAGACTGGAGCACCCGTAGATGCCCCAGTCCCTCTCCAAGTGCTCCAATCTAGAGAATCAACCCAAATCCATATTTTTCGGGGCTCCTGCATAGTCATTCGTGTTTCCTATTTCCACAGTCACCTCTGTGACATAATCCCATGAGCATCTTCGATTCAGCTGAGTTATTTCTTCTTCTCTCTTACACATTAGGGTTAAAATTTCCTTTTTCATAGTTTTTTGTATCATCTTTACATTTTTTTGCAACATCTATTTACTTTATTTATAGTTTTTCATAGCTTAGATTAACTTGTGCATATTATCTACATTTTAGTTAGTCAATATTCATTGTAGATATCATCATACTAGAATCAAGGATGAGGATGTTCATAAAATATCCTTTGAGACACGTGAAGGCCATTATGAATTCTTCGTAATGCCTTTGGGACTCATTAATGCACCTTCTACATTTCAAATTTTGATGAATTCTATCTTTAATCCATTTCTATGGAATTTTGTTTTCGTGTTCTTTGATGATATATTAATCTAGAATAAAACATGGGAGGAAAACTTGCATTATGTAAATAAGGTGTTGGAAACTTTTGAACAACATTAAATTTATGCAAATCCCTCTAAGTGTTCTTTTGGAGTCAACGAGGTTGAATATTTAGGTCACATAGTATCTTTTTAAGGTGTTAAAGTTGATCCTAACAAGACAAAATCCATGCTTGAATGGAAGCTTCCCAAAACCCTAAATAATCTTTGAGGATTTTTCGGGCTTACAAGTTATTATCATAGATTTGTAAGGAATTATGGCAGCATAGCATCACCACTCACATATTTATTTAAGGACTCTTTCCATTAGGGTGAGGAAGCCGGCATTGCATTTGATAAGTTGAAGAGGCCATGTGTACCACTCAAGTTATCTCCACCCCATATTTTTCCAAAACATTCATTGTTGAATGTGATGCTTTAGGGTATGATATGGGGGAGTAATCATGCAAGATGGTCATCCCATTTCCCTTTAGATATTATAATTCAAAGGTAAGAATATATCAAAACAAATTTATGAGAAGGAAATGCTAGCCATACTTCATACAGTGAAGCAATAGAGACCATATCTAATGGGTAGACATTTCAAAGTAAAAACGGATCATAATAGTTTCAAAATACTTCTTAGAGAAATGTTTATCATCTAAAGAACAACATAAATGAGTCTAAAAATGTTGGGGTATGATTTTGAGATAATCTATAAGAAAGGGATGGATAATGTAGTTGTTGATGATCTATTTTGAAAGTATGAATCAGCTGAGGCATTTTTATGTTACATATTTGTATTACAAGAAGATTGGGTAGAGGAGGTAAGGTACGAATGGAGAAATGACTCACACACATAAAATTTCATTCAGAATCTCCAACATGATCCAAGCATGTCAAAAAAATTGTATAGAAAGGAGATGTTTTATGGTACAAAGATAAATTATACCTATGTAAGAACTCAACCCTTAAAAATAGGGTTTTATCATAGCTCCATGCTTCACCATTTGGGGGAGTTATAGCTTCATGACTACTTATAAGTGAATTAAGAAGGATTTCATATAGGAAGGGCTAAAAGGGGATGTCCAAAATTTTGTGGTAGAATGCATGGTTTGTCAGCAAAATAAGAGTGGAATAATTAAGTCCTCGGGTCTTTTAAAACATCTTTTTATTCATAACAAGAGATGGGAAGATGTTTCCATGGACTTCATCATAGGGTTTCCTAAATCATAAGGGAAAAATATAGTCATGGTTGTGGTGGATAGGCTCACCAAATATGCCCATTTTTTGCCTTATCACACCCATTTGTTGTCTGTACAATAGCAATAGCCTTCATGGATACAATTGAGAAGCTACATGAGACACCAAAGATTATAGTATGTGATCACGACCCTCTATTTACTAGTAATTTTTGGATCGATTTGTTCTCATGTTTGGGCACTCAACTACCTCTTAGTTTTTCTTATCATCCCCGGTTTGATGGGAAAATAAAGGTGGTAAACAAGTGGTTGGAGTGACATCTTTGTTGTTTTACCTCAGATTAGAAAGTGAGATGGGTCCAATGGTTACCACTTGCAGAACGGTGGTATAACACTTCCTTTCATACTTCATCTAAAATGTCTCCTTTCTTAGAATTATATGGGTACCATCCATCATCAATCACCTCATCTTTGAGAGTCCAACCAAGGGTTCAAGCAGTTGAAGAGAATATTCAACACCAACAAGAGGTGATTTCTATTCTCAGGGATAACTTGGCCATGACACAAAACCGCATGAAGCAACAGACATATCAACATCACAGTTAAATACATTTTGAATTCAGTGATTGGGTTTATGTGCATTTAGAACCATATAATAAAATGACTTGAAATAACAAAAGAAGGATAACAAGATTTCACCTAAGTATTATGGACATTATCAATTGTTACAAAAGATTGGTAATGTAGCATAGAAATAGGAACTCCCTTTGGCCACTAGAATACATTCAATATTCCATGTTTCTTACTTGAAGAAGGTAATTTGATAGAAACTATCAACCCAAAAAATGTTACCTGAGCTCGATGAGGAGGGAAGAATCATCTTAGAACCTGAATTCATCCTTTAAACATGCACTAAACAATTAAGGACAAGGGTCATCGTCGAGTATTTGATCAAGTGGAAGAAGCTAGACATTGAGGATGCAACATGGGAGGATTCAACATTCCTGCAGTAGCATCCTTTGAGCTAGGAAAATACACTGATAATCAAGAAAGTAAAGCAACTAGCCAGATACCTCCTCCTTTGTGATTTCATATCAAACCTTAGAATGGGAAATGAAACATGGATGAGCCCTGATTGCATGAAATGTAGGTGCTTTCCTCGAACTCGGAGCAAGGAATTCTCTGCAACAAGAGTCAAATTAATTTGCACCAATGGACAAAGGGATTATGGATTTGGGATGCTTCAAGATGATGCTATTTGGGCATTAAGACGAGGTGCAAAGGATGTCTTCCTTTACTTAAAGGATACAAGAGTTTAGACAAGGCATATCCAAGCTTATTCTCCTGTGTGTTTTGAGAGGGGGGTAAGGTTGTATTTATAGCCTAGGAATTGGATAAACTTAGGGGATTTTTAAGTAATCAGAGTTTGAAAATGAGGGCATGATTAGGTGAGTGGGGATAAAAAAGAGTGGGTGAGGGATTAAAATTGTATTTTTAATTCTCAAATGGGGGACATACGGAATATTTTTCATGTCAGGAATATTGCTTTTAATTTAGGGGTTAAAATGGAATAATTAACTGAATTAACATCAATTAATTCTATGGGGGATATTTTTGTGGAAAATGGAGATGGGTAAATTAAATGATTTGGAAAAGGTTTGAAATGAGGGTGTATACAATTTCCCCTCTCTTTGGAAGGGTACTATGAAAGTAGTATCCTTTCAAAGATAGTAGATGAGATGGATAAATATGCCTCGAGTGGCAAGATTGAAGGTTTTTGAAGAGATTCTTCTTATAGGAAATTGAATTCCTTCGATCAGAAGTTTTTAGAGGAAGAAAAGAGAAATCATTCTCTAAGAAAGAAGTAGAACAAATTTTCACTTGTGAGAACAAGGAAAGAATTCAATCTAATTTTGATAAGCTAAAAAGTAGAGAGAATGTTTGTTGGGGAGAGTAGAAGGTGGTAGGTGATGTATGTCATGGTATCCTTAAAGAAAAAAATTTCATGAGAAGATGTGGTTATGGATAAATGTGATGATGCCCCCTTGAGAGGGCTAATAAGGATGGAATGTATAACGACAGAGCCTCTCGAAAAGAGGAGAGGTTAATTCTAGGGAGAGGAGGACATGAAATGGATTGTAACAGAATGGAATGACCGCACAACGAAAATGGAGAAAGAATTCAATCGGCCTTGAATACTAGGTGTGAGGATTGTGTGGAAGGATGCAATGGGAAAGAGAAGAGGGAATGGACATGAGTAGTGGTTGATTATGAGAAGAGAAAGAAAAGTCAAAAGGTGGAAAGGGAGAAAAGGGTATGGAGACAGAGGAGGGAAAAATAAATGAAAGAGGGTAGAAGAGAATAAGAGAGAGGGGTGATTAGGGGAAGAGAGGGAATGATGAAGGAAAAACAAGAAGAAGACAAGAAAATGACTTAACAAAGTGTGAAATTGTAAAAGGGAGAGAGAGACAAAATAAAGAGAATATAACAGTGAAGAAGAGTAAAGGAAATGAAGGGAGAGAAATGATGGAAGGATGAAAGAGATGATAGAGCTGTGAAAATCAATAAAATGTAGAAGTAGTAGGTGAAGAAGACAAGGGTATGGTGATGGGGGAAAGATAAACAAGAAGGAGAAGATGAGATGAGAGTAGGGGGAAAAATCAGGAAAAAAGGATAGAAAAGTGCAAAATGAAGAGTAGTGGAATAAAGAAGATGAGAAAAAGGTAGAAAAGGATGGGAAAATGAAGAAGATGAGGATGATGAATAATTTAAATAAGATGAAAGAGGAGGTAGAATGGAGAAAATAAATAAACTATGAGGGACCGTGAAAGTGTGGAAAATATCAGATAAAAGAAGAAAAACTGGTACAGAATGAGTGAAAAGGTAGGGGTGGTAGAGAAAAGGAGGGGAGGGAAGAAGGAAAGTGAAAATGATGGCGGAGAAAATGAGGACAGAGCGTATACATGCGAGAAGAATGGAAGGAACCTAGTCCTCATGAGGATTCCCCAAGGTAAAGAATACGGAACATACCACATGGATATGCATGTGGATGAGGATAGGATAAAAAAGACTAGATAAGGAAAAGGGACAGGGTACTGATGGGGAAGTATGAAGGAAACATGAGGTAAAAAAGGGAAGAAGATGATACAGAAGAAGTGAAAAAAAAAAGATAAAATGATGCAGAAGGTGGAAACCAAGAATGGAGATATTTGGTGCAGAGTAAGCAGTATCAGAAACCTAAAGAGAAGAAAGACGGGAGGAATGCACGTAGATTGGAACACAGATGTGGAGATGCATGAAATGAGGATCACAAGCCCATTACGAGAAAATAGATAAAGGATGTATGATGAAGACAAGAAAGATATTGAAGGAGGGATAAGGCAAGATGGAGCTAGGTGGGTAAGAAGTGACGTTGATTATCAATGTATTTTCCTAGCTCAGGCATGTGAGGGAAGATTGAATGGGGGGATGGAAGAGGTAATTCTAGTGAAGTAGACATTAGGAGAAAGTCCTGCTTGATAATGAGTCGGTTGGGAAGGATGGGAGGAAAAATGAAGAAATGGAGAAATTAAATTAGGAAAGGAAGAGGGAACACGCTGATGAAGGGACGTTAGGAGAAATCCCACCCATAATGAGCAGTGGGCCCAGAGGAAAGAAGGAATGAAGAAAAAATGGAGAAGGTTAAAGGGAGTGAACAAGGCTGCGTAGAATGAGGATGAGTGAATTTTAGGAGAAAGTCCACCGATAATTATTAGTCATGGAAATAGATGATGATGATGAAATAATGTTAGGGGAATGTCAATAACAATAGAGCAAGTAAGCACGTGGGTAGATATGTGGGAGAATTTGATAAGATGGAGTGGAAAGAGTAAAGAAAAGATGAATGATGAGTTACGAAAAGGTGGAAGGTGCAAGGAGAGGGTGTGGAGGATGAAGATGAATGAGGTGAGGATATGAGAAACAAGATATGAAAAGAATCGGAAGAAATGGTATGGAGGATGATGGATTAAGAAGGAGAAAATGGGGGAACATTATAGGTGGAAGATAGTAGATGCACGCTGTGAGATGATAGGTTGAGAAAGGCGAATGCTAGGAGGAAAATGTGATTGGTAGGAGAGACTAGGTGGAAGAAGAGATCAACAAAGTGAGAAAATAATGAGGTGAGGAGAGAATTATAGAATGAAGATTTTATACTTAGGGAGGACCCTAAAGTAAGATTTTCATGCAACGGAAGTGGTGGCAGTAAGAGTACTAAGCGAGGGATGATGGAGATGAAAAGTGCGAGAGTAAGATGTGGTGTTTATGAGAATGGAAGAGGAGGTGAGAGGATGTGATAATGGGGAATGCTGAGAAAAAGTGAAGGGTGAGGATGTGTAGTGATGGGGAAAGGAAAGAAGACAAATCATACTTAAGAGGAACTCTTAAGTAAGATCGCCATGCCGCAGGAGTGGTTAAGTAAGATAGCCAAACCAACAGTGATGAGATACAAGGAGAAAGAAAACATTGTATTGGGTACATGGGTGGAATGGTTGGTTGAAGCAGATTATTATGACGAGAGGTAGGAGAAATAAGATGGGGGAAATATGATGGGATGGGGGAAGGCCATAAGGTAGATCAACCTTAAGAGGGACTCTTAAGTAAGATTGCCATGTGGCAAGGATGGTTAAGTAGGATCACCAAGCTGAAGAAGAAGAAGAATGATGAGAAGAAGTAAGTGAGTGATAGAGTTGATGGGAAGAGGGTATGAAAAAATGGACTAAAGGGGAACCCTGAAGTGAATTTTCCATACTATGAGAGTGTGTAAGTAGGATTACCAAATAGAAGATGGATTAGGGGAAGGATGAGAAAAGAGTGAGTGATGTATAATAGAGTGGAATAAGAGCTGAGAGGAGGTGATAACAAGGAATAAATGAAACAAAGGAGTGTAACATGAATGTATAGAGGAACTTATGCGGTGGAGGATGGAGAGTGTGAGGGGAATCCTTAATTTGAATGCCCTCATGGTGAGAGTGATGATACACGAATGATAAGAAGAAGAGGCAGAGCGGAAAGATGTGTGTGGTGGTAATTGTGATTTGATGAGAGAGGAGATGGTAGAGAAGTTTCTACAACAGGAAGATCTTAGGAAGAGGGTATACCTCCACCGAGAGTCCCACATAGAAGGGGTGATTAAGTAAGATTGTTAAGCTAGAATAAGAAGAGTGAAAGGGAAGTACACAAAGTGGTGAGAGGGGACAAAAATAGTGAGAAGGGTAATGTGGGGACAAGTGGTGGATGAGTAGAAATGAGGAGCGAGGATGAATGGATCAAATACATGGTGACCATGGTGGGAGATGAGGAGCTGCTAGATAGTGAATGCTACTTGAGAAAGATCCTTCAAGTAGGATTCGTAAACTGTAATGGTGATCAAGTAGGATTCCCAAACTGGGAATGTATTAGTATGGGTGAATGGATGGGGTGCAAAGTAGGATGTTGATCATGCAGGAAGATACTCATGTGACGAAAATCATCTTAATTTTAATATAGCACATAACAGGATGCATCATGATATAAAAGATCAAGATGACTAGACTGTAATATGCATGATAGCATAGACAAGGGCCATCAAAAAGGTTTGATGCCCCAATATGATATGCAAGTGGAAGAGAGCATAGACAAAGGCCATCAAGAAGGTATGATGCCCCAATATGATATGCAATCAGATAACATAAGTATATTAGAGAGAACACCAGGATACATAAAATCAAGATGCCCCTGTAATATATCAAGATAAACAAGAAATTAATTAATAACTTGTAACTAATAATGCAACACAAGAACCAATAAAAATGTCCCTAATGTGTTCCACAGTGATGATCGATTGGATGTGCCCCCAAAGTAGGGGTATAAAGGACGTAGAATGGATTGGGTCATTGTCCTCAAACAAGGAAACAATGAGAGCTGGATTTTACCCCAAGCGAGGATTCACGCGAGGGGAAGTGGTTTGAATTTGATAGTCATAAGATGGTTGGAACATTTCGTTGGGGATAATAGTTCAAATGATGAATTGTGTTTATTATTAAGTTATTGGTGTTTTTTACTATTTTACAATTTTTTAATTTTTATTTTATTTTGTGTATGTTTTTGGGATTTTTAAGAGTTTTTAAATGTTTTAGTATTTTGGAGATTTTTAAATGTTTTTAAGATTTTTTAGATCTTCTAATGTTTTTGGATTTTTGATATTTTCTAATGTTTTTTGGATTTTTGAGATTTTCCAATGTTGTAATGTTTTTTTGGATTTTTGAGATTTTCCAATGTTGTAATGTTTTTGGATTTTGGAGATTTTCTAATGTTTTTTTAGATTTTTGATATTTTCTAATGTTTTGGATTTTGGAGATTTTCTAATGTTTTTTGGATTTTTGAGATTTTCTAATGTTTTTTGGATTTTTTGAGATTTTCTAATGTTTTGGATTTTTAGAATTTTATATTGTTTTTGGAGATTTTGTTTTGGCAAGTTTTAGACCAGAATGCAAACTTCTTTTGAGAGGTGATAAACCAGGATGTCATCCACATGTACCGTGTTCCTCGTGGTAACTCATGCTCCAAAAAATTCTCACTCCATTGGCAGGATATGTTGGTGATGACATGATGAAAATAAGTCCAGCTCCATTCTTGACTCCACGCAACTAGTAAGATGTGAGGGCTCATCATCGAGAATCAAGAAGAATGCAGGATGTAGATAGAGACAAGTGCTAATAACAATCCCTTTGGGAAATTGTGACTCCATTCTTCTTAAGGTTACTGAACCAGTTTCAAAATGAGTTTCCCTTTATAGGTCACATACTAGACTTAGATAGTTATGTGGCCTACTGATTGGTAAGATATGAGGTGAAGGATAGTTCTCTCTTCACTTAGGCCTCTAAATTACTTATTTGGGGATTTTAAAATTGTAAGCACTTTCAGATTGATAAGATGTTGTATTTATTGTAATGACTCCCTATGCCTTCACCTATGCTACTAGTAAGAAGCAAGGGCTCATCACTAAAGGAAAAACATAGGTGAGTAAATTCTTTTTTGTTTTTTTATTGAATTTTTTTTTTTTTTTTGAATTTTTGAATGTGTTTGCAACATTTTTATGTTTTGTGAATGACCCTCTATGCTTTGCCCCATGCCACTAGTAAGAGGCAAGGGTTTATCACCAAAGACAAGACATAGATGAGTAAGGGAACCTTCCTCTATTCTCAATCTCATAACTACCAATAAGAAGTGTGGGCTCAACACCAAAGACTGTGAAGGAAGAAAGGTGTGACAAATGAATTATTCACAATTTATTTAATTTATTGAATTTTACAATAGTGCTTTTTATTTGGGAAGGAATGTCTGCCCCTAATCTCAGCCCCACATGACTAGTAGGACGCGAGGGTTCAACACTGAAGAATGAGATGGATGATCAAATGAACCAGGTAAAGAAGTTTAGAGCTTTGTTATGAAAGAGAGAATTTCTTTGAAGGGAATATATTACCATCAGTAAGCTTCTAGGTATGACCATAGGTGAAAGTGGCTGAAAATGGGAGATATTATAAGAAGTATGATACTCACAAGACTTAATAGGATCTATGTTAGCACTTGTCTCATGATGATGAATATGAAGATATGATTTTGATAATGAAAATATCTACCAATGGAATGAATAATTTTAAATTATTTGGAGATGAGTAAGACAGAAGGAACAATGTACAAGTGATTTTCTCCTGGAATAGAGAGCACCTCAAGAATAGAATTTCTTTAAATGTACTGCATTCATTGGTTCGTCAAGTTCTTGACCATCTTTAGTGGCCAATTTATAGGCTCCAGAGCCAAATTTAGTTGTAATTACATAGGGTCCTAACCAATTAGGTTCAAATTTTCCTTGTTTGTCTCATTCTTTGGTTGTGTTCTTTTATTTTCTTTGAGGATGAGATCACTGACCTTAAATTTTCTAGGTTTGAATTTTTTATGATAGCTACATTGTAGCTAGTTTTGATATACTTGAAGATGATTGAGAGCATTAAGTTTTTTTTTTCAAGAAGCTCGAGTTCATTAAGGCATGAGTGTCGATAATAATCTTTATTGATTACATATCTTTAAGGGATATTTTAAAGGATGGGAATTCAACCTTGACAGGTAAAATAACTTCCCAACTATAAACAATGGAAAAGGGAGTGGCTCTAATAGATGTGCGATAAGATGTACGGTAAGCCCAATGAGTGGGATAGATTTGGTTGTGCCAATAGCTTCCATGTGTGTTGACAATATTTTCCATGATGGTTTGTATTATTTGATTTATTGCTTCTATTTGGCCATTAATTAATTGATTTGACGATAGATTCACAATTAAAGATGGAAAAGGTTACGTAAGGATATTCCTAGGTATACATACCTCATAGAATGTATGCATGTAGAAGTATTGACAGGTGGGAATAATCATTGATGATATGCCTGCAAGATCGATCATTAGAAGCATAATGGAAATGAAAGGCTATTATCGCAAGTGTCCAAACTTGATGTGGTTGTGTTTCGACAACAAGGCTAGAGATGGCATAGGAGCCAATATTGGAATAATAGAATCAAGCTCAATGGTGTTTGATGATGGACTCTCTTTTGTAGTGTCTACAAGTTATATCAAGGGTTGAAAGGGAGTCTTGAAGTGAGGTCAAGATCTCATTAGATTCTTGGAAGAATGTTATTTTCTCCAAAACAGGTTCAATGTATGTTTGGGTTGAAAGAGAGTCTTGAAATAAGTTCAAGTGCTCAGTAGATGTTGGAAGAATGTTGTTGTCCAAAACAGGTTCAATGTATGTTTGAACTAATGGAAGAAAATTTGAAGAAGAGATGAATTGGTTTAGAATTAGAGAGTCTTGAATTTTTTCATCATGATCTCATGGAATTTCAGCATATATAGGAGTTTCGATAGTAGTCAACTCTTCATTAAAATTTTGGTAGTTGATGTGTCGTTGGTTTCAAGAGCTTTTTCATCAAGCTCTACAGAAATGATGTCATCATCAATTAAGTCTTGGATGTAATTCTTAAATCGCACACATTTATCTGTGTGAAGACCATCAATGTGATGAAAGTCACAATATGTGTTAGGTTTGTACCAAGATGGCCTAGGATCCCCTTCAAAAAAGGGTTTTGTAATTGGATATGTTATCAGTTTAGCCTCTTTTAGTTGATGAAAAACACTAGAGAGACTTTCTCCAAGGGGTGTAAATTGACGTTGGACTTTATGTGAAGTGATGTCTTCATTAGGTTGTATGATTGGATTTTTGGGTGATCGTTCACTAAGTTGGGTAGCCATATGAGAGAGTTGTGTTGTCATCTTATTAATTTGTTCTAATAGCTCATTGTGTGATGTTTTATGAATTCATCATGTTTGAAAGAGAGGGAGAATGAAGAAAGGTGTGATGAAGAACTCAACCTATTGATTGTGATCTTTGTTTTGGCTCAAGCAAGCTTTAACAAGTAAGGCTATAAGGAGTAAGCTCAAACAAGCTACTTGTGCTAAATATGCGATAGCTCAAACAATCTATAATGAATATGGTTTAGATTTGGCTTAAACAAGCTTAACAGGCAACAATGTCAGGAGTACACTCAAACAAGGTACTCGATACAAGTGGGATATAGTTCAAACAAGCTATGATGAATTTTATTCGTTTGGCTTAAACAAGCTTAGCAGGTGACAATGTAAGGAGTACACTCAAACAAGGTACTTGATACCTGTATGATATAGCTCAAAATGAGCTATGAAGGATTCATGTTGGATGAATCTTAAACAAGCTTGAAAATTGATGATATAAGGAGTAAACTCAAACAAGTCACTTGAATATCAAACTTTCAATATAGCTTGAAAGCTACAAGTATGAAGGATTCGTTGTTGGCTGAAGTGGGCTAAGCTGAAATCAATGTGATAAGTTTTGATCTTCGTTGTTGTACTCAATTTCAGTTTTTAAAGCTTGAAACAAGATTGAATTCATGTTGAGAAATAATGTTTTGTGGAACAAGACTAGGATTTGAACTTTACAATCAACACATTGATATCAACCAAAGTTTTATGATAAAAACAATGCTAAACTAATTTGTTTACAAACAACAAGCAGTCATGTGTATCAAATTGTTTTGGCTCAAGAGGTAAATTCTTCAGGAATGATCATTGTTTCATGCAATCATACAAGTATGTTGTGGAATGATGGATGCACACTCTTATCACTCCAAAAAGATGTGTCCTGCAATATACCCTAGTCTTGATATACCTAATTCTATACGGGGACAAAATTGGTATGAGGAACCCTTAGAGCATTGGAGGAGACTCACCAATTCTTACTTACCTACTTCGGAGTGAATCACCACGTCCAAGGTAGGTTTTGTGAAAAGGTGGAAGGTGATGGGGGATGAATGTGTATGGTGTCCTTATAACTCCCTGAATATTTATAGGGATGATGCCCAGGCTTCATTGTTACAGCTATTTAGGTGTGACTCACATGCTCCACACGACAACATCACCTATAAGTGGAGAGCAGGGGCGAGGTAGATATCAAATGTTGTGATGAGACTATGTCTCAAAGTGCAATGTAGATGTGAATATTATTGGTGTGTGGTAGTCAAGTCCACGTCATCGGTGTAACGTCGATGGTGATGAAATCCACCTCTACTACATGTAAAAACAAAATTATAATGTGATTATACACAGGGTTATTTCCAACTTGAAATAAATCACTGGCGGAAAATGACTATGTACCTGAGTGTGCTATTTTTTTTTTTTTTTGGTTTCAACAATTTTATCTTTTAACAGTGGTAATTTTGTAGGAATTTTTATTTTGTTTTGTGTTTTTTATAATATTCTAGTGACGATGTCCTACAAAGAATAGATTAGTAGTTCTCCTGTAAACAAAATGTTAGAAAAAACTATCGTGGATATTTTTTATTTTCCAGATCGCTCAAAGGTGCAGAAAAAAGATCATACACAACCAATGAACTAGACAAATATTAATAATGCGATGAAATAAAATTAATTGAAACAATAGTTAGAGACATAAAATAATATGAAAAATGATCTTGCAAACAAAGTTAAAAGATTAAATTTCAAGTGATATGGTCCTACACAACAGAGGTTAGTAGTTTTATCATGTAGACAACATATTAGAAATATGGACAACCAATGATTGAGGTTGTTTTTTATTTTCAAGATCACCCGAGAGTGCAAGAAAAGAGCATACACAACCAACAATCGAACAAAATATGAAGAAGGAACATAAATGAAGTTACAAGTTAGTCAATGATAGAAAATAGAGTTAAATTAAATGATTTAATTAAGCTACAAAGGCCCGACTAGTATAAAATGTTGATTTAAATTTTTTGATTTGATTGGGGATCCTTTAGTGTTAGAATAAGAAACTAGATCATCATGACCATTTCTGATTTTTGAGATCACTCGAAGGTGTAGGAAAAGAGCATACGTGGATACAATTGGGACAAATTTTGTTAATAATTCTTGCAATTAATCATGATTGTGAAATAGCGATAACGATTATCTTCACAAAAATGAAAAATGACGAAAAAAAGATTAAAACGTTACCAGAAGCATTGACATGGAAAATTAGAATGTAAGGAAAAAAAATTGTTTTGCGGGGCTTGGGGGCCTCTAGTGTGCAAAAGATGGTTGGGAATGCAAACCCGATAATTTTGGCGAGATAGGTGTGAAAAGGTCATGTATTGTAAAAAAAGGTCATGTAATAAAATGATAGTTTGTACCTGCAAACAATGTTAGTAGAATAATCACTGAAAATAATTAATTAAAAATGTGAAGTGTTAAAAACCACAAAATTAAGTTGATAAAAGAAAATGTGAAAATTGTTAAACAGTGTACACAAATCCACCAAAATCCACAAAAAACTTACGACTCAAATCAATGAAGTAAATTAGAACTAGTTTAATGTGATTAATTAAGTGATCAAAATCTTGATGGAATGTGATTTGAAGTGATCAGAGAGATCAAAAAAACTAAAAATAGATAATAGTTTAATTAAAAATAAACTAATTAAAACAATTAAACAAGGCACTAACTCGCAAAATGGAAGTGATTAGTGAATCATAATAAAATAATAAAATATCTAATACTAACTAATCAATATGAACTAGTCTTATGACCTTATCAAGATTACCACAACTAATTAATCATCGTTATGAACTAAATGTTCGGCCAAAATTGACTACAAGGTAATTTGTAAATAGGAATTTGGTGATTTAATGAGAATAAGAATTGATTTATAACGAGGTTAAGTGTAAATAGGAATTTTTTGATTGCATAGGGAAAAAAACAAATCACTAAAATGTAAGCCCGAATCTAAAAAAATATTGAGTGATGATCATAAGCGTAACAAAAGAATAAAACACATGAAATTAAAGATGTAAAAAGAAACTAGACAACAAAGAAATACTTTGAAAGACCATATCACAAATCATGGCAATATCGATGGTGGGTACCAAGAGAATGGAGAAGGTGGATGGTAGGGTCAGGTGCAAAGAAAAATGGAAAACCGAATGGGGAGTGGGAATTTGGAAGTGAAAAGTCTACGTGAATGGGACCGGAGAGTGGACATGCCAAATGGTAAATGAGAAGTGTGGAATTTTAAGGAGGATCAAATTGATTAGAAATGAAACTATGAATTGTAGATATTATATGAAACTTTCACCCAAGGGGAGGACGTAATGGTAAACTTGAGTGGCTTGGTATAGAACACATACATTGGGCAACATATGAAACTTGGAAAACTTTGTCTAATTTATGTGGTTTATCATTAATGTCTACATGAAATATATGAACTTATGAGATGGTGCGTGACTATGGAAAAGCATCTAATGATCCATATTGGTGTATTACACTTCTAGAGAGGCCATAACAAGGTAAAGGAAGCTTGTTTTTAGGATTAGGTAGCTCAAGTCTTGGTACACAAGATCTCAGACAAGTTCATGATCAACTTGCCAAAACAGAAGAAGAAATGAAAAGAGGACATCTGTTGGATTAATACTTGACCATGGGTGTGGATTTTTGTGTGGTTCTTTGGTTGTATTTACTATTGAGAGCATCCATTTGTTAAATTTGGGCTTCGGGTTGAAATGTTTTGCATATGATGCCAAGTACTCGACGAAATGCTCTTTTTTGGGGGTACCATGGGAAGTATCAAGGGAAGCGCATTAGAGGAATATCATAGAAGTCCTTTGGAATATGGAACTTCAAACAATTACAAATTTTGTAATGCTATAGTCAGGCGCATGCAGTCTATGTTCTTCATTATCAGTGAAAATGCCCTCTGACTAGAGATGGGTATGTGTCAGAAGTTGGGGAAGGGTTGGGAAGTCTTCAGTAAGTCGATTATTAGGTGAAGGTTGGTGTTGTGAATGGGATATGCACCGGAAGGCCTCATGAGGTGATGAGTAGATGAGATGAGTTCTGTTATAGATCAGGAGTGAGAAGACATAGGGCAAACCCATGATACAAATACGTTGATGTCAGCGGAGAAAAATAGATAGACAGTTGAATCCTCCACATGATGTATAAAGTTGTGAACCGGTTCACTTGCACAACTCCTATTTTTTTGCTACAAGGATCCGTGGCATCACAACTCATACAAATTGGTACATGGCAAGCAAATGGTATTAAAACATCATGTCAATATATTTTTGATTTTGGCATTTGAAAGGGCGGAATGATACATTGACCAACAGTATGCTATTAGAGAATGTGATAATTTTGGGTGCAACAAATGTAATGTGTAAGCTAACAGGAAGGCACTGTTTCAATGAGCGCCAACGGATGACTCGAGGGCACTATTCTTCCAATGGAAATTTCATGCATTGTGTTTCCATGTGCACGAAAATATGTGTAATAGGAATCGAGGTAGGTAAGGAAATCAGTCAAAAATTCTGCTGGATGGGAGATGGTCGAGTAGGGGTTGGGATATGTGTCAGGGATTGGGATGGAAATGGAGCACAATTGGGTGGGATCCATGTGGAAGTGAAGAATGGGTTATGAATGGGTCATAAATGGAAGAGCTATGAGGAAGTTCTACATTGGGACGTGTAGCGGAGATGGATCGGGGTTGGGATCAGGTTAATTAGCAGAGGTGATGGGATGGGTGGATGGGGAGTGGGAGCAAGGGAGAAGGTGGAGTGGTGGGATGGGTCAGTGTGAGGTAGTTGGCATTGGGCAAGGAACGAAGATGTGAGTTAGATCTTGGGAGTTGGGGATGAGGGTATAGGGGATTCATGGGAAGTGAGGTGAGAGCTCTGTGGAGATGACTGGTATTGCTCGGCCGAGGAGCCGAGTAAGTGATGATTGTAGGAGAAGAGGAGTTGTTAACGGAGTGAAAGATGTGGGATGTGATAGGTAAGGAGCTGGATGAGTGTGGAGATGGGTCAACTGATAGGGAGATCGTGAGTTGTAGTAGGAAGGTGGGGGTTGAGGAGAGATGAGGATGTTGGGAAGTGGTTGAGTCAAGTGGCCAAGAGAAGTGGGGATGGGTAGCTAGGATCCGGGGTAGGGAGTGATTATTTTTTGTTTTTGATTTAAATAAATAAAGCTCATACTTTTATATTTTGAAAAGGGTAAGATCAATTTGGAAATTAAGATCTAAAGAAATATATATATTTAATTTATTTATTATAATATTGTAAAACTAATTTTTTGGTGCAAAACAAAAGATAGAGAATAATACTTATTTTCCAGAAACTAGATTTCCCATGACAGAAATATTAAGTTTGATGTATAATAAGAATACACTACAAGATCTACTATCAAATTGAAAATTAAATCTATACAACTTGTAAGTAACTAAGATTTTCCGGATTGGTTTCCCATTGACAATAGATCTGATATGTATATTTTTTGGATTTTTCAAGATCTATATTAAAAAAGAAAAAAAATTGACGACAAATTTTTTCTTTATTACACCCAGAAATTGGAGACAAAACTAAATGTAACCTCTCCAAACACCATAAGAATGTGAATAATTTTTCCATGATCCACAAGTATCCAAATCTAGTGATGGATTTTCTTCTTCTAAACACTGAGTGTTGAGGAGATGAAAGACGTTCATGAGCATTGCAAATTCATTGTTATTATAACCTGCATATACACCACAAGACACCACACAACAAAATCACTTCCCATAGCGTGAAGGTTAACCAAATGATGCCATAAGGCACAAAAAGGAGATAATAACAACAAATAATAGTAAACAAAGAATCAATAAAACCACTAATTGTGAAATCAAAGGTAACAAAGTCATGGGTAAGTCCCACTGGGCATGCCAGAATGTGAGCTAGGAAAATACACTGATAATCAAGAAAGTAAAGCAACTAGCCAGATACCTCCTCCTTCGTGATTCC
The DNA here is from genome assembly GCA_019776745.2 of Taxus chinensis. NCBI lineage: Eukaryota > Viridiplantae > Streptophyta > Pinopsida > Cupressales > Taxaceae > Taxus > Taxus chinensis. The sequence goes on along the minus strand of CM034154.1, from coordinate 92,091,930 downwards.
TTAGCAAACCTCAGAATGGGTAGTGAAACATGGATGAGCCCTGATTGCGTGAAATGTAGGTGCTTTCCTCAAACCGGAACAAGGCCTTCTCTACAACAAGATCAACTTACTTTGCACCAATGGACAAAGGGATTATGGATTTGGGATGCTTCAAGATGAGGCTATTTTGTCATTAGGACAAGGTGGGTAAGGATTATCTTTGCTCAAAAGATGCAAGAGTTCAGACATGGCTATTCAAGCTTATTCTCTGTGTGTTTTAGAGAGGGGGGTAAGGTTGTATTTATAGCCTGGGAATTGGATTAACTTAGGGGATTTTAAGTAATCATAGTTTGAAAATGAAGGCATGATTAGGTGAGTGGGGACAAAAAAGAGTGGGTGAGGATTAAACTTGTATTTTTAATTCATCAAATGGGGGACATAGTGGAATATTTGGCATGTGAGGAAGATTGGTAAAGATTTTAATTTAGGGGTTGAAATGGATTAACTAACCGATTAACATTGATTAATTCTATGGGGGATTTTGTGGGAAATGGAGTGGGGAAATTAATTGATTTGGAAAAGGTGTGAAATTAGGGTGTCTACACATCCAAAGCTTCTCAACATTGGAGACAATTTTACTTTGAAGGGGAGGGGCATGCTACGCCCTTAATCCTATATCTTATATTAGATGTGTATGGTTGACTTGTGGTTATCATAACTTCTTATCAAGATGTATCTCTTTCATATGTGTTATATTATCATTAGTGGGTCAGCCTTGGTGATGGTCATAACATAGGAATAGTATATATAGAAGTTAGTAGGTATTAGTTGATCATCATATTAAGCACTTGAGTTTTATTGTGTGGTTTGGAGGTTGCCCTCTCGAAGTGGCTAAGCCATTATACTTGCATATTGTGATCATTTCTCTACAAGTGGATGTTATTTGTGTTCTATTAATACGTATATTCATATCTATATAAGTAATTTCTTTACATGATGTTGTTATGTTATCATCTTTTTTCACCTTGTTGACTTGCTTTTTATATGTGAATATGTTTTACCGAATCACGCTTATGTATTTTCTTTTCTTTTTTCTCCATTCCTGGACCTGCGCATAGAGAAAAATCATTAAAGGGAACAAGAGTTCTCAACATCACTTCTTCATGTCTCATACACATGTTACCTAGCTCTCTTCCATTGCTTGCATTCTCCTCATAATTCCCACCCATATGATGGACTCTCAAAGTTACATTCATGTTGCCCCAAGAACAGTTGTAGCCTTGCATTTACTTCCTCAAAATAAGAACGATAGTGGTTGGAATCCATCTTATGGAAGCTAAAAATGTTTCAACATTCGTAGTAGATTGGAGATTCTTCCACTAGGTGATTGGACACTTTCTTTTGAGTATCATAAAAGTGTAAAAGGGGCTAGATCTGTTGCAAACAACAACGAAAAGAATGCTAAAAAAACCATCATGTTGTAAACCCTTCGTAAAATTAAGAAATGAAAATAATCATGGGGCTAGAATCAACCATATACAGACAAAAAGTACTTTAACAATCATATCAAACTGAAAATTACTCAAGTGTATTCCTAGTACTACTTGCATGGTTGCATACAAATTGTTTGACAGGTTGCAAATGTGGATGAAAACATCTCTACAACCCAAAATAGTGAAGGCCATTTGAAAAAACACATCCTCCTTAAGTTATCCTTCACACATCCAATGGGGCCACCCCATATATAGCTTGAATCCATCAAAATCATGCTAAAACATTGAACAACAATAAAACAACATTTATCATGCTTACCACATTTCCACATCAAGCATATTATTGCCTCAACAATGGTGACTATTTCCATGACCTTGTATTCAAATGTAGGGCTTGGTCCCATGGAGTGACCTTTCTTGTATCTCCAAAGATCACATGGATCCCTTACTTTTATGTACAAACAATTTTGAGCTTGTACGAAAGGATCTATGTGCTCTTTACTACTTCATGTGTCCATCTTATCACCATTTTTATCATGTTTCCCATGATGTCAAGCTTCATGCAATGACATAGTAGGAAGTAATAAATCTAAAACAATTCCATATCTTTGGTTTTCCTGAAAGTGTTCACCTTCCATTGCCAAACTAAAATGTGTTGAGATATCATCAACATCCCCAACCTTGTGACTAAGAACTTCTAGGTTAAGATCAACATTATCCTTCTCTTTGAAATCTTCACATTCGACAAGTGAATCTTATTGACACATGCAAACATTAGAAGTTAATAAAACATATTGTAATATCCCCTTCTCAGTCGAATACCCTTAGCCTAATTTTGTTTCCTGACGGCTAAAGGACTGATATCAAGGGAAACTTATCATAATAAATTAATTATAAAAATGTAATATAAAATAATATTATAAGCATGTTATATTAATTTATTAATGATAAAGTCAAATTAAAAAATAAAAATATAAAGTGATGAAGTAAAAATGAGAAAAAAGGAAAAAAAAATACTTTATATTTGTTATTCTCTCCTAGGAGAAAATGTGACCCCTTTGGAGGATTAAAAAGGTGGATAAAAACATTAAATGTGAGGGGTGAAATCTGATTGCAATTTGGGGAGGCTATTTGGCCCATTACATCTATAAAAGCAAGTCTACTTTCTTTTTGAAGACATGCATTTCTATTTTACACAAATATGAATTTTGTATTAGCCTAGAGCTTTACAAAATATTTCTAAGGATGAAAACCCTCTAAGAGATCTAGTAGAAGCATGAAAAACCTTCTCCTAGTTGAGAGGATTCTCCACATAGTGGTTTCCATTGCATATCAAGGAGTTGGCTGATTTTCTAATAGTTTTCAAGTGTATTTTAGGTCTGAATTTTGTATATTTTCACAAGGGTTTGAAGAGGAAAGTTTTGGTTGTGTTCTTCCTATGTTTCCATCCCTTTACTAAGAGGAGCAACCAAGTTGGAGAGATGTTTTGTGGGGTTCTAGAGATGTTTAGGATCATATTTTGATCACTTTTCACATCCCTGATTTTTATAAATCAGATCAACTATTTTTCATAATTTTTGGTGTTGAAGAAGTGTTATTTTCCATTGTCTTTGAGGGCAACTATCTGCGGATTTTAATGAAATAAATTCAGCGTGTTTGAAGCTTAAATATAGTATTTTCTTCATGATTCCATCTTTGCAAATATTTTTGATTTGTTTCCATTAAATATTCAATGGTTCTGCATCAGTTTTGAGTGATATCCCTCTCTTATGCAAGTCACCATTTTCATATAAAATTTAGATCTGCATTGAAATATTTTATAAATTATATAGAACTTGTTCTTTGGGTTGGGGTTTTTCCTAAAATCTATTTGGGGTCAAAAAGTGTCCTCTTGGGGACATTAAATATCTTCATGATTCTCGTTAAAATCATGAACACAATAAATTTGCTTCCCATTGGTTGTTGTTGTGAAAATTTCAGTAAGCTAAAAAATCAACATTAGTAATAGGTAAAGCCCTTTTTCATGTGCATGCCCATCAACATGGTATTCTTGGAACTCCACCTCAAAAAATTCTTACAGATATAGTTTTTTCTTCTTCAGTTCATGCCTCAGGAGTTTTTCTCTCTTCTCATCACTAACAGAGAACTCTTTAAATCATCCTCAAAGGTAATGACCTGGACTTTGTCATGTGAGGAAGACTAACTGATGCTTGAGATATAAGGTTGGGCCTTGATCTACCCTTGCTCGCCCCCATGAACTCCACAAGTGAAATGAAATCTTAAATCTCATTCGGAAGAGCCATATACTCTTCATAGTTGACCGCAATGTTGTAACCCACTGAATGACATGTTTCAACCTCTAGAACAACTTCTTCTCTTGGGAGAAAGGTAGGATGAAAAGGCCTAGCAACATATCCAAAATTTGACCCTTGAAGTCACATCATATTGTGAATCCCTAACAAACTACCCTCATAATTGTAATGTTTTATCCCGTGAATATTTTTCAAAGTCAAGGCTAGAAAATAAAGAGTATCTACCAACCTCTCTTTCCCTTTGATAAGCATATCAAATTTGGCCTCTTCAAAACCTTTGTTGGCCATGTTAGGCCCTTCAAGTGGTTGATATGAATTCTTCTTTACTTTCCTTTGATAGAAAATGTATTCATGGTTACCTTCTTGCATGAATACCCTTCAAACTGGGAATATATTTGCCCTGATACCATTGTAGTATCCCTTTTAGGGAAAATATTGGATTTCCCTTGAAACCCTTATGATTCAAATACTAAAAATACTTCAAATTCAACTATCAAACTAAAAATTATCTCCAAACCCTAAAAACAATATGATTTTTATTTTGTATGGCATCATGCATGCAAAAAAAACATGAAATAAATATATAAACCCTTCAAATTATTTTATTCAAGAGTTGAAATAAACATAACACAAGTGAACACCAGGAAATATGATTTTTGTATTTTTTAGACTAGCTGGAATTAAAATATGACAACAAATATACTTCACCAAATGACTGGAAATAATGATTCTAAGCCCAAACACAACCATATAAGAGTGCAAAAAACTCCAAAAATTATGAGAAATCCAAATACAACTGAAATTTGGGTTGTTGTGCCCTATAAGCCCTCAAACTCCTCCAAGATGCAAGTCACCACCTTAGGAGAGGGTCTATTTTTTTTCCAAAGCTCTAACAATCTTTCTTCCCCTTACGCCAGCCAATAATGGAGATTTTACCCCCATTTTTCCAGCCAATGATGATGCACTAGCCTTTTTTGGGTTTTCCTTATGCACAAATATAAATTTTGAGTGAAGCCACCAACAAAATATGAGGGGTTTCATCCACAAATTCTGATCACAATAAGGTTTTTTGTCCTCAAGTGATGAATGCTAAGAGGGTTTCCATCCTTAATAGCTAAAAGTAGAAGCGTGAGTACTCAATTCCTAAAATCAAGATGATAAATAAATGATAGATGTCCACAAATGAACCCCTCCATTTATTTTATATCCTTCCCTTTATTTTAATTTCTACTTAAGTGTTGGCTCACTTAAATTAGAAAAGTAGTCTTATTTTAAAATTAAAACATAAGTGGGTGACGTAAAATTGTAATCTTACCATGTTTCCCTTTCCTTCATTCTAATAACCTATGGGAGACCAAAATAAAATAGGCTAAGGGTATTCATTCTACTTTAACTTCAAAAAGGTGATATTATAGACTACTACTACTTGGTTCTAAGTTCTACCTTAAAATAACACGTGATATGTTATTAGGACGATCTTGGATACATAATATGTGTGTATTCCTTCTACAATACATCAATGCTTATAGTGTATACACAATTATATGGTAGTTATTGTTGACATTTTTTGCACCTCGTGTGAAAGGTCAACTTGAAAATTCATTTTATCATATTAGAGGGGTTAGAAGTTTGACTATTTTTGGGGCATCCATCTCAGAAAGGGGAGACATGTTTTAATTGCTTGGTTTTGGACATCTCGGGAGTCACATTTGAATCAACTCGGCAACTTAGGTGCAATTCTATAATGCCATGCCTCATAAATGCAGTCATTCCAATTTTTTACCATCGTCAGAATTATGCTACAGCCGTAAAAGACCATTGCAAGGCCCTGAAGAAGGCATGAAGGGAAGCATGTATCAAGCGTGATGTTCTGAAATTGCAAACAAGTTGCAAGTTTGAGGTACAATCTTACAAACAATCTTGCATTTTCAATGAGCATTAGAAGGTATGATTGATTTTAATTTATTCCCATGATTAAATGAATTATTTAAGTGTATTGAATTGTACAAGTTCATTTATTATCTATACAAATGAAGAAATTACAGAAAGAAAAGACATACATCTCCTTACATGAAAATAATTTCATTTATTCATGACAAATAATTGTGCATGATTATCTCACACAAGTCATGAGAATAATTGAGAAAAGGAATACATGTGCTTATGAAATTGAAAATAGAATGAGGTAAAAGAAACCCATCATTTCCTTGTGAGGTATGTGTGTAAGTATTTCTACAATTTATTTAAATTTAAAGTAAGAAACTACCACCTAGAAATAGCTTCCTAACCTAGCTAGAAATGAGAAATGTGCAACATAATGATGAAAAAATGAGCAAGTCCTACCCTCAACACTAATAACTTTGAAATGGATCAAAACATAATGTAAATTAATGAACTCTATTCTCCTTAATTTCCTAATTTAACATTAAAATGAACCTAAGTAGTTTAATGGCAATCAAATTATATTTTCTTACTTTGACCCTTCAATGGATGCTTGGGTGTGAGGCTTAGCTCTTCAAGAATGGAGAATGGAGTATCTCAAGAATGAAAAAAGGCTATTAGTATGAAACTATGTGCTTACTTTTGTATCTTGAGAGATTTAGGTGTAAGATGTAGAAGTAGATGGAGGGTTGTTTATATAGCCCAAAGGATGAAGGATTCAACACATCCTCATAAATATGGGACTAATGGAGATGTGGAGTTAGTTATGGGATAAGGGGGGTTTAGATGGGGTTGAATTAACTTTAGGAGGGTTTAGTTTGTCCTCAAGTGGCTCATGTGGATAAAGGGGGTGTATTAATTAATCAAGATGTTTAATTAATACATTGTGCAAGTCTTTTATAAGATTTTAGATGGATTCTAGTGTGATTTGGACCATTAGGAAGGGAATTAAACCAATTAAATAGTGATTTATTGATTTTAATGAGAAGGGAGGCTAATTAATTAATAATAATTAATTCAGACTAGATAGAAGGTGTTTGATTAACGAAGTGTTCATTAATTAGGGTATGTGTTGGATAGGAGACTTAATTAATTAGCGTAATGTAATCAATTAACGATAATGGAAGAGAAGATGAGCACTATTGACAATATGTTGTCAATTTGCAGGAAAGGAGATAATTAGCACAATTTAAGTATTTAAATTACTCGGCTATAATTATAGGTGTCTACATTTTCCCCTCTTTGGGGTGGCATAAGTGATGCCACTTCAAAGATAGTATACGGAAGAAAATTTTGAAGGGATAGAAGAAAAATTAGTAGGAGGGAGAGATGCCCCCTCGAGTGTCGATGGGGTGATGAAAGAAGTTGATCGATGATCAAAAAAGGTGAGAGATAGGTAGAAGAATGGGGAAGAGGTAGGATGCCCCAGTGAGAGAGAAAATTAGGGGTGAAAGGGAAGTGACGTAGAAGAAATATGGAGGGGGGAGGGAAGAGCTTAGTCTCGAGCCGCTTTTTATTAGGACAATTTTTAATGTCATCATATTGCCATTGGAACTACATCATCAGTCCTTATGAAAAATATAAGCATACGAAAATGGTAGAATGACATGAAAAGCCATACTATGAACAATTGGCCATTGCTGAAAAATACCAACTCCACGCAACATACAATAATGCAATGCAATACGAGAAGGAAACAAGCTCATTTAACAAGGAAAACAAGTACGAACGCACATATCTAACCCAACAACAGTCAAGACAGTTGTACAAATGTTTTGTTATCAGTGCTGAAGAAATCCACAAGTTTTTGATTGACAACAAGGGTTAAAAATGATGCCCCGAGCAAGGATACATGCAAGGGGAAATGACAATGGACATAGGGTCCATGAAAAAAATTTGTGTGCAACGAAACGGCACCAAGCAACAAAAGTTCCCCAAAGTACAGACGAAGCAAGAAACTAGCTGTGTGAATGGTTGTGAATCCAATGATCCACAAGTCATTTTAATCAGGGAAGATGTGAGACAAACCAACATGCTATGGAGAAAATACCATGTGTGAGACACAAGTTTCAGCCATAATAAGCAAGTTACCATTTTTTGTAGGGTTTTCTAATTGTTAGGATTATTTATTAAAAAAATTGCCTTATTTTTGGATTTTTGATATATATATTGTTTTTATTGCTTTTACTTTCCAAATTGTGGTGAATAATACAAGAAAGTAGAAAAAGAAAGCAAAGGGCCGAAGAGCAACATAAAGTGCCCTAGGTGGAAGAAAGGAGAAACAAATGACAGATAATGTCCTTGTTTAGTGGAAAAATTAAGAAAAAATAATTATTTGAAAAATAATTATTTGAAAAATAATTATTTACGAGAGTGTGGAGAGAATCAAAATTGCCAAGGAGCAATAAAATTGTCTGATGGAGAAGAAAGGGGTATCGAACAGCAAAAAATGCCCCAATACAGTGAAAAATAAGAGAAAAATAATTATTTAATAAAAATAATTATTCCATAGTGAACAGAGGAGAAAATGGTGATTAAAACGGGCCTCTCGGCCCTTCTGATGGTGAAAAACGAGTTAATATACCCCACCAGGGGGGTAAAAACATCACGAGCAATTCATTTTAACTAAGAAGTTTATAAAATTTACTATGAGGCTCTGACACTGAGGAGAACTATGGAGATCGCATGAGACTGATTGAGGCGTGCAAATGCAGTCCAGGTGTTACTAGTGGCACACAGACGATGACCCCTTTGTGAGTATCAAAACCTTGTTTGTTGAATTTTTTTCACTAATGCCCTAAATTAGGCCTTTAGCCCTAGGAAATCATGTTTGCATGCTTGCGCGCAGGCGCATGCATTGGATGGGGGGCGCAGGTGCCTTTTTGGGGGTGCAAAGGTGTATTTTTGGGGGCGCATGTGCCACAACACATACGCGCACATGCGTAGGAATAAACAGCACACAATCACATGCACGTGCACACACAAGCACATGTGCATGCACACACACACACACAGGAAAATGGGGTGCACACATGAAAAGTGTGGTGTAGGCATGAATGGGGGAGGGGACACACATAGGAGCACATGCGCACAAGCACAAGCACCAAATTGTGTGGCGCACATGCCAAAAAGGGTGTGCAAGAGCACCCAAATGAGGGAAAAGGGCACCAAGTAGACTACACGTGACACATGCGTGCAAGCATAAGCACCAGAAATGTGGCACACACACCCAAAAAGGTGCGCAGGCACCCGAGACAGGGCAGATAAACTGATAGGAAAGTGTCAAAAATATAACACTTAGACGAATTTTTAGGATTTTTGGATTAACCCTAAAAGGGGAGATAGATTTTTAGAAGAAATACTAAGAACTGACTAGCGCTGTGTTATTTTATAGAGAATATTACAAGTGTTACAGATGCGAGAGTGTCATACCTAGATTGCAGAGCTAGAGGGTAGAATGCGTCGGAATGATTAGCGAAATCCATGGTGATACCTTCTCTGAGGCGGTGGGGCTAGGCCCTATGTCTTAGATGCCATCTATCATATTGGACCACGGCCTATTGACTGTGCTATTTAAGTGATGGCATAGTGAGAGTTCAGTGCTTCAGACTGCCTACATGGGAGATATGACCATCACCATCAAGGATGTATGGCATATTATTCATGTGCCAATGATGGGAACCTTGATTGAGTACAAGTTCTGCTGTAGGGCTGATTATAGTAGCTTACAGTGCGTTAATTGGTGTTGATGATATACCACAAAATGGGATGACCATAGTGTTGCACAAGTGCATATCTAACCCCACGTTACATCAAAGGTGCCTCTCTATATCATGTCTTTTATTAGTGGGTTCTTACTCACTGATAAGATAGGGACCTTGTTCCCGAGAGGACTACTTCCTTTAGTTTATGGCATCTATAGTGGGTGAGAGATATTACTAGGGGCGGTGCATATTGGCCCACTTATACTGGGATTTACACATGATTACATACCACGGTCAGAAGACTATGGGTCCAGCATCATTATTACAGATATGGTCGTGGGATCATATTGCGATCGAACGCCCTATGGGCCCTTTCCATGTTCGAGATCCTAAGGAGCCACCATACATGGCCTGAGTAGTAGCTAGTGGAGATGTATGTGGCCATCTTGGAAGTCTATTCCGATATAGGTGGGATTTTGATGAGCTAGTAGAGATAGACATAATTTGGTGGCCATACAGGCATTTCTAGTGGCCAGAGGATACCATAGAGCTCAGCGTGTGCCTGGTGGAGCACTTTCTATCATTGGCATCCCCGCAGTTACATCATGGAGTTATATCAAGTAAATAGGTGCCAGTGGCAGCTTGGCAGGGTACAGGGGGTCCCCCATCCAGATATCTGGCATGCACACAAGGATTCATAGAGGCAGACCATGGGCCTCGTATGCTGGTGGCCTGAGCTAGGGTGAGTTTCACATAGGTGGTCCCATAGGTATGGGACCTAGTTTCACAGGTGAGAGATCTCAGGACCACAACTGACTATGTAGCTTGGTATGCTACAGTGTTACCCCGACGTCTCACCATTCCAGAGGAGGCCTGGGTAGAAGGCATTCGCCCACCTGTAGAGATATGGCATGGTGCAGAGCGCAGGGTGAGGGTAGTGGCACAGGGGCTAGACCCAGAGGATCCCTTTGATGGTATCCCACATGATGGGTAGGGTGCCTCAAAGGCATAGGGACTGAGGCCACAGGGCCCAGTACAGGCAGTAGTGTAGCCACCTAGAGGCAGGGTCTTTGAGCAGGGACAGTCATCCAGAGCACCTCAAGGACCAGTCGCTGAGGCACACATAGCCTCCCAGCCAGTGGCACAGACAACCACAGTACAGCTGCAGTTACATCAGGTTATAGCTGAGAGAGACGTGGCTAGAACAAAGAGAGATGAGGCTCAAGGCTGGTGTGTGACTGCCGTAGCAGAGAGAGATAAGGCCCAAGCTCACATTGTTACGTTACTTTCAGAACGGGATCAAGCTCTGGCCTAGGCTAGCTCAGGAGATGATAGGGTGGCATGGCGGATCCAGATCCAGGAGACAGCGGCATAAGGGGCTCAAATATTGAGCCTTCTTCATCAGTCCCAGTCACAGGTGTGGATGGTTGTTGCACAGAGAGACCATGTATACGCATGATCATAGGTGATACTAGCACAGAGGGACCAGGCCCGTGCCGAGCTACACACTATGACTACAGAGAGAGATCGAGAGGTTTCTTCCTCTAAACAGGATGATGTAGACTTGGGCTGAGTGATAGGTGAGTGAGATACTACCCTTCAAGCAGCGCTCGCCTCCGGAGATGCTGACCTGATACGGGATGCCACTAGGTTTGGTGGTGAGGCCTTATTTTATAGGACTGCTTATTACAGAGTGGTTCCACCATAGTAGTGAGTAGCACTACCACAGTTGTCAGGGTCGAGTGCATTAGGCTCTCGATCATGGAGATTAGGCCATTCTATCAGATCCAGTGGGATAGCCCCTACTAGAGTAGTCGGTCAGATCAGCACCATCCCAGACTCTAGTGTTCCGTCGACCAGAGAACAAATCTGGGAGCCCTGCGAGGGCGAGAGTTGTGGTAGAGATGCCACATTTTTGTTGTATAGATTCTTTTATATGTAGGCCTCTTATGAAGGGTGATTTTGATGTACAGTCTTGTTATACATGTATTTTGATGATGCCTCATGATGAAGGCTTGATTATTTCTGATACATGCCCCTTTTTTATGGCATTGTGTATCAATGATGTATTATATTGAGTACCGATCTAGTCATTGTATATATGTGTATAGACATTTTTGATGTAGCATCTTTGTATGCCTCAGCTGAAGGCATTTTTGATATAGAGCACTGATGTGTACCCATTTTTGATATAGATGTATATTGACACACATGTATATATATGAGGATTACTTTCTTAGGCTCAGATGTACATGTTTATGAGATGATGTACTGTATTTTTTTTGTGTCTTGATGCATGTGACATGAGTGGGATAATTCTATGATGTAAAATACCCTTTTTAGAAATTACTCTATATTGATTCTCATTGCACGTTGCATGTTTTGATTCAGCACTTATTGTTTTTGTGTCCTGATGTATGTGACATGAGTGGGCATTATTCTATGATGTAAAATACCCTTTTCAGAAATTACTCTATGTTTATTCTCATTGTGTGTTGTGTTCTTTGATTCAGCACTCATGGATGCATTGTGATGTTATCTGATTTTGTACTGTGTATGTATCTGATGTCGATGTTTGATGTATACATGTGTTGTGGATGTTAGATGATAGATCCTTAGATGATATCAAATGCATTTCTCATGTGTTATTTGTAGATGTATATGGACGGGATGATATGATGATATTGGTGCAGGGGGGATAGATTTTTGATCATGTGCAACCCCTCTTGCCCCCATTGATGATACGATATGTGATGATTAGCTTAGCATACATGCATGATGTAAAACTTAGCATTTTGTTTATATATGATGTATAGATGATGTTAGATGTGATGATAATGATGGTAATGTGATGTTAATGATAACAAAACAATGCACATGCAATAAACACAACCAAATGCTAACAAAGAGCACCAGGAAATAATACACCATGAGTCACCATGCTTTATTAACATGTAACAAACACAAGTAAATGCCAAGAAAGAACATAATGAATGAACACATTACATCATGATTTTCCTAAGATGCACAAGAAAGAATAAATCTAATCTAAGCAAGAAAATATGAATCCTAACAAAATACACCCAAGCAACAAACAACCCAAAAGCAAGAATACAAAACAACTATACAAGCAACAAGCAACGCAAGAAACAAGACAATGCAAGTAACTATTTTTTTGTAAGATTTGTTTTCATGCACCAATTTTCTATTGTTTAGGTTTTTGTGAAACAATTTTCTATTGTTTAGGGTTTTTTGAAACAATTTTCTATTGTTTTTGGTTTTTTCGAAACAATTTTCTATTGTTTAGGGTGTGAAACAATTTTCTATTGTTTAGGGTTTTGTGAAACAATTTTCTATTGTTTTTGGTGTTTTCTAACGGTTTTCCAAAGCTATGTGCAGGTAACCAAAAAAGCATGGATGCCCCCAGCATTAGATGGGGAATATACAAGGGTAGAAGCCATGTGTTTATGAACAAGAAGGTGCAGTCGTTGAATTTCCCCCAGCGTAAGATGATAAATAGTGAAAGACCATACCCCTCATAGATGAATAAAAGAAGGCAAAGTCGGATCAAGGCTTGACAAGGAATATCAAAGGCAGAACCAGGGCTAGGCCAAAGAAAACTACCCTCCAGATACAGGATGCTTGTGAACAATGAATCCTCCTGAGGCACCAGAAACTAGTTTTCACCCAAGGACTTGTCCAAAGTGCCACAATTGCGTGGTTTTCACTAGTGGACGACTTGTTTTCTCTTTTTATTTTTTTTATTTTTTTATTTTTTATTTTTTTAACTTCCTTGTGCCATGTTCAAGCATAGAATCACTTAAGATGCATGGTGTTCATGGGCTCCCAGAGCTCATCACCATTGGGGTGAGCCAGTTTGTACTCCCCTGTGTTGTACTTGGCAACTATAACATAGGGTCCCAACCAATGTGGTTTGAACTTCCCTTTCTTTTCTGGCTCTACTCTGGTGTTGAACTGGTTCTCCTTCATGACTAAATCTTGAACCTCAAACTGATGAGGGATGATTCTCTTGTTTTAGTTTTGGGAGACTCTGTGTTGATACACTTTCAGGTGATTAAGAGCGTGAATGCACCTCTCATCCAGGAGCTCTAACTCAGCCAGTCTTGCCACTCGATAATCTTCATCCTTATCCAGATAGTCTCGAAGATAAATTATCAGGGATGGAAGTTCAATCTCTAAAGGGATGATAGATTTTGTCCCGAACACTAGGGAATATGGTGTCACACCCGTAGGAGTGCGAATGGATGTTCGGTAAGCCCAAAGGGCTGGATGGATTTGTAGGTGCTAGTTTCGACCTGTTTTGTTAACCATCTTCTCCATTATCCTTACCAAAGTCTTGTTTGTTGCCTCATCTTGTCCATTACCTGAGGGTAATATGGCGTGGACCATTTTAACCTGATTTGGAACCGTTGGCAAAGATCTTTCATAGTTTTGTTTTTAAAGGACTTCCCATTATTTGTAATGATGGTTGTGGGAATACCATATCGGCAAATGATGTGATTCATGATAAATTTAGAAATTTGTGCTCCTGTGACATAGGTTAAAGGGACAGCCTCCACCCATTTTGTAAAGTATTATGTAGCTGTGATGATATGTGTATGACCATCAGATGAGGTAGGAGTAAGTTTTCTTATTAAATCAAGTCCCCACTTGGAGAATGGTCCATGGGGTAGTGATAGGTTGCAATGGTTGTGACAGAGCATGAATGAAGTTTCCATACTTTTGGCAAAGTACACATTTTCTAACATAATTGCAACAATCAGTTTCCATGGTAGGCCAATAGTAACCTACTCTCAACAATTTCTTAGCCAAGACCATTCCATTTGTATGTGCTCCACACACCCCTTCGTGCACTTCTTTGATTTCTTGGATTGACTCTGTCACATCTAGACAATGTAATAGATTCCCATCGTAGCCATGATGATAAAGTGTACCTCCTAAAAGGGTGTAACGGGCTATCTGGTGAATCAGGATTTACTTTTTAGAACGGGAGATATCAGGAGGGAATGTGTTGTCCTTAAGATAGGTGAAGATGGGTTCGTACCACGGGGAATTGGGACCAACAACCTCACAAGCCAGGCAAGATTCTGGCATGTCATATGCGGGTTGGCATAGATTTTCTATGAAGAATGGCATGTCATTATTCCCTGGTGGAATACGAAGCATAGAACCCACTGTTGCCATGGCATCTGCTGATCTGTTATGCGCTCTTGGGATTTGTTCAAAGGTAATGCGCACAAAGTACTCCTTTAGAGTTTCCACTAACTTTTTGTAAGGTATGAGCTTATCATCCTTAACCTTGTATTCATCATTAACCTATTTTATGATTAACTGCGAATCACCTACAACCTTTGACATGATGAACATTCCACTTGATGGCTAGCTTCATCCCTGTAATGAGTGCCTCATATTCTACAATGTTGTTTGTGCAAGGGAAGCCCAGGTGAAAATCCTGTGGTATAGGATCACCAGAAGGAGTAATAAGGACCACTCCTGCACCTGAACCATGAAATGTAAAGGATCCATCAAAATGTATCTGCCATATGACAGATTCTTCAATGTAGAGCAAGGAGGCATCTAGCAGATCCAGATTCAAAGGTTCCGTGCTTTGCAAAGGTGCTTCCGCTAGCTGGTCTGCAAGTACTTGTCCTTTAACTAATTTTTGATGGACAAATTCTATGTCAAACTCACTGAGTAGAATGATCCAATTAGCCATTCTACCTATGAGGCGTGTTTGGACAATAAATACTTGAGTGGGTCAACCTTGGATATTAGCTTGGTCTTAGTATTCAACAGGTAATGGCGAAGTTTTTGAAAGGTAAAAACAACAGCCAAGCAAGCCTTTTCAATTTGAGGATAATTGAGCTCATAGGCGATGAGGGTGTGACTCAGATAGTACACCACTTTCTCCTTATGGCCAAGGTCATATTGGGCAAGCAGCGCACCAATAGCAAATTGTGTAGCGGAAATATAGAGCAAGAGTGGTTCTCCAGGAGTGGGAGGCATGAGGATAGGTGGATTAGCCAAGTACTGTTTAAGAAAAGCAAAGGCTTGTTGTTGCTCAGGTCCCCAGATGAAAGTGACGTCCTTTTTAAGCAAATGGGTGAATGATTGAAATTTATCTGCAAGCTGGGAGATGAAGCACGAATGGCTTGAATTTTCCCCTGTAAGCTGTGTAGTTGCTTGATATTCTCAGGTGGAGGCATTTCAGTGATAGCAGACACTTTAGCAGGGTCTACCTCAATACCTCATCTTGACACAATGAAGCCCAATAGTTTCCCTGATAGCACACCGAAGACACACTTCTTTGGATTCAGCCTGACTTTGTATTCACGCAGGCATTCAAAGATACGTCGTAAAATGACAAGGATGATCCTCTCTTGTTTTGGACTTTCCTAGGATGTCATCCACGTAGTCTTCCATGATATCATGAATCATATCATGAAAAATCACTGTCATTGCCCATTGATAAGTTTCTCCTACATTTTTGAGACCAAATGGCATCACCTGATAGCAGAAGGTGCCCCAAGGAGTCGTAAAAGCTGTTTTGTGTTGGTCTTCTTCAGCAATCTTGATTTGATTATATCCCAAAAATCCATCCATGAGTGATAGCATTTCGTACCCTGTTGTTGAGTCAACAATCATGTCAATGTTGGGCAGTGGAAAATCATCTTTAGGGAAAGATTTATTGATGTCCCTAAAATCAGTGTAGATTCGGATACCTATAGGTTTTTTCTAGATAGGAACGTTGTTCTGATATCCATTCATAATAATCAATTGGCCTGATGAATCCCACTGCAAGCAATCTTTCCAACTCTTCTTTAACCAACAGGGCCACTCTTGGGTGCATCTTTCGGAGCTTCTATTTGATAGGTTTAGCGTCTGCATGCACGACTAGGTTGTGCATGACCAAAGTCAGATCTAAGTCGGGCATGTCTTTGTAAGCCCATGCGAACACATCAATAAACTCTCACAGTAGCATAGTGAATGTCTTTTGTTCTCTAGCCGAGAGTGATGCTCCCAATTTTACTATCTTGGGATCCTCTTCTGTACCAATATTGACATCAATGGTTTCTTTGACTAGAAATTTTGATAAGTCCTCCATATGCGTAGGATCAGGAGGTAGGTTGAGATCTTCATCCAAGGATGTCTCCACTAGATTTTCATCCTTGGTGTGGTCACTTTGTTTTGTCCTTTGATTTTCTTATTTTTTGTATCAGCCAGTGCCTCAAAGAGGTTTTCACTGTGCGACTTGGACTTTGATTTTTGCGAAGGCTTTACTTTAGAACTTTTTCCCTCGCTTTTCTTTAAGTTTTGCTGACCATGAAGTTTAGCCTCCTCACCGAAGTAGGCGCATGTATCTAAGTCGATAAAGAAACCTTTCTTGTGATCTCCAATGGGAATTATATCCCTTATGCCCATGAACTCTGCGATAGCCTCATCATTCTCAAATAAATCTAGTGGCATGTGATGTTGTTGGTCCCATTCAACAAGGGAAGGGTATACAAGGTCAAGGGTTGGTTCCGTGGGGGTTATGGTTAGGACAACGTTGTTCATGAAAAGGTTTGTGGAGGCCAGATCCTCATATTGGCTACAATGGGAATCCGTATCACTGTCTAGATAGTCAGAGCTATCCTCACACTCAGAACAAGTAGCATCTTGATCATTGGGGTGTGCTCCATAAGGGTGAATCCCAATGTCGTATCTTTCTATTTTGAAATGTGGAAGAGGGACTGGTTCTCTTTGTCCTTGTTCATTCCTCCCACATCCTAGGCCTTTGTAGCCCATGGAGTACATCATTTTACTAGATTTTTCATATTCTGGGGTTCGATAACAGGATGGCTGAGTATCCTCAGGGACCCAAGTTGTAGGTGGATCAAGCAATTTTTCCTCAGCTAACAAGCCTCCAGGTAAGAATGACCCAATAGTGTGTTCCTCTCTAGGTCTTCTGAAGTGGTAGTTGGGTCAACCTCTAGTCTTGGGCAACAATGAGAGGTCTGAAACCAAGAGCGCTTGTTGTACATTATACTCCCCAGCCATATTCAAGGATTTTCATCTCCCATGAATCAAATGGAGATGTTGAAGTAGACGCACCATGAGCACAAGAACTAAGAGAATCTGAATCCACTCGGGATTCCATGGCCTCAGACTGGAGAGGGACAGCTATATCTACGGAGGGACATGCATATGTACCCTTTCGTGTAAAGCTATTGAGAGCTCTACAATGAGCAAAGGGCTCTGAATCTCCTTGTATTGTAACCGTATGTCCCTCATGCTTCAACTTAATGCATTGATGAAATGTTGATGGCACGGCCTGCATGGCATGAATCCATGGTCGGCCTAGAAGCATGTTATATGGAAGTTCCAAGTCTAGGACATGAAACTTTGTCTGATGGCAAGTGGGGCCCACCTCCATGGGCAGTGTGATGGTGCCTACTGACTCCCTTTCCACGTTGTCGTATGCGGTGATAGTGATAATATGGGACTCAAGATCTTCCTCCGTATGTCCCAACTGTTTGACCAACTTGAGCGTGTAAATGTTCAACCCAGATCCGTTATCCACAAGCACCCGTTTGATTTTCCTACGGGTGACAACTACCTCAATGTATAAGGGAAGATTATGTGTAGGATTCTCAGTAGGGATCTCCCTATGGTTGAAAGTGAGATGTTCACTTGGTGTGATGTTTGCCACTGTGGCTTGAAGGTGTGCAGGATCGACTTCTAAAGGCACTCCCGACCCCTGAAGAGTTTGGTACAGAATGTCTTTATGCACATTGGATATCTTGAGAAGATCTAAGATCGAAATCTTAGCAGACATCTTTTCAAGTTGTTCTAAAAGGTTATATTTACCAGTTTGCGGGGTCGACGGAGAAGGTTCTAGAATCACAAGGTGGGCACGCCTTGTTACCGCAGTGCAGTCCTTTCCCTTGATCCAGATGGTATTGACATAGTCAGTAGGAGAGTGAATACATCTAATAAGTGAATCATAATGATTGTTGTCTCTTTTGGTGTACAAGTAATTCACGGCTTTATAAGTTTGGGATGACTCTCCCTGATCCGGCTTTGACTTTTCCGACTTATCATGCTTGGGGAATGGTTCTTTATATATCCCCATTTTCTCGTTAGGTGTTTGTGTTTTTCCTAGGTTATCCACCTCTATCTCCCCATTGTCAATGAGGTCCTGAATATAATGACGAAGCCATAGACATTTGTCTGTCTTATGTCCTTTGACGCGATGCATTTCACAATATTCATGCTCCTTGTACCATGAAGGTTTTGGAGCGTTGTCGTCAAACAATTGCGTTGAATGATAGGTCATCATGTGGGCCGCATCCAATTGTTTTAGTATGACTGACAAAGTTTCATTGAGAGATGTGAATGTTCTTCACTTTGGTGGTGGTTGAATTGGGCCCTTGGTCAGTTTCAAAGGTTGACTAGTTTGGACCGTTTGAACACATTTGGAATCAGTGATTCCGTCTCCCACCACATTTTTGTTTTTGTTAAAGATCTTTGGCTTTTCCATGGGTTTGACATTTTGGTTGTCTCTAGATTGGGTTTTGAGGGTGCCTTTGGCAATGAGAGATTTTTCTATCTGAATCCCTTTCTCGATAACCTCCTCAAAAGTACAAACACAATGCATTTGGAGGTGGAAAGCTATATCCGGGTTGAGATTGGGAACGAAAATACTAACCAGCTACTTTTCAGGGAAAGCACAAGGGAAGTGACTAGCTATCCCTCTCCACCGTTGGAGGAAGCTGGTGAAGGTCTCATTTAGGTGTTGCTTGGCACCATATAAGTCTGCCATGGTGACATCACTCTCTATGTTATACGAGAAGTGACGCATGAATCTTTCTATGCCAATTCTGGCCAGGTGAAAATTGATCCTCATGGTAAGCATGTAAACCACTCCAAGGCTTGACCTCCAAGACTCTTGGGAAAAAGTATGATGAGGTAATTGTCACTATAAGACACCTCTTGACATGCCATGTAAAAATATTTAACATGATCCCATGGATCTCCTTTCCCTTTATATTTGTCAAACTTTGGCATATCAAATTTCTTTGGAAAGGGTTGAAGGGTCATTGTTTTGTCAAAAGGATAGGGGCATAATTCTTCATATTGATATTTCCTAATGCTCCCTATATTGCTCTCTTGTAAGCTCGTGAGCATCACTTTCATAGACTGCACTTCTTGTGTGAGCAATTGTTCTCTAGTGGGAGAAGCGGGGATGTATACACGATGATACCTTGTGTCTTCTTCTCCTTGGTTTTCTCGATGGAGTTCATTGATCTTAACCTTAGGCCTCAACTTTTGAATGTTCTTGTTTGCATCTTTCTATACATGGGAAGTAAGCAAAGCTAGTTGTTAGCTTAGGTTACTGATTTGTTGTTGGATTGTGGCTTGGTTTGTGGCTTCTTCTTCTAAAGGTTCCTCCTCCTCGTATTGTGGAGGTTCTTCACCCATCTCATGTTCTATCTTGTTTCTTCATGGCACTTTGATAAAGGGTATTCTATGCCCCACCACTTTATCATTCCCTACAGAAGAAGTGGAAGTATGTCCATGGGTTAAAATATCTTCCATATTGATAAGGGGACGTTCTTCCTCAGTAGTGTCATTTGCAGGTAGTATTGTTTCATTCTCGGTGGGCAATTTGGCCCCTAATTCTACGACCCGTGCCAACACTCTATCTTTGTTTCTGAGAAGAAATTCGTCTAGTAGAGTGGGGTCAAAATTGAAGTCTGCGTGTGGAGATTCTAATTCATTTCCACTATGATCGACCAGCTCTTCTATTTCTTTTTCCGTAGAAAACAGTGGTCCTAGGTCATGTCCAATGAAGGGGTTTGACCTTGTCTATTAGAGGCTTCCCAAGCTTGTGCTTGTTGTTCCTCATATGTTTGTTTCTTTAATGATAAACATGTTTTAGGAGCCATGTTTTTCATGATAGTTTCACTAGGGTAAGTTGTAAATGTGTTCAAAGCTTAGTGACAACCCCTAAGTGAGATGCAAGATGTACTTGTTAAGAGTATGAATAAGTCAACAATGTGAGAATACCAATGTGATAGAGTGATAAATCACCAGTGACACAAGCGTTTGGTATCGAAACCTGTTTAAATGAAGTACCTCCTAGACTATGTTTCAAAAAGTAGTTTCACGTCACAAGATGATTAACAAGATGTTTTCACTTATGCCAAGTTCAAGGGAATGAACAAAACGTAAGTAAATACAAGAAGTCAATGCGACCTCCCAATCAAGATATACGATGAGTGAGCTCAAACTCGATTAAGACCTATATCTCAAAAAGTGCCAATTACAATTCACGAATGACACAACAATATCACCAAGATATGTTAACCCACTTTGCGAGAAAGTGAAGTATTGATATCAAGGTGTTATTGATATAACACACACAAATGGTAACACCTAGCACTCTTCAAAATTGAGGTAATAATAGAACCGAACTAAAAATCTCAAAGTATAGCTAGGAATAGTTAAAAATGTGTGCAGCGTAACCTTACAATATAGATATTTATGTCGAGTTTACAAGAAACAAGACGTAAATATTGAAATTGTAGTGATACGATACAAACAAGCTAACTCTTCTAAGGAATTCTGCGGTGATGAACCACGCCTAACTACAATGACGATCTTGACATGGGTATCAAGATCACAATGGCTACCAATGACTTGAATACGCCTCCGCACACTTTAGATGTTTAACTTACCCAGCCGCAAACATGGATGGGCATAAACGGACATAAAAGTGACAGAAACCGTCGATTGGTAACACAAAGGTAGTCACCCTTCTTCTGATCAACAAAGTGTCAAAATAATGTGAAGGAAGCAAATAAAAAAAAGGATGAAAAATGGTTGGCTTCACTTCGGCAGAGTTTCACCTCGCCCTAAGGCAAGTAAAAACTAGGCGAAAGTAACGTGTCACATGTTTCACAATAAAAATATGGTTCACAACTCAACACTATTTTAGAATGGTCAAAGTGGGCTCCTGGCCAAAGTATATCTTCCTAGGTGGTTCTCTCATCCTAGGTGCTACAAAGATTATCCACAAGCGAGATGATTTACCCAAAAATTCACAATGACTAGTTTGGGAGTATCTCGACTTTGCCCCCTTCAAGCATAGTGGGAAATAAATGCATCCAATTGTGTACTTAAAAGGGTCACGTAGGAACAACTTGTAGCTCTATCTCACAAAGGATTTACTAGTCAGATAGGTAGTGCGGAGCACTTCCCATTTCATCCACAAGGTTCCCTCTTGCGTGGAATAATTTGGGGTTCCTGTAACTACCCCCATTGTTGTAGCTTAAGGCGTTATGCCAAAGGGGTTATGTTCCAGTTGAGAAGAGAGAGACGTACCCTTTTCTGAAACTTGCAATACAGTGTTTTGAATATGTTGTTCGTTTTATCTTTTTTAATTAGATGTGGTTTTCTCGAACACCGTTTGGCAACCTGTATAACAACTGTATTAGTAGTTTTCTGAATTTTGTTTTGATTCCTCCGTTCTTTGACAAGTGATGGTGTTTTGGTCTTGTATGATGATTTTTAGTAGTTTTCCATCAAAAGAGAAGGCATCATTTCTGATTCTCTAGATCATCCAAGGACGCAAGAGAAGAGCATACGTGATTGTCTTCAAAAATCCAAAAAGATATCAAATGGAAAAACACTTTAATTCAACTATGCCAAATTAACCAATTCCAACTCAAATACTCCTAACAACCTCAAAGCATCAAAAGGACTTAAGAATCATTTCTGATTCCCAAGATCACCCCAAGGGACATGAGGGAAGAGCATACGTGATCTTAATCCTATAAGTAAACAACACAAAATATTACCTAATCAAATACAAACATGTAAAAACAACCTGCAAAGACAAATATATGATTAGATAAACCTGCAAGAATGTTAGCACATCAACACCTTAATTTCAAAAAATACAAAAGGACACCTGCACCCCTTTTTCAGTGCCTATGTGTGGGTTAGGGTGTATGCGCCACTAAACATTGTTTTCAGCTCACAGTGCACCTACGCCACCTGAGAGATGTGTGCACCACGAAAATAGTATACGCACCACTAAAACAGTGCATGTGCCACTCTGTGGATTTTTTTGATTTACCAAGCACCTACGCCACCAGAGAGACGTGTGCACCACAAAAACAACGTATGCGCCACTCCCAAAAAAATAGATAGACATAACAACTGTGTTACCAGAAAAATGTGTTTGTGCCACTAAAACAGCATGTGCGCTCTGGTTAGGGAATGTACGTCAATCTGACAGGTTTCAGAATGCAGTGAAGGTACAGTACAAAATGACATCTGTGCCTAGGTTAGTGTACCTACGCGCTGGTTAGGGTGTGTGCAGAGGGTTAGCGCACATGCGCTAGGGGTCGGTAAACAGAGTAACAGGTTTTACCAGTGCACCTGCACCACCAGAGAGACATGTGCACCCTAAAAATTGTGCCTGTGCCCCTAAAAATGTGCCTGCACCAAACCTGTAACCAAAATACAGCAGCAAACACAAGAAAACTCACAATATCTCAAATTTTGACAAGTTAGCTTAAGAATGGCAATAACCCATTAAAATTATGGCTATGAACATGAAGTTACACATATCAAATGAGCAAAAATTCCAAGAAAATGGACATTAATTACTACATGTGCATATCAAAAGTTAGCCAAAATAATGAAACTTAAACTAAAATGCCATGGGACTAATGGTCCCACCGGGCGTGCCAAATGTGTACAAGTATTTCTACAATTTAGCTAAATTTAAAGCAAGAAACTACCACCTAGAAATAGCTTCCTAACCTAGCTAGAAATGAGAAATGTGCACCATCATGATGAAGAAATAAGCAAGTCCTACCCTCAACATTATAACTTTGAAATGATCAAAACATAATGTAAATTAATGAACTCTATTCTCCTTAATTGCCTAATTTAACATTAAAATGAACCTAAGTAGTCCAATGGCAATCAAATTATATTTGCTTGCTTTGATCCTTCAATGGATACTTGGGTGTGAGGCTTAGCTCTTCAAGAATGGAGGATGGAGGGCTCAAGAATGACAAAAGGCTATTAGTATGAAACTATGTGCTTACTTTTGTCTCTTGAGAGATTTAGGTGTAGGTGTAGAAGTAGAGGGAGGGTTGTTTATATAGCCCAAAGGATAAAGGATTCAACACATCCTCATGAATGTGGGACTAATGGAGATGTAGAGTTAGTTATGGATAAGGGGGGTTTAGATGGGGTTGAGTTAACTTTAGGAGGGTTTAGTTTGTCCTTAAGTGGCTCATGTGGATAAAGGGGGTGTATTAATTAATCAAGATGATTAATTAATACATGTGCAAGATTTTATAAGCTTTTAGATGGATTTTAGTGTGATTTGGACCATTAGGAGGGAATTAAACCAATTAAATAGTGATTTATTGATTTAATGAGAAGGGAGGCTAATTAATTAATAATAATTAATTAGACTAGATAAAAGGTGTTTGATTAACGAAGGGTCGTTAATTAGGGTATGTGTTGGATAGGAGACTTAATTAATTAGCGTAATGTAATCAATTAACGACAATGGAAGAGAAGATGAGAGTTATTGACAATATGTCATCAATTTGTGAGAAAGGAGATAATTAGCGTAATTTAAGTATTTAAATTGCTTGGGCGTAATTATAGGTGTCTACAAGGTATTTCATTTCTTCTTAAGTTGTTTCTCTGGCTTTCCTTAGCAAACTTCATCCTTGTACCTGAAAACAGAGGAGAGAAGGTTGTCAATATTGAGCTCAGGGTTTGATTCAACTCACTATATTTCCAACTTCATAAAAACATGCATTCAGAATTACATCTCATGATATATCAGGAAGGCATGGTCACAAAATTTAATGCAAAATCCAAGATTTTAAATTCAATGTGAATTAAGAGAAGTGATATTTAGACAAGTGAGGTTCAGTAACAAAAGAAACTTGTGATGCCTTCATTTACAGTTTAAAAGTTCAAATTCATGAAAACAAAATTTATTATACTTCTGACAGAATGGGGGTGAAAAAGAACACAGAAAAATAAAGTACATCACATAGTTCTGTTTTAAAAAGCAAGTACAAATTTGGTGCATGGATGCAATGTACAAGTTAGAACCTCATTGATAAGGACAAGCTTTGAATTTCTAGTTTGAAAGCTTCAGTAGACAAAATTGAATCATATATTAGTGCAACTTGGAGAAAAGGAAGATTATATATTGCATAGTCAAAGCTACATATTCAAATGAATGCAGGTTACCTCATGATAAATAACAGACTCAACGACAATATTCTAACTTAATGCAGTGATCAACTAAGGATGCAAAATCTACAGTATGCCCAAAGACAAAAACTAAATATTCAAAGGCTACAGAGTTCATGGATGCAACCCAATTTTAAAGTAAAAATTATGGAGGAAACCATTCACATACATGGTGATGAAGAAATGCAAACGAATTTCTTAAACTAAGATGCAACTCCAGCTTATAAATTTCAAGTACAAATTATAGGTTCCAAACTTCAGTTATTAAATGATTTTGAAATCTCAAGCATAGTACTTCAAAAGGAATAATGGGATAGATATACTTTTCCAAGAAACAATATTTATCAAAGGAGAAAGTTGTTTCACCTGATTCTAGATCATTTCTTTGAAGTATTGACGAAACAGATAGGGTAACAGGCATAGGAGGAATAATTGTTCAAATGTTGGTTGATGGGTTGTTGTGCACCTATGACTTTCAAATCCACAGCTGATTGTGAGAGCTTCCTTTTGGCTAGGAGGAACTACTAGTAATGTAAAGCAAGACCACCAGAAAAATTTAAACAATATATGCAGTGAACTTCCTAGCATGTGCTAGATCTGGGAAGTGTGATACTTCCTAGATGGTTGTCAGTCAACTGTTTTAAACAATTTAATGTAGTAAATAAAGTAAATCCTATTGTAATTCAAAATGATTTAGGTATCTCAATTAAAACACAATAAGAAATAGATCTAGTCTAATAGGTTGGGTTAGAATAGGATCCAAAGGTCAAGTGACTAGTTCTGGGATCTGCAAGTCTGACAAAGGTCTCAGGCAGATCACAAGTGAATGAGGGTGAGGTGGAATTAGGTGGGTAGGTCACTATTCTGATTTGTATGGGAAAGTACAGAGACCGATGTCAGTTAAGGGTGATTGATGGTAGTTAGGTGTAACCGGTGTCAGTTACTGTGGAAATCTGGGAATGCCACAAAATGATCTTTGGGTCTCCTTTGTGATTACACAAAGGACTTTTGTTGGTTGGGATGAGATATTAGGTGCTTTGGGTAGGATTTGGTGAGGTTTTAATGGGTATATGGAGGGGTGAGTGTTGGAGGGGGTCAATGGGTGGCTAGGTAAACAATAGATGATAATATAATGATGAAATGGAATGAACCAGAGAAGTATAACATTTACTTACTTGGATTCTGGTCCTAGATGCTTGTGAGTGAGGGATGGAGGTGCTAATGAGAGGTTTAAAGGCTGCAGGTGATCACCAACTAAAGGAAAACTTCTACATGGGCTGCATGTACATTCCTCTTTGTTTGGTTGGATCAGATCGTTGTTGGGATGGCTTTGTAGGAAAATATGCTTGCTCTCCTTCCTTGTATGCATGTTCTCGCTGAAATTTGCACTCAGAGGATGCATTATCTCTCTGGAATGTGCTAATGTTCATCAACCTTTTTCAATCTTTTTCCAACCTTCTACCAACCTTGAGAATAAGGTTATTTTTGGGGTTAAAAGGGTAACCGACAGCAGTTCTGGCCTAACCGGTGATGGTTAGGGGTAACCGGCGTCGGTCAAGGTAGGATTTCCTAGGTTTACTAAACTAGGGAGATCCTCTTGATTTCCTCAGATCTCGTGCCATTAACCCATGGACTAGACTGGGAGCTTCTTGTAAGCATGTGGGAATGTGGTTAGAGAGAATGTAGGCATTGAATTTTAGGGTTTAGGTAAGTCTTAGTAGTTATGGAAACTTAATAAGAATAGGTTTTAGGGTGAGTTGTCTTGGTGAGGTGTCTAAGTGAAGTGTATATGTGGATATTATTTAAATTAAGATATTTAAATAATAAATATAGTGAGGATAATGAATTAATTTAATTAAATTAATATTAGTGGAGTGAAGGGGGCCATGGCTAGGTTAATGTGATGAAGGGTGTTTATTTTTCGAGGGACCAAAGGGGAGTGTGACCTAATTTTAGTGTCTACATTTTGCCCCTTTTTATTGCGTAGCTTGTATTGGTAAGTGACGTTAACAAAAATAAGATGTGGTTGCCCCATGTGTGGGTGAAGGTGATCCCCCTCAAACCAGGAACTGACGAAGCCAAAGGCAGAATTGATGAGTGGTTTGATAAAATTTGAATGTGAGAAAGGGGAAGGTGGGAAACGGGGGAAAAAGGGTTAAAGGTCTACTCGGGTAATCTAGGTAATGGGTCTGGGTCAAAGGTAGCAATAGTCAAACACACGCACACATATAAACTACAGCATGCTACCAGGTTGAAGAGCAGGCAAACTCTACATTGTTTAAGGTCAATAGGTTTATCCAAACAATGTTGAAGTGATTCTCGGTATCAAAGGTATAGGATATGGTCAAGAAACACAACGTAGTTTAGGTGCAGGAACATTTTAGGTATGTTCCAGTACACCAAAGGTAAGGTCAGGATAAACGATCATGGCAATAGGCTAGGTAAGGTCATTAGGTCGGTAACACAGGTAACAGTGCCATAAGGTATAGCAAACACATGAGGTGAAAGGTCACTAGTGATGGTCCAGGTCCAAATATCTAGCTCACGACACGGGTAAGGCCAAATTAGGGGTAAAATAATGAGTCCCCTAAAGGAGGACAAAGGAAGGTAGTAAATGATGAGGTCAGGAAAGGTGAGGTAAATGAGAAGGGTAAAGGTGGGGTGGGGTAAATGATCAAGGTGAAGGTTGGGTGAGGTAAAAAAAGGAAGTAGGGGTAGGGTAAAGGGTTAAAATTTAGGACAATGTGCAGGTGAGGGTGACTAATGTCGGTCATGGATAACCGATGTCTATATAGGTCAACTAACGACGGTGAGGTAGGGCACACAACTGATGTCGATCAAGGGTAGCCGACGTCAGTTAGGTTGGGTGTGTTATAAAAATAAAAAATCGTTGTTTTTTGTTATTCATTTGTTATTTTGCGAAGTGAGAAAATGACAAAAAAGAGAGAAAAGAGAGAAAAGTGTCCAAACGAAACAGAACAATGAGCTAGCGGTGTGATCAACGAGTGATTGGTTGGTGAGCAGCGGTTCCACAAGATCACTGCGAATGATTTGATTGGGTGGAGGTTGCGGGTAGCTATTCAGTGATGGCATAGGCCAGAGAGGGGTCAGGAGGGCCACTCATACAGTGGCCAGACGTTCCATCAAGATGGTGGTAGCACGATAAGGTAAGAACTCTACTCTATGTGTAGTTGATTTGATAGATTAGAGGATTATTATATTATTGGTTTCGGTTTTGTTGGTTTTTTGGTTTGGTGGGTGGTTAAAAATGGAATTTGGGAATGGGGGAATAACGGGTAAAAAGAGGAATGGGGAGGGTAATAGATGGGATAGGGGGGGTGGGTGGAGGTCCAAGGGTAGTTTAGGTCATTGTAGGGGAGTTAAAAGGGGTAGGGGGAGGTTTTTTAGAGATGGGGGTTTTGGGAAATCATAAGATTTTCCACGACAGTGACTGGCGTCGGTCAAGTTTGGTCGGCATTGGTTGGGTAGAACCAGTATCGGTCACCAAACAGGTGACCAATGCCAGCTAAGTGGTGACCGGGGTCGGTAAGGGTGACCAAACAGGTGACCAATGCCGGTTAAAGGGTGACCGGGGTTAATTAGGATGAACCAGTACCGGTTGGATTATTGGGCACAAGGGTCCAAAAGTGATGTGGGCTAGGTAGTTGAGATGGGTAGAGAAAAAATAGGGTATAAGAAAATGATAATGGTTGAACATGGATTGATAAATGTAAATTAATGTTGTGCTTGTATTGGATACAGGGGAGAGCGTAGCTACATATGCAGGACAGGGTTCTGCCTCTACTGGTGACAGTGCGCGGCACAACGACCCTGGCAGAGCTGCAGCATGTGGAGGGAGTTGGGTTGAGTGTATTTTGAAATTATAGACATGTAGTCCCTTAGCCCAGTTTGATGGTCGCGCTCATTGATAGATGGGACTCTGCAACTAACACGTTCCACCTACCGATGGGTGAGATTACTATCACCCTAGAGGATGTGTTCCAGATTCTTTGGTTACCCATATTGGGTGCCCATGTTTATTATATCTCCTCCGAGGCCTCAGAGGAGTTGATTGTGACTATTTTTGGAGAGGGGATGGCCTGATCTGAGATTCCATAGTGCCAGCTTGAGCTATGGAGAGATGTACCTAGCCCGTCCGGAGGAGACGAGGCTAGTGGTTTTGTTGATGGAGGCAGTGTGCTACTATGCACTACCAGATGCAGAGGGTGGACGTTTTCCCCAATCACTGATGGGTGTACTCCACGACATGATGGTGGATGAGACCCACTTTTCCTGAGCACCAACATTCTTGGTGCAGTTATATAGGGAGTTGTGGGCATATGGGTGGCTTGTGCAGGTTCATCATGTGTTGTACATTTTTACTGCACTATTGGGCCTACAAGCACATAGTTTGTGTGCTGGCCTATAGGGATGCCCCGAGCAGATGCATTCCCAGCTATATTTGTGTGGGTGGGGTATAGGAGATGGGTGCCGGTTATTAGAAAGTGGTGATCTAAGAGGCCCACACATGATGTGGCCTATTTTCGGTAGTTACTGGAGGGGTTTTCCAGAGTGGACATTATATGGAGGCCATATGTGGGATTCCCCTCATATAGGCATATGCATGAGGAGCTAGCTGAGCTCCAGCTAGAGAGATGGATATAGGGTTGATGTGTCGGGGAGTATGAGATGATCCTGGTAGACAGAGTCTGACAGCAGTTTGGGCTAGTACAGGACATTCCTCCACCCTTCCCATAGTATCGGAGAGATGATGTGGAGAGGCCCTTACCTCTACCATAGCCTACAGTGCCCACAGGGTAGGAGGAGTAGGTAGCGGACCGGCAGATAAATGACACCGGGTGCATAGATAGGTACAGGCAGTGGTGGGTGGCTCAGTTACAAGCCATACTTCCCAGACCAGGGAAGCCAGATCTAGCTACCATTATGGTGCAGAGAGATGCCCTATAGGGGCAGGTAGCTACATTGATTACCCAGTTGGGTATACTGCAGACACAGCTGGAGGGTTCTGAGGCAGAGGTAGCAGAGCTACATGTACAGGTGGCCAGTTTGCAGGCCCAGATGGCTAATGGAGGAGATGGAGATGGAGAGGAGGGGGATGGTCAGGTGGCAGCCTTACAAGCTCAAGTGGCAGGTTTACAGGGGCAGTTGGCCACATCCCAAGCACATATTGGGGTCTTACAGGCCCAGATACAGGCACAGGGGTAGGGGGCACCACCACAGGCACCGGAGTAGGTCCTAGTTCATAGGAAGGCGTCACAACGCAGGGTCCCACAGGGTAGGTACAGGGGCCGAGACCTATGGGACCACCACAAACCGTGCCTGTATCCAGGTTACGTGATGCCCTAGGTGAGGCTAGATATTACCAAGACCAACTGATGGCGGTCGGGATAGATTTCATATCCTATGCTGAGTACAGGGCACATCAAGCATCCAGTGAGAGGACGAGATCCTGCACTCATAGTGTGGAGAGCACATGAGGTTAGCGAGCTCCAAGGCCTGATCAGGCATAGGCCACCAACGCACAGAGACCAGCTCTAGTTGAGGTGCCAGCAAGGACATAGGAGGCCGAGGGTACAGGTGATACAAAGATGGAGGACATCCGTCGAGATGCCTGATATGCGGTCACCTGATTTTGGATGTATGATAGTTATTTTGTGATTATATACCTGCCTACGTGCTGAAGACAGTGAGGATGTATGAGTGATTTTATATATTTCGAGCATATACCAGCCTGCATGCCGAAGATATTTTTCATTGATTCATTATTTTATTGTATATATGAGACCGGCCTATGTGCCGATGACATTTTGTATTGTATATCAACCTACGTGCTGACGATTTTGAGATGATGGACATGATGAGATAGCCATGTATATCTGAGATACACATTTATTTATATGATGAGATACATACTATGATTTTTTGATTTGTTGATGTGTTTATGAGATATTGATTTATTTGTTTAGTTTTGATATGGATGGAAATTAGGTGAGTTAGGCATGATGGAGTCAGGTTGGTTTAGGCATGGATCGAGTCAGGTCGGTTTAGGCATGGTTGAGTCAGGTTTAGGCATGGATTGAGTCAGGTTATAGGCATGGATCGAGTCAGGTCAGCTTAGGCATGGTTGAGTTAGGTCGGTTAGGAATGGATTGAGTAAGGTCGGGGTAGGCATGGATCGAATTAGGTCAGTTTAGGCATGGTTGTGTTGAAAGTAGGTGAAGTTGTGATTCATTATTTCATGCAATGAATGATAATATGGGTCATATGTGAGATGTGGTATAATCTATGCATAGTGATGATAGAGAAATGGTAGGCGTAATAAATGTATGTTGTGATAATATTTAAAATATGAAACAACTTGTTATGTATGTGGTTTAATTTCCAATTTTGGGTATAAAAGGGAAACTAAGTGAGGTGTGATGTAATGTGAGGAACATGGAAGATGAATTGTTTAGGGTAGTGAAATGGCCGAGCTAACCTCTAAGGGCCCCATGCCCTTGGAGTGCTTCCTACATAGTCCCGGCAAAAAGGGACCTCAGGCCGATGTAGTTCTCCCATGAGCTAGGGAAGAATATGAGGAGGTATGAAAATGAGTTGGTAGGTTTTTGGGCATGTTGTGGGTTTAGGTTTGTTAGGTGTGGGTAGATTATAGGTAAAATGATGTAGGTGAGGGTGATTGTGGTGAAAGAAGAAGATTACCCCAAAAGTAAGCGTCGAGGACCATGTCCTGTATAAGGTAATCAAAATGTAAACAAAGACGGTTAAAAGATAAGAGGGGGCAATAAAGCCACCTGATTGGGTAGGATCATACCGAGTAGATCATACCTTGGAGGAGGTGATGAACATAAGATCCTAAAGACATTACATGATTGACTGTTCTACGGTGAAAAGTAGTCAAATGATCACCAAATGTCTGAGTTCCAAGAAGTCCCTTGAGGCAATAGGAATTGGGAGTGGGAATGGTAAGAAGGGTGAAAGGTAGTTAATGTTTATATGGTATGCGGTCGTCGGCCCTTCGGGCAAGAGAACCTAAATCACAATGGACAAGTCCATGACAAAAAGGTTGTTGTATTGATAGACTGATCGATGTGGGAAGTCTATATGGGATGAATAAAATTGAACTCCTTGAGGTCTTCATGAAGTTGATCGATGCGGGAAGCTTTGGTTTCTCTCATCTTTTTCTTTTTTTGGAGCTTTACATAGCTGTCCTTCGAGGGAGTAGTCTATTTATAACAGCAATTATTTGAGAGAAAGATGTCCTTTTTGAGGGAGTCATCTTTTTATTAGAAGTTTGACTCAAGGAGTTTGGTCCCATGTGAGGTCTTTGAAGTCATGGACAAGACCAAGGTGGAGGATAGGACTCTTGTTCAAAAGGAAAGGTAGAATGACCATGGGATCTCATCTAAAGGTAGACGAAAAGTATCCATGAGAATCATGCTATGTGCAGCATTGTGGTACACATATTCAAGAGAAGATAACAAGTGACGGGTACTCACATGATTCTTGTTTAATCATTGGTGAGGTGTATGGAGTGAATAGCACTCAAGGGATGAGCATGGAAAGAGACAAAAAGTGAGGTAGGGCTACAAGTCAACAATAGAATGGTCGAAGATGTAAGGCATTAAGGGGCTCAGGTTTGGGTTTACCATCGAGTGAAGATAAACGATAAGCACCTGATCCATAGGTATGAGTCATGATGTATGGTCCAAGCCAATTAGGAGCAAATTTGCCTCGTTTACTTTTTTCTGCTTTGGTTACATGTTGATTTTCTTTCAGGACAAGGTCACCAACTTGGAAGGTTCATTCATGGACACATTTTTCATAGGCACATTTGATACAGTTTTGATAAACTTGAAGGTGATCCAGAGCATTAAGACGAATGTTCGTCTAATAACTCTAGTTGTGCTAAAATGGTCCTGACGAAATTCATCATCATTGAGCATGTCATGGAGAGATATGTGGAGTGAGGGGATCTAGACTTCAAGAGGCAGAACTGCCTCTGTACCATAGACCAGCAGAAAATGGTGTGGCCACAGTGGAAGTGTGAATACTAGTGCGGTATGCCCACAGGGAAAAAGGAATGTGTGTATGCCAATCCTTCCCAGTATCATCAACCACTTTCATAAGAATTTTGTTGAGGGTTTTGTTAGTGGATTCGGCTTGGCCATTGGTTTTTTGGGTAATAAGGTGATGAGAAACTAAGTTGAATGCCGAAGGCGTCAAAAGTTTTTGCAATGTTTTGTTTTTGAATTGTTTTCCATTGTCAGTGATGAGGCGA
This sequence comes from Taxus chinensis, assembly GCA_019776745.2. Taxonomy (NCBI): domain Eukaryota; kingdom Viridiplantae; phylum Streptophyta; class Pinopsida; order Cupressales; family Taxaceae; genus Taxus; species Taxus chinensis. Next base: position 92,058,896 of record CM034154.1, on the reverse strand, counting down.
TGAGGAACACCAAAGCAACAAATGATGTGGTGGTTAATGAACTCACATATTTTCTCAGCTTTCATGGAGATGAGTGGTATGGCTTCCACCCATTTTGTATAGTATTCGGTAGCAGTGATGATCCATTGATGGCACTGGGAAGAATGAGGATTGATTTCTCCGACAAGATCCAAACCCCATTGAGAGAAGGGCCAAAGGTCTCGAGCAACCTGTAAGGCATGACTGGGTGTATGATGAAGATTGGAATGTTGTTGGCATTTTACACAACGTTTGACATAGTCACAACAATCATGGTTAAGGTTCGGCCAGTAATAGCCTAGGTGAAGAATACGCTTAGCAACAGCAAGGCCACTGAAGTGACCTCCACATATGCCATCATGAACTTCCTTAATGGTATAAGGAATTTAGAACTTGTGAGGCATCGTAAGAGAATACTGTCAAAGCCATGCTTATAGAGGAGGCCCCCCAAATGACGTAACGAGAGACCTTTTTAAGGAAGGTGTATTGTCTGTTACGGGTGAGATCAGGAGGTAAGATGGAGAGAGAAAGGTAGTCGGAGTATTGTTTATACCAAAGGTCACTCAAGTCAAGGGTAGCGGTTTCAATCGAGTAAACATCATGAGGTAAATAAGAAGGTGATTGGAGTCATTATATGGTGACAAAGATTTTAGAATCAGTGGGTGAAGCGGGTATTTGGGAAGCTAAGCAGGCCATGGTATCTGCAAACTTGTTGGTTGAACGTGGGATGGTTTGAAGGGTGTAACGATCAAAGGTGGTCAAAAGTATGTCTACATGATGTTTATACTTTTGAAGTATCTCGTTACAACATTGGTACATACCATTGACTTGGTTTACGACCAATTGAGAATCACCAAAGATGTTGATTGATTTGACATCTAGGGCATAGGTGGCTCAAAGACCTAGTACGAGTGCTTCGTATTCAACAATATTGTTGGTACATTCAAAATCTAATTTGAAAGACAAAGGCATGGGTTCACCCTCAAGAGGAATGAGGATAATACCAGCCCCACCCCCATGCTGACACTTGGAACCATCAAAGAAGAGTGTCATTTGGTAAGGGGGTTCGTCCAGGGAAAGGGTAGCAATTGACTCATCTGGAAAGTCAAAATTAGAGGGTTGATCCCCGGAAATAGGTGCATTGGCCAATTGGTCAGTGATAGCTTGGCCCTTGATGGAATTTTGATGAATGAATTTGAGGTCAAGATCAGATAAAAGCATAAGCCATCATGTGGCACATTGATTTTGATAAGGTTTGGCGTACATGAAGTGTAAGGGGTCAGTGTTGGTCACAACATAGGTTTTTTGGTTGAGTAGGTAATGACGGAGTTTGGTGGCAACGAAAACTAAGGCTAAGCAAAAAAAATTCAGGATGGGTGTATCAGGTTTCATAGTCCAAAAGAGTATGGCTTATGTAATAAACCGCTTGCTCCCTGTGTTGTTCATCGCGATGAGTGAGCATGGCTCCCAAGGAATGATCGGTAGCTGATATGTATAGGTAGAAAGGTTGATCTTCTTTAGGTGGGATGAGTACAGGTGGTTAGAGAAGGTATTGTTTTAAGGCCTCAAAATCTTTGTGACAGTATTCATCACATTTAAAGGAGACATCCTTCTTGAGCAGATGATGAAATGGTTGACACCGATCAGATAATTGTGAAATGAAATGGTGAATGGACTGCAACTTACCTTGCAGGCTACGGAGTTGTCAAAGGTTAGTAGGTAGAGGCATTTCAAGAATGGCCTTGACTTTAGCAGGGTCAACTTCTATACCATGGAGGGAAACAATAAATCCCAGGAGCTTTCCTGAGAGAACCACGAAGATGCACTTCTTAGGCTGAAGGCAAATGTAATATTTAATGAGACAGTCAAAGATGGTTTTGAGGATGGTTAGGTGCTCAGAGTGGCATTTAGATTTGGCCAAGAGATCATCCATGTAATCTTCCAATATGTAATGCATGATGTCATGGAAGATGTAAGTCATAGCCCGTTGATATGTGGCACCAGCATTTTTAAGGCCAAAAGGCATGACTCGATAGCAGAAGGTCCCCCAAGGGGTGATGAACGAGGTCTTGTGTTGATCTTCTGGGGTAAGAAAAATTTGGTTATAACCTGAGAAGCCATCCATGAGTGATAGCATCTCGTGACCAGCGGTAAGGTCAACCAGCTGTCAATACCAGGTAAGGGAAAGTCATCTTTCGGGCAGGCTAGGTTGAGGTCACAGAAGTCTATGCAAATGTGGAGTCCCCCTGTCATTTTAGTGACAAGGACGATGTTATAAATCCAAAGAGGATAATCAATGGGTAAGATGAAGGAAATGGAAAGAAGGCACTGAAGTTTTTCTTTGAAAAGAAGAGCAATGCGAGGGTGCATTTTCCTCAGCTTTTGTTTGATGGGTTTGGCATCAAGAACGGTTACGATATTGTGGACCACTATGGTGGGGTCAATACCGAGCATGTCTGCATAAGACCAAGTGAAATCGTGGTTATGATCTCTGAGAAAAGAAGTGATGGCTTCCTGTTCAGTAGCATCTAAAGATTGTCTGATCTTTAGGATGTGTGGGTCATCCTGAGTATGAATGTTGATCTTAATAGTCGATTCATTCAACATGGTTTGTGTCTCAGAAGGTAATGACCAATGAATATATGAGTCTTTTGCACCAAGGTAGGTGAGCATGGATTCATCATCCTGACATTGAATGACGTTAATTAAAGGTGTATCATCATCGATCATTTCAGGATACAGGAAGGGAAGAGTGGAAGGGGCCTCACCCTCACGTTGATAAGTCAGAGGCCCCAAGGAAATGGTGTTTATGAAAAAAAAAGTTAGGAGGGATAGATTCAGGATCCATCGACTCTGTCAGTGAGGGTGGTGATGAAGGTGGAGCGGGTGAAGAAGGTGGAGAAGAGCTAGTGTCCTTAATGAGTTCAATGTGGGCCTATTTGGTAGGTGGTTCAGGAAAGCCGATACCACTACGGTCGTTATGTTTGTCGGTGGTACATGGAATAATAGTATGGTGGCCTTGCTCGTAAAATCTAAAACCAAAACCCTTCCACGCACATCGGTGCAGGAAGGTGTGGGTGAAACGACGATTGGTAAGTGATTGGAAGTCAGTGGAAAATGGGCGAGTTTGTGGTGGTGGTTTGGGTGTGTAAGTGGTAGTATCAAGTCCCCCATAGGTGAGACTAGTATGAAGGTGAGGAGGACCATAGAGGAGGTTTCTCCTATGTGGTGATCATAGCGAGGGTGTTGGTGAAGACTTCCATACTCTTGTGGAGTAAGGAATGTGTTGACACTATATAGGCGGTACTCCCCCAGAGTGAGGCATTGAAAAACACCTTCCAAGGGATCAATGGTTGGTATGTAGGTAGCTGGAATGGATGATGTGTTGGAGGTCGATGTGGAGGTGGAGTTAACGGATTGGGAAGCTGATGGGTCAGCTGTGGAGGTTATGGCAGTGGTAGGAATGGAGGAGGTATGTGCGGTAGAAGCAGCAGTTGTACTGGTAAGTGGAGGTGTAGGTGAAGAAGTAGCGGTTGTGGAGGTAGACGGCTTAATAGGTATGAGCACATCATTGGGTCGATAAAGCATGTTGCATGTTTTGAAAGGTGAGGGGTCAGCTGGAATGGTATAAGTGTGTCCTTCGTGTTCAAACTTTACACAACGATGCAAAGTGGAAGGAACGTAACCCATGACACGAATCCAGGGTCTACCAAGCAATAGGTTATATTGGAATTCCCCTTCCAAAACGTAAAACAATTCTGGAACAGTGCGGGGGCCCACGCAAATGTGGAGGATGATGGTGCCTAGTGTAGAGGTGATAGCGTCATTGAATGAACGCAACATGACAGGATGTTTATGCATGTAATTGTCAGGTATGCACATTTGAGTGAATGCATGGGATGAAATGATGTTAATGCTAGTGCCCCCATCAATCATCACACGACGTACCCATATGTCATCGATGTGGACAGAGATGAAGAGGGCTAGGTCTAGGTCATCATTTTGGTGTGGCACGATCTCTTCCTCTGAGAAGCTAAGGGAGGCCACTTGGTGAATAGGGTGGGGTGAAGATGAAGGTAATAATTTGGTGAGAGAGGCTACATGATGAGGTGTGATAATGGAGGCTACGGGTGTAGGGTCATTGGGTAAAACCTCAATAGATTGAAGAACCTCCATGAGAGCTTGACGATGGGATTCTGAGGTTTGGATGAGGTCATATAGGGACATTTTGAGGGGAGACTGGTGTAATTGTTTGAGCATGGTGTGATGTGTGACACCATTAGAAATGGGGTACGTGGGGCCGTGGATAGTGATTTTAGGTATGGGTGCAGATGGTATGTTGGGTATAGGATTGGTTGGTGGGTCAGTTGCCTTTTCTTTACCCTTATCCTTCTGAGCATGTGTAGTGACATGTATCATGTTGATCTTGAGGGGAGTTTTTAAATGGAGAAGGTGTAGGGTGAGTGGTATAATGACATGATGAGCAAAAACCTACTAGAGGAGAAAAACCTTGTGAGGTGAGCTAGGCGCAACGACATTTGGGTGGTGGCGTGGCAAGTTCTCTGATGTGAACCATGTTAATTTCAAATCTTGGGGGTGGATCTAGGAGCTATGAGGGTGGAGGTTGTGGTTGTTGAGTGGGCAGTGTGGGAATGGGTGTCGGTGAAGTAGGATCCTCGTCGAGAAGGTCATCATCATCAAAGTTGGTTTCTGGTGGACACAACTAGATAAGGATGGTTTTCAAGGCCTTGTAGTTCTCCACATCATGCCCTGGCACATGATGGTATGCACAAATTTTAGTATCATCAAACCCTTTTGGCTTGGGTTTGAGGGGGTCATAAGGTCTGAGTGGCGGTAATGTGATGACAGAAGTCTCAAGGAGGTTGGTTAAAATTTTGGCATAGGACCCTGCTAGTGGATCGCAATGGGAAGTGAACGTGGGTTTGGGTGTAGGTGTGGTTGATTATTGAGGAACAATCTTTGGAAGAGGAGGAGCGGGTCGAGCTATGGGTTTGGGTGCTGGCATGGTTTTGGGTGTCGGTCATGTTTGTTTAGGTAGGGGTATAGTAGATGGACAGGTAGGAGGGTGTGTGGTTGTTTTGACTACCTTATTGTGGGGTAGTGGAGTTTTGTTTTTGGGTTGCACCTTCTTAGGTAAAGGTGATATGGGTGTATGAGGTCTAGAAGGAAAATCAGATGGGGGAAGAGGGTGAGTTACCCATGGGGATAACGGGGGTGTTGTGAAGGTAGATGACGTAGGTCGTGTTTGGGGTGTGAGAGACAACACTGAAGTGTAGTGGGTAGTGAAGCAATAGCTGAGGGTATTGGAGGTATGGGTGGTAAAGATGCTACAGGTGTGGGTGTAAGTCGTGTTGGGCATCTGGGTAAGTTATAGGTTTGTGAGGAAGGAATGGGTTGTTGTGTTTTTGGTTTATTGATGGGTGGAGGTTTCTTGACCATGTTGGGAAGCTGAGATCCTAAGATAGATGGGACAGGTGCAGGTGTGATTGGCACAGCCAGGGTATGAGTTCTATGGGTTTGGTGCTTCTATTTGGGTGTCAGAGTAGGTGTGGTGTTGTCTTTGGAGGATGTAGCTAAATCCAGTTTGATAGGTGGATGAGTAAGGCTGGTGGTCAGGGGTGACCCCTAAAGTGGTAATAGGTTTAGTCGAGGAAGATGTTGTAGGTGTGGGTTTGGGTTTAGATGTAGGTTGGGCTATGGGTAAGGGTGTGGTTTGAGCTATGACAAGTGTCATGGAAGGAGTTGTGATAGAGGTGGTTGTGTTCGGTTCAATTGGTCAAAATATATTTGGGTAGATAGTGGAGGTATCAACAAGTGACCTCTTCATCTGCGTTGAGACAGGAAGCAAAAGGCATCCCCATAGTAAGGCTCTATCCACATAATCTAAGTGATCGGCCAAACATGAGAATGACATGTCTGTAGGTGGAGTTGATGAGGACCTAATGGTAATTCCCATAAAATGTGTCTTAGAGATGGGAAATTGGCTAGCTTCAGCTTCCGTGGGTAAGAGAGCTGAAAGTAGGTCTGCAGGATTTTGGGTAGTGGATGGAGAATGCTCACCAAGAGGAAAAGGTATCTCAACTGGGTCTATGGTAGGTGTAGAAGGTGATGGAAGATTCTCTATAAGTGGAGGAATGGATAGGTGCTCCTCTGTGGGTGGAGGAGGTAATGGGTGCTCCTCTATGGGTGGAGGAGGTACTGTGGGTAAAGGTTCTCTAAGTGGAGAAGCCAGGGGTGAGATGGTCTCGATGTTAGTGGAAGACTCCTCCATAGGTGATGAAGGAGATGAAAGATGTTCCTCTATGGGTGAAGGAACAGGGGAGGTTGGTTCTGATGTGGAAGGAGGATTTTGGGCTAGGATTTCCTCTATGGAAGGAATGTGAGGTAATTGGGAGGTGACAGGTACGTCATTAAAGATAGCGTGAACCTCACGGGTATGGGTATCATGAGTTGAGGTCTCACCGGTTTGATCAGATGAAGGGGCATGGTTGGGAAATGGTTTCTTGAAGATGTGTAGGTTTTGGTTGGCAGGTGCATTAGGATTATCCATGGTTAACTCACCTTTCTCGAGCATTTCTTGGACAATATTTTTGAAAGTGATGCAGTTGTCATCACTATGACCCTTTACTCGATGATAGTTACAGAAGTCATGTTCTTTATACCATGTAGGCATGGGGCGAGCAGGGTCAAAACCAGTGTGTGGTTTTATGGGTGGAAGAGTGATGGCTCTGGCTTTGATAAGCTTTTCTAAGACAGAAGAGTAAGGTTCCCCAATTGGGGTGTATTTCCACTACTCTCATCTGAATTGAAAAGTTTGGATGGGTGAGAGATTAGATGAGGGGGTAGCCTAATTTGACAGATGAGCTAGGCCGGCCTTGAGTACCACTGCATTAGCGGCGCCCTTAGCTTTTGAATAATTGTTTTGTGGTTTGGAAGAAGAAGAGGTATCATTACACTTGAATGCCAAATTCTTATTGCGTAATTGGATTTTCTTCTCTTCGATGGCCCGAATCTCTAACTTTCGTGCCATAGTGAATGCTTCATCGAATGTTTGAAAGGTTTGGACCTGCAAGGTTGGTGAGATATGTCTAGCACAAGCCCATGTGAAGAGCTCAATGAGTTCTGTTTGTGGCAGTTGGAAGGTGAGTTGGTTGATCAGGCTATGCCAACAAGTGACAAAATCTGCTATAGATTCATCCTCATACTGATGCATGGAGTATAGATCAGTCATGGTAACCTTCTTGATGATATTGATAGAGAAATGATCCAAGAAGGCTTGGGCTACCTGATTGAATGAGAATATAGAGTGTCTAGGTAACCCACTATACCAATCTAATGCAGGTCCAGTGAGGGACATGGGAAAGGTTCTCAAGAGTAAGGCATCATCGTGAGCGATCAGATAACACCCATGTTTGAACGACCGCAAATGTTGCTGCGGGTCTTCTTTGCTATTGAAACGATTGAATTTAGGAATTTCCCAATGCACAAGGTATGGGTGGATAGGAATGGATGGGTGGATGGGCTCGTTGCAAATCTCGTCATAGGTGAGAGTGTTGCGGGAGCCGGAAACCAATGCCTCTAATGTCTGCATCTTGTCCAACATCAATTTGATTAGGTCGTTGGTAGGTTGCGATGATTGGGTGCCTCCTATAGCGTGAGAGGGTTGGTTTTGGGCATATAATGGGGGTGGCACTCTAGTGTATGGTGTTGCCATGTAGGTTGATTGCGAAGAAGGCAATGAAATAGGGGGTATGTACCCTGAGTGAATAATGGAGGAAACGGGAGGCTGCTGATAGTATGTATATGGAGGTGGAAGGGTCGTGGTAACCCTAGTGGCAATGGGGGCTAACGATTGTGGAATGGAAAGGACCACGTTCTGAAAAGGGGTAGGGGTCACCGACACGGGAGGTGGTAGTGTAGCTACAGGTATGTGTGAGACATTAGGGGTGGATGAGGTTACGTTCTGGGTATTTGTCAAGGGTATGGTGGATGTGGTGGGTGCCACGAAGGTGGCAGACGTGGCAGTCATAGCGGGTATAGGACCTAGCTATGAAATGACTGGGGGTAAGGTAGATGTGGGTAGCACAGAGCTAGATGGGGCCAATGTAGGAGTGGGAGCGAGAGTTGGGGGGATAGATATGGGCATGCCGTATATCAACTGACCTGAGGCATCTCAAGTGGATGAGTGGGAAAGGTAAAACTACAAAGTGATAGAGTTTTGGTCAAGGAGTCATGTGAACTCCTCATCTCCTGTAGCAATAGTGATAGGTTGGATGGGATCCATGGTTGGTGATAAAATGGAAGGTGGTGAAGGACTAGGTGGGAGTGGTTGACAATTGGCATGAAATACGAGTGCGCTTGCTTGTCTTTGGGTCAGCACCATGTGAACCAATACTGATCAGGTAGGGTTGCTTCTCTGTAAATGACACAGAAAACAACAGGAATAGGTGAATCTGGTGGTAAAAAGTGTATTCAGTACCAAATGTAGGTTGGAAAGTGAAATAGGCTAACCGATGCCGGTTAGGGAAAACTGACGCCGGTCAGGGGTAACCACTGCCGGTCACTGTAAAAAATGGTCAATGAGTAAAAAAACTAGGTAGAAGGTCAAATCTGACAGGTATGCCAAATCTGATGAGTTTTACAATGTCAATGGGAATGATGGCAGTGATAGGGACTGTGAAAAGTGGAAGAAGATGAATAAAATGTCCTTTTGGGTAGGTTAACAAAAGGACCTAGAACCGACGTCAGTTGGGTATAACCGATGATGGTCAGAGGGTAACCAATGACGGTTACTGTGAAATTGAAATAGTGATGAAAGAAAATTGGTTGTGAATTAAAATATGATGTAGAATCAGACCCAAAATTTTGAGAATGATGATGATATGGCCCCAGCACACTCAGGTGAAGCTGGAATACACCAGCTATGACGAGGAGCATGTGTCAAGGATGAACAAGAAAAATGAAGAATGTGATCTCTCACCTCAAAACGCAAGCCAAGCAGAAACACTAAGAAAAATGTGATCCTAGGAGTGCCTTTTCTATTATGTTTGTTTAGCTTATGCTATTTAAGGACTGACACATGAATTGTGAAATAGAGTTTTTTGGTGAGGATGGCTTCCTACAAAGACAGGATATCTAAAAGGTGAGGTTTCAAGTATGTTATGGTGGGGGGCAGGATTCGCTCTGAAGTATGACTCAACAGATCAGTGAGTTGGGGAGCCCACTGTCAATCATAAGATCAATGCGATCACCTGATAACTTCATTCCCTGGTAAGATGTTGTTTAAGAATATGTGTTTGTATTATCAATTTTTGTGCAGGTTTGGTAAGACTCAGAGAGAGAGAGAAAGAGAAAGAAAGTGCTTTCTATGAGTTCATTTGTCAATCATCAGCTGCTCATGACTTCCAGCGTATAGGTTGCCCACAATTAATGTGAGCTAATGCGATAAATCAGAATGCAATGCATTTATTTTTAAGCCCAAATCGAAGTGTGAAGTTGGATGACACAAAAAGATGAAGAGGCAGAGGGATGCTCTTTCACTACAATGCTGAAAACATAAGGAAATGGTTCTTTTTAATTACACCAAAAGAAAGGTTTCCTTTTAGAGCAAATAGAAAGAAAAGGTGGGTTACCAAGGAAGAAAACTTAATGTGTATTCTTTTCAAAAGGGAGACAAACACACAACTTTTCCTATGAAATGAATAAAATGCAAGGAACCCCGAATGGGTTCCACCGGGCATGCCAAAATGTTTCACCTGATTCTAGATTGTTTCTTTGAAGTATTGATGAAACAGATAGGGTAACAGGCGCAGGAGAAATACCTGTTCAAATGTTGGTTGATGGGTTGTTGCACACGTATGACTTACGAATCCATAGCTGATCGTGAGAGCTTCCTTTTTGCTTGGAGGAACTACCTGTAATGCAAAGCAAGACCACCAGAAAAATTTAAACAATATATGCAGTGAACTGCCTAGCGTGTGCTAGATCCGGGAAGTGTGATACTTCCTAGATGGCTATCAGTCCACTGTTTTAAACAATTTAATGTGGTAAGTAAAGTAAATCCTATTGTAATTCGAAATGATTTAGGTATCTCACTTAAAACACAATAAGAAATAGATCTAATCTAATAGGTTGGGTTAGAATAGGATCCAAAGGTCAAGTGACTAGTTCTGGGATCTGCAAGTCTGACAAAGGTCTCAGGCAGATCACAAGTGAATGAGGATCTGGTGGAATTAGGTGCGTAGGTCACTATTTTGGGTTGTATGGGAAAATACAGAGACCGATGTCGGTTAAGGGAGACCGACGACAGTTAGGTGTAACCGGTGCCGGTTACCGTGGAAATCTGGGAATGCCACAGAACAAGCTTTTAGTCTCCTTTGTGATTACACAAAGGATTTTGGTTGGTCGGGATGAGATATTGGGCGATTTGGGTAGGATTTGGTGAGGTTTTAATGGATATATGGAGGGGTGAGTGTTGGAGGAGGTCAATGGGTGGCTAGGTAAAAAATAGATGATAATATAATGATGAAATGGAATGAACCAGAGAAGTATAACATTTACTTACTTGGATTCTTGTCCTAGATGCCTATGAGTGAGGGATGGAGGTGTTGATGAGAGGTTTGAAGGTTGTAGGTGATCACCAACTGAAGGAAAGCTTCTGCATGGGCTATATGTACATTCCTCTTTGCTTGGTTAGATCAGATCATTGTTGGGATGGTTGTGCAGGAAAAGATGCTTGATCTCCTTCCTTGCATGCATGTTCTCACTGAAATTTGCACTCAGAAGATGTGCTCTCTCTAGAATGTGCTAATATTTGTCAACCTTTTTCGATATTTTGCCAACCTTCTACCAACCTTGAGAATAAGGTTATTTTTGGGGTTCAAAGGGTAACCGACGGTGGTTCCGGCTTAACCGGCGATGGTTAGGGGTAACCGGCATCGGTCAAGGTGGGATTTCCTAGGTTTACTAAACTAGGGAGATCCTCTTGATTTCCTCAGATCCCGTGTTGTTAACCCGCGGATTAGACTGGGAGCTTGTGAACAAAAGCCAAACTTCTCGAATCAACAAACGACACCTAGAATGCTTCGAAATGGTAGCCAAAGCTCAAAATATATGAACCATATTCAGAAACCCAAAAGCAATGAACAAACTACAAGTTACAATGGAAAGAAAGTATGAACCCACAATAACAAACCTCAAACTAGTGATAACAGTAATAACGACGACCCAAATTTTTAAAGGCAAACAAAATAGACAAACTAGATCTCAAAATCCAAGCCTTCTAAATGACGTCCAGAGCATAATGCAGGGATTTCAAACCCCAAATCAGATTTTTGACCCACCAAGCTAATAAGTTTGTACAGATGGGATAGTTATGAAAGAAATTTTTGATCATTAAGTTACCAAAAGGAAATGGCAGCCTAAAATGCCAAAAGGTGAAGTACCGAGAACGACATTAGTTAAAATGGTGGTTAACGGAACTTGAATCATGAGTTGCCATAACTTAGAAACATTAAAATCTCAAGCAGACATAGAGAAGAAAGAATCATAGTCAAACTTTTCTTTCAGACCAACACACGAGCTTCAGAGACCAATAACGACATCCATTTTCAGGAGACTAGAACACAAAAAAAGAGCTTGAATCCAGTAAAATACAAGTGTAAGGATTTGAAACAGAGTTCATCTTACCTTTTCACGATGTCCACAAGAGTATGAAGATCCCCAATGTGTAAAAATAATAAAACCAAACCTTCATGAGCTAACGGGTTTAGGCAAAGACTCGAATATGAGCAAAAACTTGAGAAAAATGGCAGTAGAAAACAAGTATACTGAGCTCAGGAATCACAAAATGACTGCCGAAGAGATATTTTGGCATAGCTTCACTAGCTCATAGAGAGCTCAAAGAATAATGCAAAATATTAGGGTTAGATGCATTTTGCCTCCTCCAAACTCACATCGAATCACTCAACCCCAACCTGGGTCAGAAACAACAGACGTGTCAAGATGTGAAAAACCCTAAATTGACCAGGGTTGAGTTACTAACACCGACAATAGAAGGTTCGAGCATCAAGGCAAAGGGGACCAGCCCCAAATTAAAATAATTGCAATGGACCTTGTCTAAAGGTCAAAATCCGACCATATATTTCAAAAGGGGGTATGTTATTATTAATCAATGACTGTTATTTGGCACCAAAAGCCTTAGTCTACTGGAAAATCAAAAGAAGGGAGACAAATAATGTTGAGTATTGTAAAGTCAATAAATCTTCTTTACCTTAGACTTTCCATAAAAATACCTTAATCTTGCCAAAGGTCTCATGCCAAGGAAGGGACAAGATTTTGCATGTGATCACTAGCTGACAAAAGAGAATGAAGACAAATTTGGACCCCACTGATGTATAACCTTATTATCTGCAAAAAGGAGAGATATTATTTTTCTTGCACATGCTCATAGGTGGTCCCCACAGTGGATAAAAATTTGATGAATTATTTTGCTAAGTGTTGAAAGTAAACGCATTATTTTACTTGCACAAGAGTGTATTTTTGCATGTTATTGCTAGAGGACAGAGTAAAGAAGAATAAAAAATTTCCATTGCAAATGGGTGGATTTCAAGTGTCACATCAGATAATTAAATATGATTATTTAATCATCATCTACATGACAAAACAGAAGTTGCGTGCACATAGAAGAAGATTTACACATCAAGGAAAGGCTAAAATTAGCCAAAATATTCACCCAAATTTATTGTAATAGAAATAGAGCAATCAACTACACTTTGACTAAGTGTATTTTTGTAGCTAAGGCTATTATTGCCTCATTGTAAAAATCATGGTTATTTCTATTCATTTATTTATTCATGATAAAGGCTAAAATTAACATGCATGGGCGAGTACAGACTACAACCTATTTTTAGGAGGGGTTGGGTGAGTATTTTTGCTAAATATTGTGTGCATTAGCAATGCACAAAGGAGGAATTTTTGGATGTAGGAGTGCTGAAGCAAATTTTTGCCATTTTTTCCCTTGAATGAGAACCAGTTATTGCCTTTCCAATTATTTGTAGTGGTGTGTATCTTTTTATTAGCTCTTGTGAATGTTAATTCCCTGATTTAATTATCTTACCTTACTGCAAATTTGGTGTTTTCCATACAGTATTAGTGTGCATGTTAGTTGTTGTCTTATTGTGATTTATTCCCTCAACACACAAGTGTTTTGCCTTAGAATTATGCTAAAACCCATTGGTTCATGTATCTGCAATTTGTTCTCAATTTTATTGTGTGTTTACTCAGTCAAATCCCTTAATCAATTTGGTGTATCACCCCATTTCTATTTTAGTTAAAACAATCTTTCTTACCCTTAAAACTCCAAAAAACCCCAAAAAAGTAGTTTATGATACATTAATAAGGAACCGGCCTTAATACCGAAGACTTGCCTCAATAATACGTATACCCACAGACCTGAGGTGTTTCCATTGTATCTACAGAAGTGAGGGAGAGAAGCAAGCTTAGAACCCCTATTGTTATCCCTCAACCAAGGTGTACTTCTGAGAGATAATAGTTATTATTCAAAGTGTTTGTTATGAGTATCATATTCACCTTGAGACATTAGATATTGTGATTTCATAACAATGTATCATTTAACCTCAACAACCAATAGTGAGTGGATGCAAGATAATGGGGGGAAAAGGGGAGGATTTGTGGCCACTTTTTGTTTTCTAAAATATAGCAATATGTGAACTTGAAGAGGCTTTGAAAGGTACCTAGTCAGAGAATTTTGTGACAACATACGAAGATAAATTTTGAAATTTTAAATCTAGTTTTTAAATATGTAATTTTTTCAATACACAAATGAGATAATTATGTAAATTTATGTATTCTTAATAGTGACATAGTAAGCTTTGTGAAAACATAAGAGAAATGCATGTGTACGGGCACACTTTTTACAAAAATTGAATGCATTTTTAAATGAAATTTCATACAAGGATTAAAAAAATATTAAAGTTTCTTCATCGGTTTCTCTATAACATTGACCCTGTTTGTAGAAACATTCTTATGTTAAAACCTATTATCACTACTTTTAGCCTTAAAATTTGCTTTGTTTTTAAATTTTACACTAATTGGATTATTGGCCTCATACTAAAACATATTTTTATTTAAAATATTCATTTCAAAGTACCCATTTGTATTAAAAAATTCATTAAAAAAATTTTAAGTTATGAAAATTGCTTTCTTTTTAATATTTCCTACTAGACTATTGATATAAATGTTCTGACTAGAAATTGATGAGGTATCTTAGTGATTGTGGTCTTGTACCAATGTACATATGCATTATTGTCTCATTAGATATTTTCACAACATTGGATGATTCCACAAATGTAATTTTCCTAGAAATATTGATTTGGAAATGAGCGAAGAATCGTCAAGTAGAGATGTAGATGAGTGTATGGACCCATAAGGCAGGGAATACAACCAATCAAATGCACAATCCCAAAAAATTCTTGAAAATAAATTAGTTACGAACTTGTCATCATAAGTAATGTCTAAGATGGAATGATTTAACATATTGAGTAAAGTTTCCTTTTTATTATACAAAACAAATTTGGGAGAAATAAAACCAAGTGGAAATGGAAATGCCAAAACCTATTGTATTAGGGAGGTTTAGTAATTGATTTAACTCACAAAATAAATAAGTGTGAAATGTGGATGTAGGGTCCTTATTTAAATTCAAGTTATGGTTAGAATATGTTGTATATTTAAGTTATTAACTAACTATTAACATCTAGATCTAAACATACATTTAAAGTACTAAAGGATGGCTCAATTAGAGCATGTGCTAACTAAAATAAAACCCAAGAATATAAGTGCACTTATCTCTTAAACTAGTCTAGGATATGAAATAGGTTTGATAAAGGGATGAACTGACTAGAAATATCATGTAAATGCTTTTCTTGGATTCTAGAATTGCATTATATACATGGAAGAAACCATTTTTCCTAGGACCAAATTGTTTTGTGGTTTCATCCTATTAGATGGTTTTTTTGGGCTACAAATATAGCTCTATAACTAACAAGACTTCTATGAATGAGTAGTATGTGTCTCATTATAAAATATTAGGTCTTTACAATATGAAAAACCTTATAAAATCAACCTCCTTGACTTGAAACTAACATTAGGTTAAACCCTTGCAAAAAAATATGGTTGAATTAAAGTATAGTCACACACTACCTACGTTAGAATTACTCTAAAGAGGCCTCAAATTGTACATAGTTCTCCACCTATATATGAAACAATATGACACAAATGAAACTATATTTGATAATTTGGATGTTTGACTCACCTAGTTTGTTTGTGTTTAACTTGGTTTTGTACTCTTGATTTAGGAAACTTGACTCTTGGACATAATTTAAAGTGCTTCAAAATCATTGTAAGAGATTGTCTTAATGTCTATTATTGCTTTAGGGAAGTGAAGGAGATATTTTCTTTCTTTTTGAGAGATTTTTATTTGAGAGTGCAAGGTGAGTGGTAGGTGATTGTTAGGAGAGTACATGAGTGCATTAGACTTTCTTATATAGGGTTCCATGGATTTAATTTTGCATTAAGGCCGAACCATATTGTATATATCAACCCATCAGATATATACAAAGTGGAAAAATGACAGTATGGTGGCCCTGGATGAGACCACTCTATCCAAGAATGAACCATTGAATGGTTTGGTCTTATTGGATAGTTTGGTCCAGAAGTAAAGAGTGGTATTTTGGAGCTTTGTGCATGTCAAAAATGAATAATGAATTGAGTGTGCCTGATATGATCATTTATTTAAGTGGTTCAACAATGTAATGAGGAGAGCAAGTCTTGCAATAAGCCTAAGAAATGGACTAGGATATATCAATTTAGCTTGGAATATGTGCGAAAGTCATGACTAAAGGGATTAAGTCAATAATAACATTATCAAGTGAAAATTTACCAAATTTAGGTATCGACAATAATATACCATGAGAATTTACCCCAATATGCAGCTTTTGAGACCATGTCGATAATGGTTGTACTTGTTTTGATAATTTGTATAATGCATTATACGTGATACTCATTTTTGAACTGTGGATAGGTGTGGCTTGAGTATAACACAAACGAATAAAAGAAGGATGTACAACATAAGGTTTTAAAAGAACCCTAAAATTTTGAACACAAGTCATATGGGATCCATGTTGAGTAGGTAAATCCTGGGGTTATTATATAATCATTTCCACTATTTAGAGATACTAAAATAGAAGAATCATTAGAAACATTTTCAACATGTACTACTAAAACATTCTTTGAAAAGAAATCAATTGAAACAAGAGAAGGCACAATATCATAAACAACATATTTCAATACATTCATAGCTCAAGTAAATATCGAAGGGATATTT
The DNA here is from genome assembly GCA_019776745.2 of Taxus chinensis. NCBI lineage: Eukaryota > Viridiplantae > Streptophyta > Pinopsida > Cupressales > Taxaceae > Taxus > Taxus chinensis. The sequence goes on along the minus strand of CM034154.1, from coordinate 92,042,455 downwards.
CATAACGTATTATTTGAAATTTTTAATTAAATCATATGTAGCTTGATTATCTAACTCAACTTCATAATCATAATTTGTATCATTCGCATTATGATAATCCTCTTCAGGAGCTATATTACTCATAATATAAGGATATCAATAATCATCTAACTCCATATTAACGATTTGTTGGAGGGTATTCTTATCTTGTATCACGGGAGTAATAGGTTGTTTTGCACATGGAAGCCTAAATTCATATTGTTCTAATGTACACTTTATGAGACTAACATATTTTCCTGTTACTAAATAATTTTCTCATATCAAAATTAGGTCTTTTATAATCATTAGAGATTACATAATGGGAACTATAATCTTGAAAGATCATACATAAGGGGTGATCCATTTGAACCAAAAATATAATGTTAAATCTACTAAATATGAAAAATAAATAAATAAGGAAAATTAAAAATAAAATTTAAATAAACCAATATATAAATTTGAATGGATAAATAAGAAAAATAGAAAAGTAAATGAGAATAATAAAAACAATAATGAGTAAATAATGATGACAAAAAAATACAAAGATTCTAATAAAATTGTAGGCAATAAGTTATTGAAAATATAAACGAGATACGAAGAAAGAAGGAAGTTAGAGAAGATTGTGTTGCAGGGAGAGATTGTGATACAATATGACAATAAGAAGTGGGGGTGGCAGTTTGAGGGGTGAGGTCTAAACAAATAGCTCAAGAAAGACTTGCTTATGACTTTCTAATTCTTCACTAGATATATCCACCATTGTAATTTATCAATAATTTAAATTTAATTTAGTGTAGATTGTCTTCTCTTTTATATATATGTGAGAGGGGTATATTTATAAACACAATAAAATATATAAAATGAAAATGAATTATTCAAAAAGACAATTTCAATAAAAAGACGATATCTAAGATGTCACAAAAGAGAAGTAAAAAATTATGTCCTTTAAATCTTAAGGAGGTGCCAAAAATTATGGTGGTTTATCAAAAATGGAAAATCTTAGATTGCATGCAAGCCAATTCGGGTTGATCAAATGTAAATATGTAGTAATCAATTTTAATCAATTTTGATCACAAATATCTAAAAACATTTAACTAACTTTAATTGTATGTAAAAAAGTAAAACCAGCCCTATTTAATTATTCCACATCAAAGTGATTTAACAAAATAACTTTGTATTAAACACTATTGCAAAGTAACTGATTGTAAACAATGGTGTACAAGTGTTAAGTGTAATATGATGCAAGAAAATAAGCAAGTATGAAACCCTAAGAAAGAGATATAGAAAGAATGGCTTAGCTGATTTACTCTTGATCTGAAAATGTTCTGGAATGGGAAAATTATTGAACAGGAGGTGAACAGTGACATAAATACTCAAGATAAATTCTGGAGCTTAGGAATGATGTTAGACATGGGAGCCCATGAAAGGAAACGGGTTTCTAGGAACTGGAAACTGCTACTGGGTGTCCGTTACTACGCAAATAGTCAAAATCTGATTTTTACTGTGTCGCAGGGGTGTCACAATTATTTCTTGTTGATTGTTTATATGTCGCTATTTCATAGCCGAGGGTACCTAGAACCTGCAAAACATATATCAATTGCAAAATCCCAAAAACCACATCAAATCAAAAAAAGAAAGATACAAAATGGGAAGTCAGACTGACCTCAATGGTCACCCCGAGAGTGAACTTATGACCGAGCACTACACTACATCTCATACTCCATGTAGTTCTGGTGAGTGTGTGTAGAAATGATGCCTCGGGATGCCCTTGTGCAAGTTGCACTTGATAGCAAGATGTAGCAATGTAGTAGAATGTGTGGATGGAATAATGAACATCCCATTCCTATGTTGTGTATCTAGAGTTGTAGCCCTTGTCCCTTGAGTGGATTGCTAGATGGATGCCTTTGGAGTGCTTTAGGTGCATTTTGGATACAAGCTTAGGTGATGTTAGTAATATTTAGTGCTTGGTCCTTTATTTTGAACTGATTAAACTAAAATGGAGGATAATAGCCTATTTTAGTTTAATCTAATGTTATGCAAAGTAGTAAATAACAACTAAATAAATAAAATAAATAACCCAAGCCACTAAGCAAGTATAAATGTGAAACCTTAATGATCAAATAGGGTTAGAAAGAGCTTGGCTGATTTGAAGAAGGTGATGGAATGTGTCGCACTGTGAACAAGGAAAACATGAGGAGGAAACGATCACACAGAATCCTGAGAAAGCACAGATCCAAGCTCTCTTCTTCGATTAGGGCGCCTGGAGAGGGCTAGGGAAGCTCGTGGGCACCCTGGTTTGAGATATGGGCCCCTGGTCTACAGAAATAACCTAAAACTCTCCTCTGATGTGTCACTAGATGTTCACCTTTGTTCTCTTCTTATCACACTAACTTCATTGAACTATGTCAAATGTCGTTGTAATATATGCAATAAGGAATCACCTGCAAAACCCCAAGACGAGCATCAAATCCCTAAAAAAGAAAGATGCATATGAAGGGGTCAGACTTTCCTCAGTAGCCATAATGGTGGAATTACTAACTGAGTGTTGCACTACATTTCAGACTCGATATTGTTCTACATGTGTGTGTGTGCAGATCATGCCCTAGGTTGCTCTTGTGGCAGTCACACTTTATGAAGTAGCAAGCAATAACTAGATGTAAAATGTAATATAATGGTGAATGAAATAGAATAAACTTCCCTCCTATGGAGTGTGATGTAGATGAACCATCCTTATGCATTATGATGGAGCTAGATGGATATAAATGGAGTCTTTTATGGATGTAACCTTAGGTGATGATAGTAGTGGTTAGTGCTTGGTGCCTCGTTATGGTCTCATAACTTTATATTTATATGGTTCTCTTGTTCTAATTTCATAAACAACCCCGAAAAGGTTGATCGCTAAAAATATGAAAGCTCAAATGGCTATATAGTGCCCAAAAGTTGCGAGAAAGTGCAAAAAGGATCAGGGCACCCCAAATGGGACCAGGGCACTTGTGGTGCCCCAGTACTGGGATGGGTGCCCCAGTCAAAGATAAAACGATGTTAAATAGAAAAACTGACTGAATGAGTACATGTGGGAGGTCGGAAGTGATGACAACAATCAAAGTAAAATGGCCAAAGGACATGGGTTAATTAGTACTTTCTTCACTCAAAAACCACATGAATAGTAGTATGAGATTAGGACTAAATAATTCCTAAAGTGCGTGATTTTGTGTCTATATTTTTCCCCACTTTATGTTGGTGAGAGGAACGCTCGATAACATAAAGTAAACAGAGATGTGTACATAATATCCATGTAGGGTGATGTAGAAAGTGAACCGATGGACTAGAGAAAGTGTGGAATGAGAAAATAGTGGAGTGTGGTGACTAAAGATATAAAATTCTAATAAGTGGTGAGAGTGAGCCTAGGGTGGAAACGCATGTGTATATGCCAATGTATGTGAGGTACCTACAAGTTAGTATGAGGTACAAATTGTTGAATGGCGTTGTTGTTATTGTTATTTGTTAACATGTTTCTTGTAGTTGTTTGTTGTTGTTGACTGATTGCTTCTGATACAGAAGGATATGTAAAGGAGAAGATGATCAAGTTGTCAAATACACATGTATATGTAAAAATTGCATGTATATAGTAAAAATAGTGTAAATGGAAGTATGAAAAAGTAAAAAGAACATGTGCACCTGATCCATGTGTAGAAAAAAGGTGTAGAAAAGGATATCATGTAACTGTGATTTTTTTGGGCGATCTCACACCACTTTGGCCAAAGAAGTGTATGAAGAAAGTTGCATTATTCTCCAACCTTTAACTGATTCCCTAATAATAGTATGAAGAGATCTCTGTAGTGCCTGGTTTTTTGGATGATCCAAAGCCGCCAGCCGAAGTAGTGTAGGGAGGAAATCTGTTGTATCCTCCAGCCATAACTACTCCCAAGAATGTTAAGGAAAACTTGTCCTATGAAATCCACTATGTACGAGGTTCGTAGACTAGTCTAAACCAACTCCCTATATAACCCATAATGTCAAGGATGAAAAACTGAACTAAACTATACTGATAGAGAGTGTTGTGTAATGTGAAAAACCCCAAATGATGCCCCCCTCTTTGGGGGCACATGTAACTTTTCAGATAGGAGGATGTAGCCCCAAAAGAGGACCAACCGCATAAACCATGCCCTGCAGGGGGAGAGGGAATGTCATTGATAAAAACTAAGGCACATGCAAACAAGTGGCTAGAAACAAGTGTTAGTATGGACAAACATGCATGTAAAAGATGATTGTACGCTACACAAACAATGTATAAGATAAAATACAAGTAAACACACAAGAAGACAACCATAGACCACCAAAATGGGTTGCAAACATGGGACATCACTCACGATTTCGCAAGACACTCAAGGCCATAATGGTCACATAAAACAAACAAGTGTGCACACCAAACATAGGGTGAGGCCTGTATACAATAGCAAACACGAGACAAACAATAGTAGGTAAACAAAACATATATCCATGGAAGCAAATAATCCTATAAAAAAATGTTGCACATGAAGCACCCATTAGCATGTTAGAAAGATAACCCATATGTTAAAAGTGTGTATAAGCAAGTGATGTAGAGTGCTAACTACAAAATATCACAATAACACCTATAAGATACAAATGTGGATGCCCCCAGTGAATGTTGTAGGAGGTGAGCATCTGTGATGCATGTAGGAGACCTATATTTGTGATCACAACTAGCAAAGGACGTGAACGCTTATGTGTGTATAATAAAAATAATGACATACAAGAGATCTAACTAACATGTGTAATAAATTAAACATATACGATCAAGTGTAAGCAAGAGTAAAAGTAACCAAGATATGCAACATGTTGTGGATCGATGGAACAGAATGTAAGATGGATGATAGGATTTGTGTGCCCCATGAGTGAATGGAAGTGTATGCAGTGAGGTTCATTTAGTATCCCCCCTCAGTAGTCAAGAATGAACCAAAAATGAGAGTGCGTCATTGAGAAATGTTTGAATAATGTGTGGTATGTAGCACGTTGTGATGAATGTGTATGTGTGTGGATGATATGCGACCTAGGAATGATGTGTGCATGACTATATAGGCGAATCCTATATGATGAAGAGATTATTGAAAGAGTGATGATTTAACCTAAAGTGTATATCACTATAGGATGTAGGAATAGGTGACCATTTAGCTTATAGCGTATGTCACTAACCTAGTAATGTCACATAGTAGAAAGTTGAATGATGAATGTGTGAGTATGATAAGGTCCATTTGATTTGTAAGCCCTCAGCATTCAAGTATGGACCAAGGAACTAGAATGCATCATAGGGCAGTGAGTGCAGCACGTAGAATATGATGTAGTATGTGTGATGATAAGAGACGACCATGTGATGTGTATAATGTGTAATGTACGATATATAAGATGCAATACAAGATGTGTATGTCTACTAAAAGTGTAAGGTGCACGCAATGTAGTATGTAAGATGAGGAGTATGTAATGCTATAATCATATACCATAAGAGTGTGATACATGTTTGATGATGACTAATATGATGTATGATGTGTAGATGCACAAATGTCGAAATGATATAGACTAAATGTAGAGTTTATGATGTAATATGTAAGACATATGACACGAGATGTATGAAGAGTTGCAATTTGGAGTATCTAGTGTACAGTATGTGGGGTTCATGTGTAGTATGCCCTTAACAATCAAGTGTGAACCGAAGCACAAGAGTGTGTCATCAGGTAATAAGGTGGCAAGAGTCACCTACCAAATACCAAGTTTGTGTGTAGCGGTGGAAGCATGTTGGGCAAAAGTAACAGTAGGACCATGCAATATTGGTGGAATGTGAGATGTGTCTTAACCATTGGTAGGAGTAGTTGTTTTGACAAAAATGATTACCTATTGAAGTGGTGATTGGGAAGGGACCTTGCACAATGGTGGCTTATTTAGTGGCATTGTGGCTTATTTAGTGGGATCATTGGTGGCACTTGAGTGACGGAAGAAAGAATACTAGAATTGATAGCACAATGCTCATTAGATTAGAAAGAGAAGATTTAGGGGCCGACTAAGATGTAACATTTGTAGATGGGCATGTAACAAAATTTTGTGCAACAAATGAGATAAATCCCTAATGCTCAATATGTTTGATTATTCATTGTAAAGTGTGGCAATCGATGTCATTATGTCTATTGATTTGATGATAATTTCAATATGGACGACTGTACAATAGAAAAGTGACATGCGAGCATGAGAATCTACATGAAACTCTTCTTCGTACCCGAACTCCTGAGGTCGTGCCGAGACAGCCGTTGAGAATGGAATTTATATGGATATAGACAAAATAGTTGTGCAATCTTATATCCTCAACATGCAATAATGGAATCTGTGAATCTAAGGTGAAGATGGCTCTCCTAACCTGAATTGGTGTAATGGATCATTCAAATATAATAGTTGTTTGGAGGCTCCAATCAATGTCGAGCTCCACCGAGATCCTATTTATTGGTTGTTGGATACGTGGAAAATGACTTGTAGGTGCTTCTTGTATATTTCCAGACAAGGTCATGGAATATGGTGATGAGAGGTGTAGTGGATCCTCCGAAGTCTCATAAATGATTCTCTGGTCTAGTCCAGAAATTCCTAGCCTGATTGGCTGTTACATTTAATACGGAGAATTGTGTAATGATGTCTGGCAGAAGTGGTGAGGATCTAAATATTAGTGTGCACGAACCAGTGTCAATGTCTGATTGATTGGTGGGCCCGTTGGGTTGTGGGACCTGTGGATCACAACCGTAAGTTTTCAGTTGTGGCGGACCTCCTATGGTCATATGAGGAGTAAATCTCTTCTCCCGACTATCCAATAGTCATAAGCCTTTTCAACCTCTATGTTTAGAACTAGGAGTTGTGTAATTTTCTCAGAATACCTTACAGGTGTTCTGGCAACTTGAATACGTAAGCCAGTATCTATGTTGATGAGGAGGTCTCTTGTGCTGGGCTGTGGAACTAAAGGATCGCAACCAAATATTTGTTCTCTTTCGAGTTCTTGTATGGTCATATGGATATCCTATCAAGGCATTCTATAGTTGGGGTGATTTGACCAGAATGTGTATGCCTTGTCGTCCTCAATATTCAACTCTCTCAATTGTTCATTAATTACTCATAGGTTTACTGTTGTTCGAAAAACCTGAATCCTAAGGTCTTAATCTATATCAGCTAGTGTTATGGGGAGATTTGGTTGAGGCACTATTGGTTCAAATACATATTCTCTGGGCTCTCTAGGTCCCGTGATTGTCATGCAAAGATGATTCAATTTAACTGAAACGAATAAGCTAATTATGAAAGATATATCTACACCATGTATATATTCTTTTATTTTTGTATTTTTGATGAAGTATTTTAATGAATTTAAAAGAGTAGTTATTCTAATATATTCATAACATGGACAACTAATCTAATAACAAAATCAAAACATGTAATGTAGCCTGGTATAGCTATTTGCCTTTGCAGTTGTGATTTTATCCTAAATATTTAAATAACTAACTAATTTTAATTGGAAGCCTCTCAATCTTACCTCAGAAGTGAGGAATGAATCATAGTTTCTCAGAAATTATCATTTCCCACAACTTCCCTAGCAATATCGAAAGTGAGCTTTAACTGAAATGAAATAATTTACTACTCTATTTGATATATTGTAACTAGAACTTTGATAGCTCAAACTTGGAGTTTACTAAATAATGGTAATTTTGGTTATGTGTGACTTTTTCCCCTCAGTGTGATCTCCTCTTTCCTTCATGTTCTTGTGAATCCAGAAAAGCATGTATATGATACGATTAATAAAAGAAGATACTCAAACAATGGTAGCTTTGGATATAGACAAAATACAATGTAAGTAAGAGAGGGATAGTGCAAGTGAACAAATCTTGACTATGCAATTCCTAGCAGGATTTATTGCGGGAATACAACATAAATACGCCAAGAATTCTAGAAACCATATTTTGTGAGAAACAAAACCTACAACTCTAAGATGGATTCTAATTTAAAATGAAACTATCCTATGTTAAATTGATTGTATGGAACAGCAATGAAGTAAGATGGAAACAAGAAGATCAAATGATCTCTAAACAACAAGGGAAGGCTGATAACTGATGTAAAATATGAAACTATTGGAACTCTAAGAAAGAAATTCAAGAAAACTAAATAATTAAACAGAGAAGGAGAGGGGCCATTTGTTTGAAAACAAGCTGGCTATTTATAGCAATTGCATTTACCAGAGGGTAACTCCCAATTGATCTCTTTTACTATAAACAAAGGGAAAACACTATTTACTGGGTGGCCAAAACACAAATGTAAGCCAAAGTGGGTGAAGAATTTGGGTGAAATTTGAATTTTTATGTTTGACGCATTCGTCGGAACATTATGGAAAACACGCACAAGACCGCCGCCCTGTCCTGGGCAACAGTCACGGGACCGCCACCCAGAAAGGGCAGCGGTCCTGTCACTGAAGACCAAAATGTAAAGAAAAAGGGGGTAGAGGATAGAATGAAACACACGGAGCTTAGATAAATCATTTGGGATGCAAACATACACTTAGCGAGCTTTTTCTGGATTTTGAACACCTTGCGAAGAGACCTGAATCGTCATTGGGGCTTCTGTAACCTCTTTCCGGCAGTATTGTACCTACATTTTTGGGTACATACATATTGCCCCCTCGGGGAAGCATTTTAGCCATAAAGAGGCATAAAACGGTGGGTCCAAGTATGGCGGTCCCAAATGGGGAGTTATAAATTATACATGACATGCCCATGTGTCGAAATGTCGCCATCCAAATTCCCACTACCTGCAAAATGAAAAGAGGACTCAAGTGTAGATAGATAAAATAAAATGAAAAATAAAATTAATTAATATGAAATGAGGAGTTACCATTTTCACGGGGATTAGAACTTACCTCCATCGACGCTCCATTTCTGTGAAGAAAAACATTCAAAACCAAATTAGAATATTATATATATTTAAAACGAGCTCATTTTACTATTCATTTACGCGTGTTGATTTGGTGGTTTTTGAGCTCTGGAACCCACGATGACCATTTTCAACAAGAGTACAGTCAAAATGTCTATTACGAGATCGTGATCATGCCTCCGAGAGCAGGACATCAGCCCGTGAAGTCTCAGGTTAGTTCTTCTCAATTTATCATTTTTAGACCTAAAAAATAGAAGTGTAGAAATCTGTCTTGGGGGGATTATTTTTGAAAATGCTAGTTTTAAACGAGTTTCTATGGGGGGTGCCCATAGGGTAGGTCTTTATTTCGTCTAAAATGATGTGTTTTTGCATTTTTTTATTATTTTAGGGCTTTCGAGCCGTTTGGCAATTCGGGACAGAACCACCGCCCTATGAAGGCAGCGGTTACAAGACCACCGCCCTATAAGGCAGTGGTTATAGGACCACCACCATAGAAGGTGGTGGTTACGAAACCGCCGCTCTGCATAGGGTGGCAGTTTAGAACATAATGCAAAAAGAGATGTATTACTTGATTCTTTTTGCATTTTTAGCATTTTTATATGTTCCTGATGATTTTTCCAGTTGGATTATATTACTAACTTACTCCTTTTCTGTGTTTTGGGTGGATGTAGAAGGAGGAGTATATCAGATGGAGTAGAGAGAGGTAGTGTGATTGGCTCCTAGCAGTGTTGGATGCATTGACCCAGGATGAGAGAGATACTTTGCAGTGGGCTGACATCTTGCGGATCTCTCGGGTTCCTCACGTTACTCCTTCCAGTCACATACTATGTGACTTATTCTCATATTGGGATGTCGACCGGAATACCTTCCGGTTACCAGGTGCTAGGGGTGAGCGGACTATTACCCTTGAGGATGTCTACCGTATATTAGGGGTCCCAATTCTTGGGAGGTGGCTATCTCTTAACACAGTAGTATCCAGATCTCAGATGATCCAGTGGGCCACATATATGGGAGATGTTGTTGTTTCCATGGGGTTAAAGAAGGGGGTGAAGGTTCGCTCTATTATTGAGTTAGATATTCCTATGCTCTGCAAGGCTATTATGGGCATCCTTGCCTCGTGGTGTATTGGGGACAAGGGAGGGGATACTCTTTTACACTATTGGGCTCCTATTATTACACATATTGAGGTGCATGGCTGCGTTTATGCTTTGGGAGTGGACATCCTTGGGACCACCTATCATGGTTTGTATAGGGTGGTCAGATTATAGGGGCAATCATTCAGTCACCCTACTCTAGTTATGAGTTGGGTGTATGAGCACATCATTCCTTATGTGAGAGGTGTATAGGCAGAGGATCCCGGGGTTGTCAAGGCAGCGAGATGGACAGGGATGACTGTACTTAGGATGCCACACCAGCCAATGGCTACTTTGACTACTGCGGACATGGAGGCCACTCCTTATTAGGCCATGGTAGGGTTATGTGGAGAGGAGACACTCACATTGATCGCTTGCCATACTACTAGCCAGCTGATAGACAGGACGAGGAAGTTAGAGATTCACCCCTTCGACAGAGTACCACAGCAGTTTGGCCTCCCCTATATTGATATGTTTCCTCCAGTGGGGACAGTATACAAATCTGTTCATGAGGCCAGGGGAGGTCCTAGAGGCCAAGGTTGGACCACGACTCCTAGCGTTCCCATTGCAACCATGACGGTGGTTCATGCTCGAGGGGTAGCTAGTGCTTCTTGAGCACCTTTACTTCAGATCGGAGCTGGTCCTACACATAGTGGAGATGAGCCCATTGATGTGGACTCAGAGTCTGAGGAGTTCACCGGGGAGGAGATGGAGGAGGGTGAGACCGGGGCCGGTGGGACAAAGGAGGGTGATAGTGATTCTGAGTGGCATGATACTCATGATATCTTGTGGGCCGAGAGGGTGGAGGAGAGTGTAGAGAAGGTCACCCTGATTTTAGAGGAGTTACCTTCTCAAGACTTAGGGGGAGATGATGATTTCGTGGTGGGACGTCACTTTCTTCCAGATGTGGGAGAGGGATGACAGTTGGCGGCAGCATTAGTAGCAGGCACATATCCTAGAAATCCCACCTAGATGCCTAGAGATCTGAGTGAGTTACTACTCTTTTCTCGATTTTGTTTTAGTTAGAAATGTTTAGTTGATATTTCCCTTTCATTGTTTTGTTTGTCTTTGATCTTATTTTGGACAACTTTCTAGCTTGTTCATTTCTCCTCTTTTATTTGTAGCGACTGCTGAGGGATGGTAAGACTTGATTCACGAGGTGTGCATGGACACTTTACTACTCCCTTCAGAGAGTACAGGGGTCGAGCTTACTGTAGACGTGGGAGAGCCTTCAATAGCCGATAGACATACCGACGTGTTTGCCCCTATCTGGAAGGTGGTAAAGATCATGACTTCTCTCCATGCTTAGGTAGCTGGATATAGGACTGCGGAGTGCTTGATGGGGAGGAGTCATTCTCATAGTGAGACCACAGCCATTGATCGTGATTGTGATCCCTTAGTACATTCAAAGCGTCGTCACAGCAAGATTCCTAGACGAGGTCGTGCACCTTCTGAGGGATCTCAAAGGAATTGAGAGATCATGGTCCCTTTTTGTAGTGATTTTTGGTCAGATATTTATACAAGTGTTTTTGTATTTTTTGGGTTCATTGAGCGTTTTGACCATGACTTAGTGCATGATGGCATTGTACATAAAACGGGGTTCATATATATATATATATATATATATATATATATATATCTTTTTGGATCTAGATCTTCTTGTGTCTAGAATTTTGTGATTCGTTTCACATGTGTACACTAGATGTTTTTAGAGTATTTGTTTTTATATGATTTTCAGAATGTATGCAATGGATGACAAATGATAACAAACACTGAACAAAATGTTTTAATTTATTTTCTTTTGTAATGCTGATATGTGATGATGTAAAACATATTGTAGTACTAAACTTTTGGCTTCTTTGGGCAATGTCTGTCATTTCTTCTTATGTTGGAAAAACCTGATGAATGTATAGTGATAAAGAGATGAACCTACCCCACTCCCAAACTCCACGCAACTAGTAAGATGTGAGGGATCAACACCAAGAGTTGGGAGGGGCACAAATTGTATGAGTTTGACTGAATGGAATGATGAGAGATAGACAAACCAATGAAAAATTCCAAACTTAGACCTACACACTTACCCTACTCAAAACTACCACCAAGCTCAGAAAGCAACTTACTTTCCAGTTTATCTAGACTTAGATCATAAATGGAAACTTGGTTGACAAAATCTAGTTTTGAGGATTTGATCTCTTTGGAATTTGGACACTTATTTCCACTTAATATAATTTGATCTTACCAAGATTGGTTAATTTGTGTGAATGGACCCCCCACACCCTGCCCCATGCTACTAGAAAGAAGCATGGGTTTGTCACCAAAGACAGGATATAGGTGAGTAAGGACACTTCCTTCCTTTCCCAACCTCACACCACCAGTAAGAGATGCGGGCTTATCACCGAAGGTTGGTGGGGTAGAGAAGTGTGTAAAAATAAAATATTATGTTTGTTTGGTATTTATTTGATTTTGACACTTTTGATCTATGATTTTGGGATATCCTTGTTTCAAAGAGATGTAAAAAGGATAGATGTGGCACCAAGAAGCTTTTAGAACAGACCGTAGGTAAGAACTACTTCACCTAGTAGAAAGAAAGAGCAAAACCAAGTATGCAGGCCTTGGTATGGTTTTCGTCAATATTTGTCTATCGAACTTGATGAAAAGATTTTGAAACCACTTGATGATGTTTGAAGAGATGTGACATGAATGCTTTTGTCAACATTTTGAGAAATTTATAATAGATTGCTTAAGAGTAAGTTCTTTGACTACAATTTTTACGGATTGAATGAACAAAATGAAACAACTACGTGACTAATGCAATATAGGTAGATATACTATACAAATGGTGGTTTTATGATTTATGCATAAAACCATTTAAGATGCAAGGAATTCATTGTTTCATTGAATTCCTCACCTTCTAATGTACACAAGAGATATGCACCATTTCCGTAGTCCTTCATGACTCGGTATGGGCCTAACCACTTGGGCCAAAATTTCCTTCCTTCACCGATTTTCTTATCAATCCGGATGTCTAGTCTTAGAACAAGATCTCTCTAATATATTTCTCGTTCGTAGACATTTTTGTTATATTGTCAGCACATTCGGTCAGCATATGCTCTATGTCGTTGTTCGATGTTTAGCTTGGCCTCATCAAGGCTTTCTAGTTGAGAGAGGCGTGCCTCTCTATAGGCATCTTCTCCCAGAATCCCTTGTAATGAGATGCGGAGACTAGGTATTTCAACCTCAAGCGGGAGAACTGATTCTACCCCAAATACTAATGAGAAATGGGTTGCTCTTATTGATGTTCTTATTGAGGTTCGATGGGCCCACAAGGCCGGATATAATTTTAGATGCCAATCTTGTTTGTTCTCCTTAACTGTCTTGAAGAGAATAGCCTTTAATGTTTTGTTTGTTGCTTCGGCTTGTCCATTAGCTTGAGGTTAGTAAAGATAGGTTGTATGATGGTTTATTTCAAATTTTCTGCATAACTTACAGACCTCATCATTCTTAAAGGATGTGCCATTATCTAAGATAATGACTTGTGGGACACTATAACTGCAAATGATTTGGTTTGGAATGAACTTGATGATTACCAAACCTGGTACGGTAGTAAGACGCATGGCCTCTACCCATTTGGTAAAATATTTTGTGGCTGTAATTATAAATTTATGGCCATCTGTTGATGAGGGAGAGAATTTCTCTATCGAATCTAGACGCCACCTGGAGAAATGCCACGGGGTTGCTATTAGTTTCCTCCTGAGCACTCAAGTGTTGATATATGATTTCTTCTGTATAAGGACGTGTTCCTTTGATTGAGAAGTCATGCTTGATCTGGATTGTATCTTCTTTGCATTTGAAGATCTTTGACTGAGTCGGAATATGTTTGGACTCTTTTATTTCTTTCATTTTTAGCACCTGAGTTCAATCTGATTTCGGGATGAATTGTGGATTTACCCATCTTTAAGACTCAGCCTTGGATCAGTGGCATTGATCCAAGAGATGTTTTAAGTTTATTCATGATGAACAAAATTTATTGACCTTACGAAAGTTGCAAGGTCTGAATGAGTTGAATGAGCAATTCAGGAGTTAACTCAGGTTGATCTTGTTAAATGAAAATCGGTTCCAAATACCGTAACATCGGGAAGGCCTAGACCTTAAGCCAGGTAAGATGTTCCTGGGTATTCAGTAAGCTTATTTAGCAATACCTGATAGGATCCTGTACAGGGATGTTTTACCCTGTTTGGTTCCAATACGGATCGGTCCTACTTGGGAGACCTAGACTGGATTTGTTAAGGTTAATAACCTTAACCTAAACTATAACCTATTGGTTAAATTATTATTAATCTAACCTAGCCCTAAACTATAAGCTAAATGTTCCTAAGGTTAGCTACACCTAGCACTATGAGGTAAGACTAATGTCTTACCTTATGATCTACCTATGTTTCTAACCTATCTTAACTAATGATCATGGTTGGAGGGGGACTTATGAAGGGGCGCGAGTCATAGGCGGTGGTTTCTATGGCATTTATGAGGTGGATAAGGATGAAGGACTTGGGATTTGGTGGAGGTTGTAAATATCTATTGAGACCTGACGTGGCGGTATCACCAAATTTGGGAATGGTTGTTTGTGTTCAATTGGCAATCACCAACTTTGGCGGTCGGTGGCAATGGAGATTAGGCGGGAATATGGGAGTTAATGCTATTGATGAACTTCGGTTCCCGAGCGCGGATTGCTTGGGAAGGCATGCAAAAGGAAAATTTGTTGGTTGTTTGGTTTTCCATGCGTTCCGTTTTTCTCTCTGCTTGATCACTGGTTCTTCGAACCAGTCTACTTTGTGTTGCATGGCAACTATGAGAATATCTAGCTCCTTTCTCGGTTGGGGAAGGTTTATAAGGCATGAAGGTAACAGATTATTGTTGTTTAATCTATCGTGGAAGAAGAAGAGAAGGTGCGAGCACATTCAGAGGTCTTCTTCAGATTTTTAAGCGACATTACCAGGCATGATAGGCCCTGACTTTTAAAAATCTTGCTTTATTCCAAATGCTTTCATTAAAACAACTCTGTTCAGGTGATTTTAGTACAGTTGGTTTGAAGCAATGTATGGGTTCTTCTTTTCCTGTGGAATTAGAAATCTCTGGTTATTCGAAAACCCTGTGGAAATGTTACTGTATTTATTTCTTCTTTTTGAAATCATTTTCGGCTGGAGACCCGGCTGAGCTTTTTATGTTATTGCATCCTGTTAAATCTCACTGGGTATATTTGAAGTTTCTTCTGTTTGGAATGCTTGCTGTGATTATACTACTTGAACGCGACTTCTGTTGAAGTCCTTACTGTTGCAATTTTGGGTTAGATTCCGTTGAAAGTTTGCAAGGATTATATATGAAAACGACTCAGTTGGAGTCCTTGAAATGTTTCGTATGTTTTAGACTTCTGTAGAAGCTTAGTTGTGAATACTTATTAGTATAGACTCAGTTGGAGTCCTTGAAATGTATCTTGTGTTTCGACTTCTGTATAAGCTTAAGTTTTAGTTGTGAATACTGTTGGTATTGACTCAGTTGGAGTCCTTGAAATGTAACTAGTATTTCGACTTCTGTATAAGCTTAGTTGTGAATACTTGTTGGTATAGACTTATTGGAGTCTTTGTGAATATTGTTGGTATTGACTCAGTTGGAGTCCTTGAAATGTATCTTGTGTTTCGACTTCTGTATAAGCTTAGTTGTGAATACTTATTGATATTGACTCTGTTGGAGTCCTTGAAATGTATCTTGTATTTCGACTTCTGTAGAAGTTTAGTTGTGAAGACTGTTGGTATTGATTCAGTTGAAGTCCTTGAATGTTTTTGTATGAATTCGACTTCAATCTTAACCCTGGCTGTGAGTTCTTGTTGGATACGACTCCGTTGGAGTCCTTGCAGTATTTCCATGTGAACACGACTCCTGTTGAAGCCCCTGATGTGTTTGCGTGTTGGCTCGACTTCTGATCTAAGTCCACGTTGTGCATACTTATTAACTCGACTCTTTCTAAAAGTTGTTGTGTTTATATTCAGTTCAATTCTGTTGAATGTGTGCTGGGTTTACATTACAAGCACGACTCTATTTGAGTCCCTGCTGTATTTTTTTCGTATTAGCTCGACTTAGGTTAAAACTTTGATGAGCTTATGAAATGGAGGTGACTTCTGTAAAGTCCTTGCTGTATATTCATAGGGATTAGATTCAGTTGAATGTTTGCTGTGAATATATGTGTTTCGATTCAGTGGAATTGTCGTTGTGTTTGCATCTGGATACGTCTTCTGTTTTTGGTGTTATCTAGACTCTGGTTGACTGAGATAAAGGGGTTCCTAGCTGTGCCATGACAGGCGATGGCGTTGGGTATTTTATTATGTTTAATGAATGATATGGAAAGATCTGTTGAGTCTATTTAGGCTGGATTATTTATTATTGCTTGTCGCGGGAGCTCTAGTATTGCTTAATAGCTACAGGTGATTTTTATAATTGGATTTTGATGAAACTGTAGTTTCTTCTTATTATCTCGACTGATTCAGTCACATGCGTTTAATGTTATTGCATTATTCGTGAGGATTCGGTGCAGTCCTGAATATGATGGGAATGAAGTCTGAATGTCTCTGTTTCTTTCTTTTCTGCTGTAAAGTATATGTTGATATATTTATATTTAACTGTAGGAATTGTTAAAACATACTGATGGATACACGAATTGATAGTATATTCATTTTTGAATGTAATAGTTTGTCGGATGATTGCTGTCCTTGGGATTCAGATGGATGGATGTTTTGGATTCATTTTGTTCTTCTTAGTCTCTAATATATATGATGAAACATCTGAAAAGTCTTTAGGACTAATTGGCAGCTATAATATGAGTTATGCATTAAAAGTCATGTTTGAATTACAGAAAGAACATAGTCTGAATTATGTTTTCATGTTTGATGAAATGATTTCATTTAAACAGGGTGTTTAATGAGAGCAATTGGTGGATTGCAATTGTTTTAAGAATTAGTGCTTATCATGCTCAGTTCACCGAACTGACCCGTGTTGACAATTTTTGCAGATGGTTGTCGTAAGTGGTAAAGGCACGCAGATCTGATATGATGTTCAGATTGTTTAATTTGGTTTATGATGAATTCCAACTTGATTCTCTAAATGTACTACACTGAGAAAGTTGTTCTCTTGCTGTTGTGTATTGTATCAAATATGCTGAATGCATAAATTGTAATTGATTAGCTTAGAAATGAATGAAATGAGGGGATTGTTACTTATGTGGCTGCATTTGTATCTTGATGAATTGAACTTCTTCGGTTCGAATGTTTTTAAGTGCATTTTTATTATTTTTATACCTTGAAGTTATTAGGATTCTCTAAATAAGCCTTGTAAAGATTATGTGGCTGGATACTTGTAAATGATTGGTAGTTCTGCTATGTTTTATATAAGGCTAAATTAGAAATTAGCCCACTGTTCTTCGGGAAGCTAAGGTTAAATTAAACCTTAACAGGAAGCTGAACGGGAAGAGTAATTTATTACTCCTAACCTTGATCTAAGTCAAGACAACATATTAAATGATTTAAAATTACTATATCTTAATACAAATAAGCATGATATAATATAGTTTTGGAAAACCGATTTAAACCTAAAAAGGTATATTTATCATCCTTAAGAGGAGACTTAGGGCTACTACCCATTGTCGTTGATTAAGATTATGGTGAATAAAGGAACTCTTGATGAGATCTCAAATCTTATTAATTTCTCTCTGTGAAATGGATCTTAATTAAGTAAGGCAACTCAATGATGAGGAGCCCAGGAGTTGGGATAAGACTAATCGGAAAGGAGAGTCTTAAAGTATAATTTCAACTCAACGTATGTAACACCTTAGGATAAGTAGATCTTTCCGAGGTGGTTTTGTAGGATGTCGGCACATGTCGACTGCAGGGTTGTACCCCCGAGAAGATTAGGATCTTCTCGAGGATACAACAATGCAGGTGGCTTATGGCGACACCCTTTGCATTGATCGTTAAGATTTACACCTTAAACTCGAACAAGTTTTTACTCAGGATCTGGTTAGGAACATGGTCATGTTATGAGGCTGCCCTTGGAGATTTGGGGTACATTGACACACTGGGTTAACTAGGGTTTATCCAGTATGTCAGCTTATCCCTAGTCCTCAAGAGCATCCTTATAACGTTGTCATGTTATTAATCCATTCCTGAGTGAATGACTTGGGGGAAGGATGACTGACAGAAGTCAGTATGGGACATTCTATATAACATCGGAGTAGGGTGGAGGACGTATTCCAGATTGACGAGTATGCCGTCAAGGAATATGAGACATGAACAGTATGTTTCAAAACTTTGGCCAAAGTATCGCAAGCTGCTGATTGCGTTGTCCTATGTCACCTAGTCTAAGGGACGAGATGCCGATGAATAATGGTAACGATTATTCAGATAGGTTCCTTGGACAGAGCATTCTGAAATCCCAGATTAGGGAAGAGAACCGCAAGAGTGAAGAGTTTGTAAAAACGCCAACTCTGTGAAACACATGAATAGATCGGTAGATCACCGAGTCATGGAATGAATAGATCGGTGGTGCACCGAGTCATTACAGCTGCATATGGTTATCTGTTATAAGAATGGTTGTTTTGATTTGTGAGTTCTAAATTATGTATTTAGAACTAGGAAGCATTTATCAAAAAAAAAAATTTACTTGTTCTAATGTACTAATTTGGGGAATGTTACATCTTGGTATCAGAGCTGAAGGTTGCAGCTCTTGGACCTATTGTGTCCATAATCTGATAAAAACCTGAATTTTCTTGTAACAGAAAATGGTTAGAACAAGGGGGAACGTTGCGAATAATGCTCCACCTGAAGAAGGGGCGGCAACAACCCAAAAACTTGATGAGATCCTTGCTGCCCTATTGGACACAAGAGATCGTTTGGCTGTACTTGAGCAGCAAGTAATGGGAAATGAGGAGGATGAAGAAGCTGGTAACGACAATCAGCTACCTCCTGAGGACAACCCCAATGTGGGTGTTGGTAATAACACTGAAAATGTACCTATCCAACCAGAAAATAAAAGGGCCAGGTTGGCAGCGGAACTCACTAATGATATAAAAAGGATAAGTCCACCTAAATATGATGGCACCACATTAGGAGATGGAGCTGAGAATTGGCTCAGCGAAATGGAGAAGTACTTTGCAATAAGAAACTTCTCGGAGGAAACCAAAGCTATTTGGGGAGCCTATCAACTTTCCCACGAAGCATCTTCGTGGTGGGACAGCCGTAAAGCTGAGCTAAATATTGATGAGACCAATATCACTTGGGATCAATTTAAGGGCTATTTTAGGCAACGTTGGCTGCCACAACTTTTCTATGATCAGAAAATGACAGAATTCCAGAACTTAGCTCAAGGGAAGCTAACGGTAACTGAATATTGGGAGCGGTTTACGAAACTCCTCAAGTACGTACCGCAATATCAAACTGACGAGAAGTTCAGAATATGAAAATTTATCATGGGGCTAAATCCCATGATAGGAGGAGAGGTCGATGTTCACAGCCCAACCACTATGGAAGGAGTTGTTGAAAAGGCCATAAGGCAAGAACAGAAATTAAAGGCTATTTCTGCTCATAAAGAAGAAGTGCGGAAGAAGATTGTAAATCCTTCTTCAACTTCACTTGCACCCAAAAAGGGGCCATGGAAAAAGTTTGGGAACAGAAGTAAGTTTCCAGGGGATAATAGTAAGAAAACAGTAGCAAATAAGCCTGCTGGAAATGTAAGAGATAGTTTTGCCAAAAATTATAACAATGGGCAGAAGCCCTATGGAGGACAACGTGATAACTTTAAGGCTGGAAGTAATTTTGAGCCTAAAAAGGGACCTGTAGGAGGCTGCTACAATTGTGGCAAAGACCACTACGCAAATCAGTGCCCTTTGAAGAAGGATGATCGTAATCAGCAGCATAAGATATATGCTGCAGTAGCAGACAAGCAAGCTGAAAAGCAAGTGACACCTATAGAAGTTCCGGGTAAGTTATTTGGCATACCTGTCACTATTCTTTTTGATACAGGAGCTACTGAATGTTTTATTTCTAGTAAACTTGCTTCTAAACTTAAAAGAAAGGCTGGAAAAATGGATAAATCTTGGACTGTACAGTATGGTAATAACTCTGTTCATACAGTGAGTATGTGTCTTTTTGGGGCAGTCCTTGACTTACCTAACTTTTCCACGGAAGTTGACCTCTATGTTACACCCTTGGGATCTTATGACATTGTCATCGGTGTCAATTGGTTAGCTGACCATAAGGCTAAAGTCGACTGTTTTGAAAAGAACATAAGATGTTTAGATGATCGGCTGGAAACAACAGAGATTCAAGGGGTGAAACGGGAAATTTCAGTTAGAAAACTGTCAGCTATGCAGCTTAAAAAGGCTAAAAACAAAGGATGTACCTTATATGCAGTAAAGATATCTGAATTTTCAGAAGAAGATGGTGATTCCATGAAACGATTTCCTCTGTTGCAAAGTTTCAAGGATGTATTTCCAGAGGAATTACCAGGTTTACCACCCAAAAGGGAATTTGACTTCACTATTGAAATCAAACCAGGAACGGAACCTATTTCCAAAGCACCTTATCGGATGACTACTACAGAGTTAGTCGAGCTTAAGGCACAATTGCAAGAACTTTTGTCTAAGGGTTTGATTAGACCAAGTGTTTCACCTTGGGGAGCGCCGGTAATATTTGTAAAAAAGAAAGATGGGACACTTAGGCTGTGTATTGATTATCGGATGTTGAACAAAGCAACAATTAAGAACAGATACCCACTTCCAAGGATCGACGATCTATTTGATCAGATGCGTGGGGCAGCAGTTTATTCCAAGATAGATCTTCGATCTGGTTATCATCAATTAAGGATTAGAGAAGAAGATATTCATAAAACAGCTTTCCGAACTAGGTACAGACATTATGAATTCACGGTTCTACCCTTTGGATTAACTAATGCACCCGCAACTTTTATGAACTTAATGAATAATATCTTTCAAGAATATTTGGACAAGTTTGTACTTGTATTCTTGGACGATATTCTCATTTATTCTAAAAGTGTTGAAGAGCACAATGAGCATTTGAAGATAGTTTTGGGAATTTTGAGAAAAAGAAAGTTGTATGGTAAGTTATCCAAATGTTCTTTCTTTGATACAGAAGTTCACTATTTGGGTCATGTCATTAGTAAAGAAGGAATTGCTGTGGATCCTTCAAAAATAGTGGCAATAACTGAGTGGCCTGCACCAAAGAATGTGCACGAAGTAAGAAGCTTCATGGGTCTTGCTGGTTATTATAGAAAATTTGTTAAGGATTTTTCTAAAGTGGCTGCACCAATAACTTCATTACAGAAGAAGGATAGGAAATTTATTTGGAATGATAAGTGTGAAATGGATTTTAAAAATTTGAAAAGCCAGCTGACTTCAGCACCTATTTTAGCTGTACCAGACCCTAACGGGAACTTTACTGTTGTAACTGATGCTTCTGGGGAAGGCCTTGGTGGTGTTTTGTTACAGAATGATCAAGTCATAGCATATGAAAGTAGAAAACTTAAGTTACATGAGCTGAATTATGCCCCTCATGATTTGGAGCTTGCTGCCATTGTTCATGCACTTCAAGTATGGAGACACTATTTACTTGGGAAACCTTTTGAGTTGAAAACTGATCATTTAGGGCTGAAGTATATTTTCACTCAGCCTAATCTCAATGCAAGACAGCGAAGGTGGTTAGAGTTTTTATCTCAATATGACTTTGATATTAGCTACATCAAAGGAAAAGAGAATAGAGTAGCAGATGCTCTAAGTCGTAGGAAGCACATTTCTGCTCTTATAACATTAAGAACTCAGTTTAAGGATGAGGTAAAAAGTGCCTCAGAATCTGATATATACTTTCAGCAAGTAAAAGCAGCACTTGCTGCAGAACCAAAAGATGAAAGGTATAAAGGTTTTCATTTTGATAATGAAGGAATCTTACGTTATGAAAACAGAGTATACGTACCTTTGCTAAATGATTTGAGAAAGAAGTTGTTAGTTGAATTTCATAATTCACCTTTCTCTGGACACCCGGGTATCACAAAAATGCTTGCTGATCTGAAACAACAATACTTTTGGAAAGGTATGAAAAAGGATGTTATTGATTTTGTGACACATTGTCTGGAATGTCAGCGTGTTAAGGCAGAACACATGCACCCTGCTGGACTATTATATCCCCATAGCATACCGCAGTATAAATGGCAAGTAATAAGCATGGACTTTGTACAAGGGTTACCTATGTCCAGGAATAAACATGATGTTATCCTGGTAGTTGTAGATAAACTAACTAAGGTAGCTCATTTCATCGCTGGAAATCTAAAGGATGATTCACCAGTGTTGGCCAAAAGATTCGTGCACGAAATTTTTAGGTTACATGGTGTACCAGAATTGATTATATCTGACAGGGATCCTAGAATGACATCAAGATTTTGGCAAACGCTAAATACAGCTCTTGGAACGAAACTAAACTTCAGTTCTGCATATCATCCAGAAACGGATGGACAAACAGAGAGAGTAAATCAAGTGTTGGAAGATATGTTGCGAATGTATTGCATGGATCAACAGTATAAATGGGAAGAGTATCTCCCATTAGTTGAGTTCGCATACAACAACACTTATCACTCATCTCTTAAAATGGCACCTTTTGAAGCACTTTATGGAAGAAAGTGCAGAACCCCTGTTAGCTGGGATAGTATTGAGGATAGAGTGGTAATTGGGCCAGAAATCCTCACTGAAATGGAACAGCAAGTAAAGATGATTCGTGAACGATTGAAGGAAGCAGCGGACAGGCAGAAGAGCTATGCTGACCTAAAGCGGGTTGATCGAAAGTTTGAACTTGGTGAAAAAAAATTTCTTCGTGTTAAACCAAGAAAGAGTTCTATAACTTTTGGCAAGGCTGCCAAGTTGTCACCTCGTTACGTGGGACCTTTCGAAATTGTCGAAATAATCAATCCTGTAGCTTATCGATTAGCATTACCACCTGCTTTGTCTCGCATGCATGATGTTTTCCATATTTCTTTGCTTAAGAAATACGTTTCAGATTTGTCACATGTTTTAAATTGGAATTCCTTGCAGGTCCAAGACCCAGGAATAATCGTGGTTAAACCCACACGAGTGCTGGAAACTCACCAATTGCATTTGAGAAATCGTGAAATACAGCAATGTAAGGTCCAGTGGGACCAGTTTAACGAAGAGAGTGCAACTTGGGAAAATCTGGAAGAGATGAAAATTTCTTTTCCCTTTCTTTTTGAACAGAATGGAATCTGTTGACAAAAAAAATGATTATGAACTTGTCTTTTTCATGTCTTTATGTAAGCCAGCTTTGAGGCAAACACTATTCAGGTTGAATAAATTATATCATGACATTGATCTGAGAAAATAATTCATGATGAAATTGGTCTCTTGTATTGTGAACTAATAAATTGGTTGACCTGAAGGTAAATCAAAAATATGTAATCATCGGGACGATGAATCTTTTAGGAGGGAAGCATGTAACGCCCTGAACTGTTGTTACTTCCTCCTGAGCACTCAAGTGTTGATATATGATTTCTTCTGTATAAGGACGTGTTCCTTTGATTGAGAAGTCATGCTTGATCTGGATTGTATCTTCTTTGCATTTGAAGATCTTTGACTGAGTCGGAATATGTTTGGACTCTTTTATTTCTTTCATTTTTAGCACCTGAGTTCAATCTGATTTCGGGATGAATTGTGGATTTACCCATCTTTAAGACTCAGCCTTGGATCAGTGGCATTGATCCAAGAGATGTTTTAAGTTTATTCATGATGAACAAAATTTATTGACCTTACGAAAGTTGCAAGGTCTGAATGAGTTGAATGAGCAATTCAGGAGTTAACTCAGGCTGATCTTGTTAAATGAAAATCGGTTCCAAATACCGTAACATCGGGAAGGCCTAGACCTTAAGCCAGGTAAGATGTTCCTGGGTATTCAGTAAGCTTATTTAGCAATACCTGATAGGATCCTGTACAGGGATGTTTTACCCTGTTTGGTTCCAATACGGATCGGTCCTACTTGGGAGACCTAGACTGGATTTGTTAAGGTTAATAACCTTAACCTAAACTATAACCTATTGGTTAAATTATTATTAATCTAACCTAGCCCTAAACTATAAGCTAAATGTTCCTAAGGTTAGCTACACCTAGCACTATGAGGTAAGACTAATGTCTTACCTTATGATCTACCTATGTTTCTAACCTATCTTAACTAATGATCATGGTTGGAGGGGGACTTAGGAAGGGGCACGAGTCATAGGCGGTGGTTTCTATGGCATTTATGAGGTGGATAAGGATGAAGGACTTGGGATTTGGTGGAGGTTGTAAATATCTATTGAGACCTGACGTGGCGGTATCACCAAATTTGGGAATGGTTGTTTGTGTTCAATTGGCAATCACCAACTTTGGCGGTCGGTGGCAATGGAGATTAGGCAGGAATATGGGAGTTAATGCTATTGATGAACTTCGGTTCCCGAGCGCGGATTGCTTGGGAAGGCATGCAAAAGGAAAATTTGTTGGTTGTTTGGTTTTCCATGCGTTCCATTTTTCTCTCTGCTTGATCACTAGTTCTTCGAACCAGTCTACTTTGTGTTGCATGGCAACTATGAGAATATCTAGCTCCTTTCTCGGTTGGGGAAGGTTTATAAGGCATGAAGGTAACAGATTATTGTTGTTTAATCTATCGTGGAAGAAGAAGAGAAGGTGCGAGCACATTCAGAGGTCTTCTTCAGATTTTTAAGCGACATTACCAGGCATGATAGGCCCTGACTTTTAAAAATCTTGCTTTATTCCAAATGCTTTCATTAAAACAACTCTGTTCAGGTGATTTTAGTACAGTTGGTTTGAAGCAATGTATGGGTTCTTCTTTTCCTGTGGAATTAGAAATCTCTGGTTATTCGAAAACCCTGTGGAAATGTTACTGTATTTATTTCTTCTTTTTGAAATCATTTTCGGCTGGAGACCCGGCTGAGCTTTTTATGTTATTGCATCCTGTTAAATCTCACTGGGTATATTTGAAGTTTCTTCTGTTTGGAATGCTTGCTGTGATTATACTACTTGAACGCGTGACTTCTGTTGAAGTCCTTACTGTTGTAATTTTGGGTTAGATTCCGTTGAAAGTTTGCAAGGATTATATACGAAAATGACTCAGTTGGAGTCCTTGAAATGTTTCGTATGTTTTAGACTTCTGTATAAGCTTAGTTGTGAATACTGTTGGTATTGACTCAATTGGAGTCCTTGAAATGTATCTTGTGTTTCGACTTCTGTATAAGCTTAGCTTAGTTGTGAATACTGTTGGTATTGACTCAGTTGGAGTCCTTGAAATGTATCTTGTATTTCGACTTCTGTATAAGCTTAGTTGTGAATACTTATTAGTATTGACTCAGTTGGAGTCCTTGAAATGTATCTTGTATTTCGACTTCTGTATAAGCTTAGTTGTGAATACTTATTAGTATAGACTCAGTTGGAGTCCTTGAAATGTATCTTGTATTTCGACTTCTGTAGAAGTTTAGTTGTGAAGAATGTTGGTCCTTGATTTGTATTTCAGTAGAAGTTTAGTTGTGAAGACTGTTGGTATTGATTCAGTTGGAGTCCTTGAATGTTTTCGTATGAATTCGACTTCAATCTTAACCCTGGCTGTGAGTTCTTGTTGGATACGACTCCGTTGGAGTCCTTGCAGTATTTCCATGTGAACATGACTCCTGTTGAAGCCCCTGATGTGTTTGCGTGTTGGCTCGACTTCTGATCTAAGTCCACGCTGTGCATACTTATTAACTCGACTCTTTCTAAAGGTTGTTGTGTTTATATTCAGTTCAATTCTGTTGAATGTGTGCTGGGTTTACATTACAAGCACGACTCTATTTGAGTCCCTGCTGTATTTTTTGTATTAGCTCGACTTAGGTTAAAACTTTGATGAGCTTATGTAATGGAGGTGACTTCTGTAAAGTCCTTGCTGTATATTCATAGGGATTAGATTCAGTTGAATGTTTGCTGTGAATATATGTGTTTCGATTCAGTGGAATTGTCGCTGTGTTTGCATCTGGATACGTCTTCTATTTTTGGTGTTATCTAGACTCTGGTTGACTGAGATAAAGGGGTTCCTAGCTGTGCCATGTCAGGCGATGGCGTTGGGTATTTTATTATGTTTAATGAATGATATGGAAAGATCTGTTGAGTCTATTTAGGCTGGATTATTTATTATTGCTTGTCGCGGGAGCTCTAGTATTGCTTAATAGCTACAGGTGATTTTTATAATTGGATTTTGATGAAACTGTAGTTTCTTCTTATTATCTCGACTGATTCAGTCACATGCGTTTATTGTTATTGCATTATTCGTGAGGATTCGGTGCAGTCCTGAATATGATTGGAATGAAGTCTGAATGTCTCTGTTTCTTTCTTTTCTGCTGTAAAGTATATGTTGATATATTTATATTTAACTGTAGGAATTGTTAAAACATACTGATGGATACACGAATTGATAGTTCTTCTTTTGTATTCATTTTTGAATGTAATAGTTTGTCGGATGATTGCTGTCCTTGGGATTCAGATGGATGGATGTTTTGGATTCATTTTGTTCTTCTTAGTCTCTAATATATATGATGAAACATCTGAAAAGTCTTTAGGACTAATTGGCAGCTATAATATGAGTTATGCATTAAAAGTCATGTTCGAATTACCAGAAAGAACATAGTCTGAATTATGTTTTCATGTTTGATAAATGATTTCATTTAAAAGGGTGTTTAATGAGAGCAATTGGTGGATTGCAATTGTTAGGAATTATTCATTATTGCTCAGTTCACCGAATGAATAATTTGTTGCAGATTGTTGTCCTAAGTGATTCAGATGGATGGATGTTTTGGATCTTGTTCTTCTTGTACTCTTTAATATTATGATGAATCATCTGAAAAGTATTTAGGATTAATTGGCAGCTATAATATGAGTTATGCATTAAAAGTCATGTTTGAATTACAGAAAGAACATAGTCTGAATTATGTTTTCATGTTTGATTGATTTCATTTAAACAGGGTGTTTAATGAGAGCAATTGGTGGATTGCAATTGTTTTAAGAATTAGTGCTTATCATGCTCAGTTCACCGAACTGACCCGTGTTGACAATTTTTGCAGATGGTTGTCGTAAGTGGTAAAGGCACGCAGATCTGATATGATGTTCAGATTGTTTAATTTGGTTTATGATGAATTCCAACTTGATTCTCTAAATGTACTACACTGAGAAAGTTGTTCTCTTGCTGTTGTGTATTGTATCAAATATGCTGAATGCATAAATTGTAATTGATTAGCTTAGAAATGAATGAAATGAGGGGATTGTTACTTATGTGGCTGCATTTGTATCTTGATGAATTGAACTTCTATGGTTCGAATGTTTTTAAGTGCATTTTTATTATTTTTATACCTTGAAGTTATTAGGATTCTCTAAGTAAGCCTTGTAAAGATTATGTGGCTGGATACTTGTAAATGATTGGTAGTTCTGCTATGTTTTATATAAGGCTAAATTAGAAATTAGCCCACTGTTCTTCGGGAAGCTAAGGTTAAATTAAACCTTAACAGGAAGCTGAACGGGAAGAGTAATTTATTACTCCTAACCTTGATCTAAGTCAAGACAACATATTAAATGATTTAAAATTACTATATCTTAATACAAATAAGCATGATATAATACAGTTTTGGAAAACCGATTTAAACCTAAAAAGGTATATTTATCATCCTTAAGAGGAGACTTAGGGCTACTGCCCATTTTCGTTGATTAAGATTATGGTGAATAAAGGAACTCTTGACGAGATCTCAAATCTTATTAATTTCTCTCTGTGAAATGGATCTTAATTAAGTAAGGCAACTCAATGATGAGGAGCCCAGGAGTTGGGATAAGACTAATCAGAAAGGAGAGTCTTAAAGTATAATTTCAACTCAACGTATGTAACACCTTAGGATAAGTAGATCTTTCCGAGGTGGTTTTGTAGGATGTCGGCACATGTCGACTGCAGGGTTGTACCCCCGAGAAAATTAGGATCTTCTCGAGGATACAACAATGCAGGTGGCTTATGGCGACACCCTTTGCATTGATCGTTAAGATTTACACCTTAAACTCGAACAAGTTTTTTTTACTCGGGATCTGGTTAGGAACATGGTCATGTTATGAGGCTGCCCTTGGAGATTTGGGGTACATTGACACACTGGGTTAACTAGGGTTTATCCAGTATGTCAGCTTATCCCTAGTCCTCAAGAGCATCCTTATAACGTTGTCATGTTATTAATCCGTTCCTGAGTGAATGACTTGGGGGAAGGATGACTGACAGAAGTCAGTATGGGACATTCTATATAACATCAGAGTAGGGTGGAGGACGTATTCCAGATTGACGAGTATGCCGTCAAGGAATATGAGACATGAACAGTATGTTTCAAAACTTTGGCCAAAGTATCGCAAGCTGCTGATTGCGTTGTCCTATGTCACCTAGTCTAAGGGACGAGATGCCGATGAATAATGGTAACGATTATTCAGATAGGTTCCTTGGACAGAGCATTCTGAAATCCCAGATTAGGGAAGAGAACCGCAAGAGTGAAGAGTTTGTAAAAACGCCAACTCTGTGAAACACATGAATAGATCGGTAGATCACCGAGTCATGGAATGAATAGATCGGTGGTGCACCGAGTCATTACAGCTGCATATGGTTATCTGTTATAAGAATGGTTGTTTTGATTTGTGAGTTCTAAATTATGTATTTAGAACTAGGAAGCATTTATCAAAAAAAAAAAAATTACTTGTTCTAATGTACTAATTTACAAATGTTAATTCAAATTCACCCATTAAGGTTATGAAACATCCAGCCTTTTTAGATAAAGACCCTTGCGTGAGGAATGTTTGTAAATGATTTTTCTTTACAATGACCTTTGTTTCTTGATTTAACATGTAATGTCTTAAACACTTTTGTTGACAAGACTATGGCAAGGCATTCTCTCTCTACCTGTGTATAATGTGTTTCATAATCGAGCAACATTCGGCTAATGAAATAGACTGCACATTCTTGTTTATCATTGTCTTCTTGAGCCAGCATGCAAGCTAGCGAGACATCAGTAGCTCATGAGTATAGAATCAAAGGATGATCTGGTCTGGGAGGCATTAGCATGGGTGGAGACAACAAGAAGCATTTAACTATTTCGAAGGCCTCGTTGCATTCTTATGTCCAATAAATGCTATAATCTTTCTTTAATAGATTGTTGATTGGATGAATAGCAAAACTTAAATCTGGAATAAACCTTCGGATTGCACCGAGTTTTCCAAGAAATGATCTAATACCAGACTCGTTTGATGGTGGAATCATTTCGAGAACAGCCTAGATTTTGGCTGGATCAACATCAATCCCTCATGAGGATATAATGTAACCTAGAATCTTGCCTCCTGTCACACAAAATACGCATTTCTCTGGGTTCAATGTGACACCATATTCTATTAATCGTGAGAGGATGATACGGAGTACTTATGGGTGATCACAACGCTTCTTGGCCTTGGCCAACAAGTCATCTACATAGGATTCCATAATTTTATGGATAATATCATGGAATATGTATGTCATTACCCGCTGGTATGTAGCGTCGACATTCTTAAGACCAAACGACATGACAACGTAACAATAAGTTCCCTAGGGAGTTATAAATGTGGTTTTGGCTTAATCCTATTCAGATATTTTAATCTGATTATACCCTGAGAACCCATCCATGAGGGACAATAGCTCAAATCCAGCTATTGCATCAACAATAACGTCAACAGATGGTAACGGGAAATCATCTTTGGGACAAGCTTTGTTAATATCCTGAAATTCTATGCAAATGCGTATCTTCCCGTTCTTTTTTAGAACAGGGACAATATTAGATACCCATTATGAATGGTCAACAAGTTTGATGAATCCCACTTGGAGAAGTTTCATTACTTCTTCCTTCACCATGAGAGCCACTTTTGGCTTTATTGGTCTTGACTTTTGTTTAATTGGTTTTGCATCTGGTTTAGTGACAAGATTATGTATTGCGATATGTGGTGTAATTCCTGTCATTTCTTTGTAATTAAATGTGAAAGCCTTTTGATGCTCTTTGAGGATTTGGGTTTGTATTTCTATCTCCTCTGCAGTTAACGAGGATCCCAATTTCAAATATTTTGGTTCTTCTTCTATTCTAATGTTTATGTCAATTGTTTCTTCGATTAAAGAAGCGTTGCCTTCTTCAAATTCAGGCGGGGCCAGAGGTAGTTCCAAACTCTCTCCGTTCTCTAACTCATAGATATCGAGATCCTACTGTAGAGGAGACTCTATCATGGGATTTCCAAAGTAGGAAGAGGAATGTGGTATTAGGGAAAGATCCACTATGTGGTGAGCAAGATGTAGCTCCACATAGGCATTTAGATATTTGAGAGTGACTCTATCAATGTCAAAGTGATCTTGGATAGAAAAATCATTCTTAGCTTCTCTATGAGTCAGGAGTGGGTTTGTTGGTATTTTACGCACCAATGGTTCAGTACGAAGTGATACCGTGAAACTTGTGTTTTCCAACTCACTGTTTGGAGTAAAACAGGAAGCTGAGGTTTCTATTGAATCTGCGAGAGGAGATTCTGCTCTCGTGGGATTGCTTCAATTGATATGAAGTTGAATCCTTTACCTTAGATTTAATACCGCCGTTTTATAGAGTTGTAAATGTTCAGCTCTAGTCTCATATACCTCAAAGACTTGGTTTGCAACTAGTTGTGAGTCTCATAGCAGTCTAAAGTTATCGACACCCATTCTTTTGGCTATGATGAGGCCAAGGAGGCTCAGCCCCATTGTTTGTACACTCAAAGTTTAATTTAAAGGAAAAAGGTAGGATATTTCCCTAAGGTGAAGTAAAGATCACTCCTGCCCCAGCTCTAAAGAAACATCTAGCCCCATTGAAGTGGAGAGCCCAATATTTGCTTAGAAAAATGGATGTTGGGACATCTGTCATGTTTGTTTCTTCTGCCTCAGTTACTTCTACCATAAAACTTCATTTGATGGAAGAGAACCAATTCCTAGGGTGTATCCCATACCCATGGAATCAAATGGTAGGAGAATGGGTACATCTTTCTCTAGCAATTCAATAATTTTTTGTGGTAGTCCCTGATGATACTGTTTTTATGACGTTAGTCTCATTTTTGAGTGTTGGAATGCCCTCGACTAGATTTTTAATTTCTAATTCAGTGGTAGGTATCAAATTCTCTTTTGGTTTTGAATTAATTGGTTTGACTAAGTTGATTTGTCGGGAGTTCAAACTCGGAGTGAATACCTGGTCTTTTCTTTAAGTCAGCTAGGTGTATATCGAAGGGTTTTGGGTCACCTTGTGCCACAAATATTTTCCCTAAGTGTAAAAATCTGATTTCTTGGAATAACGTGGAAGGGATTGCCTTCATGCAGTGTATCCATGGTTGACCGAGGATCATATTATAATTGGTTTCCCGATCTATAATATAAAATTTGGTGAGGACCGTCTTGGGTCCTAAGGTGACTAGTAAAACTATGGTTCCAATTGAAGTGGCTTTGAGGCTATCATAACCTCTTAGCGTATTTCATGTTGTGGAACAATTTGTTTCTCCATATCCTAGCTTTTGAAGAAAAGCGAAGGGGACTATGTTAACTGCTGCCCCATAATCAATCATTGCATGTTTAACATAATTATTGTAGACCCATACTTGTAAATGTAAAGTTGGGTCGCCTCTACACGTAATTTCAAACATCTGTTGGCATTTTGCTTATATCAAATATAAATTCAGTATCCCTATCTGGCTGCCCTTGGAGGGTAAACATCAAAGTCTACATGGTTTACTTGCATTTCCAAAGGAGGAGTGATGTTAATTAAATAACCAAGGCCTAATGCTTCTAAGAGAGCATCCCTATGGGTGGGAGAGTTCTTCAACAAATCTAAGAAGGAAATATGAGAGAAGGTTTTGTTAAGTCATTAATTAAATCATACAAAGCGTTTACCTATGGGTTTTACCAACGTTAATGTTGAGTCCCAAGGGAAATGTTGTTCTAAACCAAAACATATCAATCTAATGGATAACTTGGAACTGGTTGAGAACCACCTTCGAATAATCCTTTTTCTTTAGTGTTCTTGTTATGGTTTCTATACATTAAGGTAGCTCCTTTCATTTTCAGCATCTCTTTCTCCATTTGTGTCTAACTCCAACGTACCAAACCAACTATCTTGGTTTGCGGTCGAGTTCCTAATTGGGGTGCGATTGGTGGATTTAATGAAGTTGAAGCTTCATGATCATTGTTTCCTGTCATAACACCCTTATTTGATTCCACTTAGATCTAACCTGTTATTGTTAGAATGATTTGGGAGCGGATTGTTAAAGATCTTGAGGGGTGCATTTTGAGGGGAAACTGCCCCTGTGTAAGTGTTTGGCATGGGTACTACAGAATTTGCTAAGAACATATCTATAAAGAGTTGTCTTTGGTCTTCTAGCAAACGCTGCATGAATTTATTGTAGTCACGACAAGTCCTAGTATCATGGCCTTGAATTTTGTGGAAACCACAATATAAGTTGGGATTATAGTTTCAAGGTTGTTGATTTGAAATTTGTTGTGGTCCAAATTATGATGAGGTTGTTGGTTGTTAGAGTTAAAATTTTGAGGTTGTTGCCTTTGGTTTTGACTCTGATATCCAGTTGGGTTTCGATTTGGACTTTGTGTTTGGATTTTCCATTGTTGTTGTTGTTGTTATTGTGGTGTTGTTGTGGATGATTAAAATCCACCGCATTGATTGTTGGAGTAAAATTGTTATTTCGCTGATTGTTAACGGGTGGTGAAATATTCACAACATTTTCTCTTTTAACTTGGTTTGTTACTCCATCTGTTGTAACCCCACGGTTTTTGTTAAGGATTTTGGGTCCTTGATTGGTATTCCCGGCATTAGGATAGGTCGTAGTGTTTTGATTGGGAA
The DNA here is from genome assembly GCA_019776745.2 of Taxus chinensis. Lineage (NCBI taxonomy): Eukaryota > Viridiplantae > Streptophyta > Pinopsida > Cupressales > Taxaceae > Taxus > Taxus chinensis. The sequence continues at coordinate 92,009,318 of CM034154.1, read as the reverse complement.
TGATTAATTTCCCGTTTGTTCTGTATGTCTTACGACCACTATCTATTGCTGCTTGATCTATTCGGAGAGCACTCTCGAGTACTTCATCATAAGTTCTCAGTGGGAACTTCTGGACTTCTTCCTTTATCTCTCTATTGAGGGAATGAAGGAATAAATCACATAGTTCCATCTGATCCATGTTTGGAGCACTTGCTAATGAGTAGAGAACCGTACGCCATCTTTGGATAAAATGAGCAGCGGATTCATTATGCTCTTGTTTAATATGCAAGAATTCCCTGATTCTTGTTCTTAACAATTTGTTCATGTCAAAAGCTTTGATAAACTCTAACATGAGTTGTTTGAATGAGTGTATTGAGGCTTTAGGTATTCTATAGTACCAATCAAGGGCAATACCCTCTAAGGTTTTAGGGAATATCTTAGCAACAACCCCATCCCAAGGGAGTAGTTCTCGAATGGCCGTGGCATAGGCCTTTGATATGTGCATTTGGGTCTCCCTCCCCTTTGTATTTGGGTAAATCGGGAAGAGGTCTTGGAAGCATGACACTTTGTATGGTGAAATCTAGGGGCTCTTTTAAATATTCTGAGTAAGTCCCTACCGCATAGGCTTCGACCATTGATGGTGCCTGCTGAGGGGGTGGGGGTGGAATGGGTTGTTGATATGGCATAGCATACGTATTTGCAGGGACATAAGGAAATCCTTGTGGTTGAGTGAACATCCTAGGAGAGGAGAACATGTCTCCCTATGGTGATTTTGAATAAATGTTTAAGTAGGGAGGAGCATTACTTTGATATGGATTGTTTGGTGCTAAGTCCGGGAGGTATCATATTTTCAACTAGAGCGGCATTTGAAAATGCGGTCCTAGTTGGTGTTTGCTGTGGATAGTTATAGGAATGTTGAGGAGGCATGCCTAACGTGCCTGTTCTTGTAAGGAGGTCAACTTGGCTGGGATGATGCAGAGGGTTGGGGATTCCTACTTGCCCAAAATATGAATTTTGATTTGCTTGAGAAAGTTCCAGCCCTCTAACTTTTTCAACTAAGGCTGAGATGACCTCGATTGGCGAAGACACAATGTTTTTCCTTAATGGTGTTTGTTGTACACCTTGAGGTTGTAAAGGGGTATGATACCCTACTATGAATTGATCATTACCCTGCCAAGCTTCACCAAGAGTATTTCCCATAGGTGGAGGAATGGGGGTGTTTTCTTGGAGTAGGGTATCAGATTGTGTTTGTAAACTCCCTATAGGTGGGTACATGTTTTGGAAGTGTTGTTCGCTTCTAGCGTAGCGTGCTAAATACTCCTCATCCAAAAATGGGAGTGGATCTGACTATCTACTGATTTGTGGTCTGAACAAAACCCGAGGAGATGAAGTGGACTCTCCAGTAAACGTCATATTGTTAGAGCCTGAGGGCTCTGGTTGTTGCATTTGTGCAAGCTGATCCAACTCCTCAATTCAGAATGAAGAACTAGAGCTAGTTCTTTGAGGGGGAGTTTGTGATGACAAGTAATTACTTGAATAGTTATCAGCCCATGCAAAAAGCGAGGGTGATGGTTGTCTATTTGTTTGACCATAATTTACTTTGAGACCTGAGAGAGGTCTACCATATGCGTTGTATCCCGACATATTCGGGGGGTATATGAATACCCGCAGAATAATGGGAAAGAGTGAAGGTGGATGAAAAATGAAAAAGGGAACAATTGTTTGTTTCATGTCAGGTTCACCAATTTTGTATGATAGAAAAGTGACATGTGAGCATGAGAATCTACAAGTGACTTTTCTTCCTACCTGACCTCCCGAGGTCGTGTCGAGATAGCCGGTGAGAATGGAATATATATAGATACAGACAAAATAGTTGGGTAATCTTATATCCTTGACACGCAATAATAGAATCTGCAAATCTAAGGCAAAGAAGGCTCTCCTAACCTGAATTGGTGTAATGGATCATTCAAATATTATAGCTTCTCGGAGGCTCCAATCAATGTCAAGCTCTGCCAAGATCCTCTCTATTGGCTATTGGATGCGTGGAAAATGACCTGTAGGTGAGTTTCATGTATATTTCCAGAAAAGGTCATGGAAAATGGTGATGAGAGGTGTGGTGGATCCTCTGGAGTTTTATGGACGATTCTCTGGTTTAGTCCAGAAATCCCTAGCCTGATTGGCTGCTATATTTAATATGGAGAATTGTGTAATGATATCTGGGGAAGTGGTGAGGATCTGAATATTAGTGTGTCGTAAACCAACGTCAATGTCTGATTGATCAGTAGGCTCGTTGGGTTATGGGACCTATGGATCACAACCGTTAAGTTCATGGTTGTGGCGGACCTCCTATGGTCATATGAGGAGTCAATCTCTTCTCCCGACTATCCAATAGTCGTAAGATTTTTCAGCCTCTATGTTTAGAACTAGAAGTTGTATGATTTTCTCATAATACCTCATGGGTGTTCTGGTAACTTGAATATGTAAGCGCAGTATCTATGTCAATGAGGAGGTCTCCTGTCATACTGTGGAACTAAAGGATCACAACCAAATGTTTGTTCTCTTTTGAATTCTTGTATGGTCATGCGGATATCCTATCAAAGCAGTCTCTAGTTGGGTTGATTTGATGAGAATGTGTATGCCTTGTCATCTTTAATATTCAACTCTCTCAATTGTTCACTAATTGCTTGTAGGTTTATTTTCATTCGAAAAACATGAATCCTAAGGTCTTGATCTATATCAGCTAGTGTTGTGGGGAGGTTTTGTTGACGTACTATTGGTTTAAATATATATTCTCTAGGCTCTCTAGGTCCTGTGATTATCATGCAAAGATGATTCAATTTTAACTAAAACGAATAAACTAATTATGAAAGATATATCTACACTATGCATTTATTATTTTATTTTTGTATTTTCAATAAAGTATTTTAATGAATTTAAAAGAGCAGCTATTCTAATATATTCAAAAAATGGACAATTAATCTAATAACAGAATCAAAACAAGCAACGTAGCTTGATATAGCTATTTGCCTGTGTAGTTGTGAGTTTATCCTAAATATTTAAATAACTAACTAATTTTAATCGAAAGGCTCTCAATCCTACCTTAGAAGTGAGGAATGAATCATAGTTTCTCAGAAACTATCATTCCCCACAGCTTCCCCTGGCAATATCGAAAGCGAGCTTTTAACTGAAATGAAATAATTTACTACTCTATTTGATATATTATAACTAGAACTTTTATAACTCAAACCTGGAGTTTACAGAATAATGGTAAATCTAGTTGTGTGTGACTTCATCCCCTCAGTGTGATCTCCTCGTTCCTTTGTGTTCTTGTGAATCCAGAAAAGCGTGTATATGATAGCGTCAGCAGAAGAAGATACTCAAATAATGACAGCTTTGGATATAGACTGAATACAATGCAAGTAAGAGAGGGATAGTGCAAGTGAACAAGAGCTTGACTATGCAATTCCTAGTAGGATTTATTATGGGAATACAACACAAATACGCCGAGAGTTCTAGAAACTATCTTTTGTGACAAAACAAAACCTACAACTCTAAATGGATTTTAATCTAAAATGAAACTATCCTATGCTAAAACTGATTGTATGGAACAACAATGAAGTAAGATGAAACAAGAAGATCAAATGATCTCTAAACCAATAATGGAAGAGCTGATAACTGATGCAAAATATGAAACTATTGGAACTCTAAGCAAGAACTTCAAGCAAACTGAATAATCAAACACAAAAGGAGAGGGCCATTTGTTTGAAAACAAGATGGCTATTTATAACATTTGCATTTACCAGAGGGTAACTCCAAAGTGATCTCTTTTACTATAAACAAAGGGATAACAATATTTACTGGGTGACCAAAACATAAATGCAAGCTAAATTGGTTGAAGAATGCGGGTGAAAGTTGAAATTTTATGTTTGACGTGATCGTCGGAACTTTCTGGAAAATTTGAACAGGACCGCCACCCTGTGCAGGGCGGCGGTTATAGGACCGCCACCGTGACCTGGGCGGCGGTCACAGAGACCACCACCCAAGCAAGGGCAGGTGGTCCTATCACTTAAGACCAAAATGCAAAGAAAAAAGTGGGTAGATGTCATAACGAAGCACACAAAGCTTGGATAAAGCATTTAGGATGCAAACATACACTGGTGAGCTTTTTCTGGATTCCGAACACCTTGCAAAGAGACCTGAATCATCATTGGGGTTTCTGTAACCTCTTTCTGGTAGTATAGTACCTACATTTTTGGGTACGTATAGGAACCAATGTATGCAACTCCATAAGGTATGTCTATGCCTTCTTCATCTTCCAAATCCCTTGCAGTCATCCCTGTAACTCCAGTTATAATCACTTGATGAACATGAGTCTCTCATAAGGGAATGGATAGATAATGCTCTCCCAAAGAAGAAGAAGGAGAACAAACATGTGCTTGAGAAGCATTCTTAAGTTGTTGGATTTCATATTTGAGAGATGTGATCGTGGATTCCATGCCATAAACTTGTTGAAAAAAGAATGTAAAGCTTGAATTGATTCCAATAGGGGTTGATTAGATGGAAGAGAACTAGGACTAGGGTTGTCATATAAACAATTGAATATAGGAATTATTTTATGTGGCGGTGTGTTTTTAGGATGATATGTGGTGTCTAGGGATTTTTAAAGAACATCCTGGAAATTGGGATACATCTTAAGTAAATTAGACAAAGAAACTTGAGCCACTTGCGGAGCCATGATAGAGGAAGAATAAGGATCCTAAGCGTGAAGATCAAGTTCGGTTCACCAAAATGATTAAACTAAAATGGAAAATAACAACCTCTTGTAGTTTAATCTAATGTTATGTAAAGTAGTAAAAAATAGCTAAATAAATAAAGTAAATAAGCCAAGCCACTAAGCAATTAGAAATGTGAAACCCTAATGAGAAAAGAGAGTTAGGAAGAGCTTAGATGATTCGACAAAGGTGTTGGACTGTGTCTCAGTGTGAACCAGGAAAACAGGAGGAGTAAACGATCACACAGAATCCTGAGAAAGCACAGATCCGAGCTCTCTTCCTAGATTGGGGTGTCTGGAGAGGGACAGGGGCACCCGTGGGCACCCTGGTCTAAGATATGGGCACCCTTATCTGCAGAAATAACCTATAACTCTCCTCTGAGGTATCACTAGATGTTCACCTATGTTCTCTTCTTATCACACTAACTTCGATGAATTATGTCAAATGTCGCTGCAATATCTGCAATCAGAAATCACATGCAAAACCCCAAGACAAGCATCAAATCCCTAAAAAAGAAATATGCATATGAAGGGGTTAGAATTTCCTCAGCGGCCATAATGGTGGAATTACTAACTGAGCGTTACACTACATCTCAGACCTGATGTAGTTCTACGTGTGTGTGTGTGCAAATCATGCCCTAGGTTGCTCTTGTGTCAATCGCACTTTATGAAGTAGCGAGAAATAACTAGATGTAGAATGTAATAGAATGGTGGATGGAATAGAATAAACTTCCCTCCTATGGAGTGTGATGCAGATGAACCATCCTTGTGCCTTGTGATAGAGCTAGATGGATGAAAATCAAGCCTTTGATGGAGGCAACCTTAGGTGATGATAGTAGTGGTTAGTGTTTGGTCCTTCATTATGGTCTCATAACTTTATATTTATATGGTTCTCTTGTTCTAATTTTTTAATTAACCCCGAAAAGGCCTACCACTAAAAATATGGAAAGCTCAAACAGTTAGATAGTGCCCAAAAAGTGGCGAGAAAGTGCAAAAAGCATCAAGACACCCCAAATGGGACTAGGGTACCTGGGGCGCCCTAGTCAGAGATAAAACGATGCGAAATGGAAAAACTGACTGGGCGAGTACATGTGGGAGGTTGGAAGTGACGACAACAAGCAAAGTAAAATGGCCAAAGGACATGGGTTAATTAGTACTTTCTTCACTCAAAACCCACATGAATAGTAGTATGAGACCAGGACTAAATAATGTCTAAAGTGTGTGATTTTGTGTCTATATAAACACATAAATATGTATTTATATGATTCCCTTGTTTGAATTTTGTAATTGAAAACTGTAAGGCCAACCCATAAGTGAAAAAGATGCCCAAAAGATAAAAGAGACCCAAAAGAAGCAAGGTAGAAAAGGGGCAGGGGCGCCCAGAGGGGCAGGGGCCCCTGGGTTCTCTTCTCTTGGCTGGGCACTGGTGTCTGGAGCTATAGAAGATAAATAAGTAAAATACCATCTGGGATATAGGTTGTGTAAGTCCAAATAGAAAAAAAGAAACAAAGAAAAGAGGCCACAGATAGTCGTTAATTTCTAGTTTTCTTACTTAGGAATCATATGAATGTTAATATGTGTTGAGGACCTAGAAATGTACCCAAGTGCATGATTTTGTGTTTACATTTTCCCCCACTTTATATTGATTTTGTGTCTATATGAACACATAAATATGTATTTATATGATTACCTTGTTTGAATTTTGTAGTTGAAAACTGGAAGGCCAACCCATAATTGAAAAAGATGCCCAAAAGATAAAAGAGACCCAAAAGAAGCAAGGTAGAAAAGGCGGTAGGGGTGCCCAGAGGGGCAGCGGCCCCTAGGTGCTCCTCTCTTGGTTGGGCACTGGTGTCTGGAGCTATAAAAGATAAATAATTAAAATATTGTCTGGGCTGTAGGTGGTGTAAGTCCAAATAGAAAAAAAGAAAGAAAGAAAAGAGGCCAAAAATAGTCGTTAATTTCTAGTTTTCTTACTTAGGAATCATATGAATGTTAATATGTGTCTGAGGACCTAAAAATGTACCCAAGTGCATGATTTTGTGTTTACATTTTCCCCCAATTTATATTGTTGAATGAATTCTCAATAACATAAAGTAGATAGAAGATACGTACCTGATAACCATATACAATGTGTGGTGAAATGCATGCCGAGTAGACAAGTGAAGATGGGAATGAGTGTAAAGTTGAAGCGTGGAAACTAGGAAGAGAAAGTGACCCTATGGGTGAAGTGTGTGACTTACTTGTACTTGTTGTAGCTTGTGATTGTTTTTTCTTATAAGGATGGACCTACAAAAAACATAAAGAGCAATAATGTAGTCAAATTCTCGTATATTATAAATCAAATAAAAATGTGCATAAGTATGTAAAAGTATGTAAAAATGTGTAAGAGGAAAGTGTGCACCTAATGTAGAAGAGTGTAAAAGGATAGAAAAGTGTCCTAAAAATGCTATGTAGAGTGATTTTTTTTGGGTGATCTCATGCCAAGAGTGAGTTTTTTACGTGATCTCATGCCAAGAGCGAGTTTTTTGGGTGATCTTATGCCAAGTGCAAGTTTTTTTTACAATCTTATGCCAAAGAGAAAGTATTGGGGAAAGAGGTCCAATGTTACTCTCCTTACATGACTCTTCCCAATAAACACCACTACAGATGGTGGTGTTCATATTTTTTTCATGTTGTCCCAATTGTTCTTTATTAGTTCTGAATGTATTGTTTATTCTGATTGAAATGGAGATTGCATGCTTTTGTTGTTGGATGATTGTGCCAGATAGTGTCAACATGCTTTGAAGGATTTTGTAGATTGTGTTGATCTGAGAAACTAATTTTGTGTGCCACCAAGAAATTAGTGTCCACAGAAGGACACAGGCACCCGGGCTGTTTGAGCCTAAGTGCTAGTGTCTGTGGTGTGATTCTGACCCAAGTCTAAGTCTAAGCCAGTGTTGTAATTGTAACTTGTCTTGATTTTACGTTGAACTGTAATGTGTTGTAGCTATGAGTTGTTTTATGGGGTGATTTATTCACCCAATGTATGTCCCCCTCATTTGGGGTGCATGTGATGTCGATAGGAGTGTGTAGCCCAAAGAGAGGACCTAGTGTTGATCTGAACTCTATACCTACAGGGGGTAGCGGATGTGCATGGTGGAAACCAAGGAACATGCAAACAAGTTGGATATGAACATGTGTTAATATAAAAAATAGCAAACATGTAATAGAAAAACAATGTAACAAGCAAATGTGCATATAAGATAGACAACAAAAATCAGGTTTCATACATGGGACATCACTCACATTTTCGCAAGATAATCATGGCTGAAGTGGCAAAAAATATACAAGCAATGATCAAACAAGACATAGGGCATAGCCCACAAATAATAACATACAAGTAGAAATCAATGACAAGCAAAAATGTATCAGACAACCATGGTGGCATATAGTCCTGCAAGGAAAATGTTGCACATGAAACACCCGTTAGCATGTTAGAAAGATAAGAAGTACATGTCAAAGCATGTATGTATCAATGGAAAAGTAGTGTGCTACTAAGAATAGGAAGTAATATATGATGAAATAATAACACCTGTAATGTGTGAGAAATTAGATGCCCCAGGATCCTCGATGGGACTAGTAAGAGGTATAATGAAAAGCATCATTACATCATGTAAATACCTGTAAGATATATTGTATTCACTCCAAAAGATCAAGTGAACGTGCATGTGTATATCAAAAAGATATTGACATAGTAAGGATTCGTCTAGCATGGGAAATAAAGTGTTCATATAAGCGTAAGAAAGCAAGAGTAAGTGTAACCAAGATATGCAATATGTAGTGTATGAGTGGGATGGAATGGTATGTAAACTGTGAATGTGATAGGAGAAGTGTGCCCCCCAGTGGATGTGGATGAGCATGAGATGAGGTTCATTTATAAAAGACCCCTCAATAATCAAGAATGAACCATAGAACAAGATTGCCTCATCGGGAAATGGTTTGAAAATGTGCGCTAGATAGAATAAAAAATGAAGTGTATGCAATGAAGAGTGGATGTGGTAAGGTTCATTTCAAATTTAGACCCTCAGCATTCAAGTATGAACCGTGGAACTAGAAGTGTTTCATAGGGTAATGATGATACAAAGTGTGTATCAAAGGGTTTGAAAGTGCTAAGAAAGATGAATCATGAAGCATAGAGCATTAAGTGTGATAGTAGATGTTAGAGACAATTGATAGTGCTAGAAGGGGGGAAGTGCAATGCCCCCCAAGTGTGCCAATGATTAAGAGCTATGTAGTGATGTGAGAAGGACCATGCTCATGGTGCTGGAGATTGAAATGTGTCTTGGCCATCAATATAAGGAATAGTTTGTTTGACAAAGATAATTAGATGCGAATTAGAGGAGTAGGGCGGGGAGGGATCTCGAATGGTGGTAGCATATGTGGGATTGATAACATCGTAGAAGACTTGAGATGAAAAGGTATTGGACTGGTTTTGAGAGGAAGTTTCTTAGGAGTTGGTGACGAGGTAGAAGACTTAAGAGGAGGTGTAATTTGACTTACCATAGAAGGAACATTAGTAATGATGGCATAATGCTCATTAGACATAGATGAATCATATTTAGGAGCCCAATGATATTAAACAATTGGAGATGAACATGTAGCAACATTGTGTAGCAAATGAAATGAGACTATAGTGCTTAACATGGCCAATTTGTCATTTGAGAGCATAGCAATCATTGTCATTATGTCTATTAATTTGATTATAATTGCAATATGGGTGACCCTAGCATTTTTGACAAGCTGATAATGAGGGTAGTAATGAGTAGTTGGCAATTTGATCAATTGATGAGTGAGGATTTGAGGAAGAATATCATGTTTCTTAGCATTGAAATCAAGTTGGAGAGGTGTAGGTAGTGATAAGACTTGGGGTTCACTGATATGATTACATGTAGAATACATAGAAGTGGGATGAGATGTAGAAGAAGAACTAGCATGGGATTTAGAAGCTTCCTTGAGATGTTGGATATCAGATTTAAAAGATGTAATCGTGGTTTCCATAGCGTGAATTTTGTCTTGAAATAAACAATGGAAAGCTTGAATTGATTCTAAGATGGGTTGACTAGATGGAGGATTAGGAGTGATAGTCATCAAATAGATGATCAAAGATGGCACTTACTTGAGTGGGTGGTGTATTGCGAGGTAGATACATAGTGTCTAGGGATTTTTTAAGAACATCTTTTCAAGGTGGGTGCATTTGAAGAAAGTCATGCAAGGAGATTAGAGGAGTTTTAGGATCCATGAGAGAAGAAAAATGAGGGAAAATGAGGATACAAGTGTATGATAACGAGTGGGGTTCACCAAATGATTTAACAAAAATAACTTTTTATTAAACCCTAATTACAAAGTAACTGAATGTAAACTATGATATACAACTGCTAAATATAATATGATGCAAAGAAATAAGAAAGTAAAGTCAAAAACCCTAAGCAAGAGACATAGAAAGAATGACTTAGCTAATTTACATTTGATCTGAAAGTGTTATGGACCGGGAAAATTGTTGAATAGGAGGTGAACAGTGTCATAAATGCTCAGAATAAATTTTGGATCTTACGAACGATGTTGTACGTGGGCGCCCTTGGAAGGATAAGGGGCATCTGGGTGCTGGAGACTGTCATTGGGCATCTATGACTACAAAAATAGTCAGAATCTAATTTTTACTAGTGTCACAAAGTGTTATATTCATGTTGATCACATGTGTGTCACTCTTTGATAGCTGAGGGTACCTATAACCTAAAAAACATATATCACCTGTAAAATCCCACAATACCACATCAAATCCAAAAAAGAAAGATGCAGATATGGGGTGTCGAACTGACCCCGGTGGTCACCCCGAGAGTGAACTTACGACCGAAGCACTACACTACATCTTAGAATCCATGTAGTTCTAGTGATAGTGTGTAAGAATCGTGCCCTGGGATTCCCTTGTACAAGTTGCACTTGATAGTGGTTTGTTGCTAGAATGTAGTAATGTAGTAGAATTTGTGGATGGAATAAAGAACTTCCCCTTCCTATGTTGTGTAGGCAGAAAATGCATCCCTTGTCCCTTGATTAAATTGCTAAATGGATGCCTTTAGAAGTGCTTTAGGTTCCTTTTGGAGTGCAAACTTAGGTGATATTAAGTAATGATTAGTGCTTGGTCCTTTATTTTGAAAACATAACTATTTATTTATATGATTCCCTTGTTTGAATTTCATAATTAACAATTGGAATGCCGACCCATAAGTGAAAAAGATGTCCAAAAGATAAAAAAGACCCAAAAAGAGCGAGTAAGGAAGAAAAGGGGCAGTGGCGCCTAAGCACTAGTGCCTGGAGCTATAGAAGATAAACAATTAAAATACTGAGTGGGTTGTAGGGTGTGTAAGTCCAAATAGAATACAAGAAACATAGAAAAGAGGCCTGAGAGATTCGTCAATTACTAGTTTTCTTACTTATGAATCATATGAATGCTAGTATGTGTTTAGGATCTACAAATGTACCCAAGTGAGTGATTTTGTGTATACAAAAAGTACTAAATGACAAAAAGGTTTAGATATAATTTTTAATAGTGGCTAGGGAATTCTATCACAATTCTACAATTCCATTCTATCAATAATAAGGTGTAAGATCCATAAAAATGAATGATGTTAATACGGCCCGAAAGTATTATTTTATTATTATCAAGTATCATATAATTTAAGACAATTATAAATATTTCTCAATACTAATTAATGGTCAGTTCATTATAACAAAGTATAAATTAGTAATTGCACTTGAGCTGCAAGAAATGTCGGAAGAGACGCAAATGCAATGTTTATATAGATTTTCTCTATCATGTAGTCAGTGATACAAAACATATAAGGTGGCTCAACATCATTTATTTGTGCAAAAGAATGGGTTTGATGAATTCCTATAAGAGTGGAAGGATGGAATTAATTTTAAAATGGCGTAGTGAAGGAAAGCTACACGTTTTGAAGATGTGGAGATATGACCTCTCACAACCGCTCAACATACTCCTTTAAGTGGGGAATAATAAAGAACAAGATTTTGAAGGGTCCACTATCATTTTGCTTTAAAAATGCAAGAACATTACCCCATAGTTGGATAGTTCCCTAATGGTGCATCCATTTTAGTCTCATTTTCATTGGTATATACACAATCATCATTAACCATCTTTAGGTATTGAACATAAATATGAGCATAACAAGAATATGTTCGATACATTTTTTTCGACATAAGAATCAACATTCAATATATGTGTGTTAAGATGGGGTTCACATCAAATTGTGGATATACAATATTCACCAATTGTTGTTAATAACCCACACACACTATTATGTTTTCCCCATAGTTGACACTTTCATCGAAGACTAGAAAGTGCCAAGTGACTACCACCCCTACCATAAAAAAAGAAAACATAGTATTAGTTGATTACTGCATTATCAACCATTTTTTTACATATTATGAACTCTTCATGGTTCATGAGACCACACACCTATTATGCATGTTGTTGACCAGTTCACGTGCTTGCACATTTTACATACATATCTGCTATGACATATACAACTATAACATGTGACCACGTCCCTTCTCCATAATGATTTGGTGAATTTCCACACCCTATTTCAAGGCTCATGTTTTGGTAGAGGCTAAGACTATGCTAGCAAAGGTTAATTGATCATAGTGGAAACATGTTGGTTGCATTCTGTGAAACAAAATTGATACTTTTTAAGAATATCCTTGTCTATTGTTAGCTAAAAATATGGTATTTCATTATACAACCCAACGTCAGAAAAATAAGAGATCATAAATAAGGTATTTTACAACTCTCAATAGTTGGGTGTATAATATGTCAGTGCACAAAAGCTGAAGGTGACAGTCGTGAGTTTCATTTGAAAGCTTTGTATACATATATTCTAGGGTACTTGCAACTAAAACATTTGACAAACATCCCCTCTCCATAATGCTTTGGTGTATGTCCACACTCTGTTTCAAAGCTCCTATTTTGGAACACATATGGAGTATACTAGCGAAGATGGACTATTTAAATTGGAGACTTGTTGGATGAATTTCAAAAAACAATATCAATACTCTGTGAGGATGCTCGTGTCTTCTATTATCTAGTTAAGACTGGAAATAAAACATGGTCCATTTTTTTCACATCAGATTTGACAAGTACCTTGTTAGCATTGTTTATAGATTGCTTCACATAACATTAACAATAATCTCTAGAAGCACATTGTCCTTCATTGAAATGATTCAATTGATTTACATTCCTCACAACAATTTGTCTACCAACAATCTTGGAGATAAACTTGGTTGTACTACGGAAGTCAACATGTACTCAAAGGTCCTAGATGACTCATAATTGTCAACTTCTAATAATGATGGCAAACAAATTCCTTTTTTCTTATTGTCCACATCACTTAGTACACATTTTCAATATGGAAAAATATGTCATTTCTCTCATTTGCAAAAAACATTCTTCAACTTTGCATGGATCTTTTGCATTTGTGGGTGTGATACCTATTGCCCTCATCTCCCAAGACAATTTCTCCAAATTTACATAGATCTCTTGTTTCGTAGGTATAATACTTCAATATGAACTCATGTTGTTTAAGTGTTTAGAGCCCACATCCACTTAAAATAATTTATTGTATATAAAAATGAATTCCATTAAGGAAAAAGATAGTACAAAAATTGATTATGCTTGTAGTGCACGTGTGTTTCAAATTTAGCTACAACAAATAAATGGAGGGCTAAAATCCATTACATACGCCAATAAAACATATCCCCACAACCACCATAGGTTTAATTAATAGGTTTAGAGCTTCCTAAAAATAGTCATCACTAAGGCAAGGGCAGCACTTCATATAATTTTGACTCCTTTAGTCTTGTACATGCACTCTAGCTCATTCTCACTAGGCCCTACACCACCACCCTTCAACAATTAATGTGCCTCATATTCTAAATTCCTAAAAGCTTTTCCATTTGTATTCTGAAATCCTAAAAACACCCTAGTCAGGGACAAATGGATCAGATCTCCCTATGCTTTCAATACACTTAACCTTGTTTCTCACTAACCTATGAATCAAACAAAAAAAAGGCATGGGGATGGACTTCGTGGGGTAAAAGGAGGAAAAATAATAGATATATTCACTTTCATGTTGTTTGTTTTATAAGTTTAAAAATATTCTCATTGATCAATATTTGTTACCCATCATGAAATAGATATATGATTAAACAAGAAAGAAATAAAATTATAAAGAGTATATTGTACAAGGAGATTTTTGAAATATAGGATACAATTTATTTTTACATATTTCCTCTTAAATGCATATCCTTATTAAATACACACTTTCATCAAAATCCACCATGGTTTATCTAAAATCCTTCACAATATTATGTAAGAATTTCATTCAAGCGAATTGATTACCTAGGCACTTCCATGGTGCACCTCCAGAGGGAACAAATGTATAGGGTATAGGGCCTCCTCCTTCATATCTACATAGATTAAACATCTCAAGATTACTGAATGCTCAAATTTGAAGTTGGTAGAAATCACTATCTAATATACATGTAGTTATATATAAACATTTTCAGTCATGATGAAACCCACTTTACAAAAGCTAAAAAAAGAGGATTTCACATGTTCCATGAAATAAAAATGTATCACAAAATACCCAGTATATTGAAGAAAATATTAGCATTTACCTGATTTGATATAAAGTTGGGGGCCTCCCATCCATTAACGATAGTGAATTGTTTGTGAAGGCTTTGATAGGAAAGGGGAAGGATCCTTGAACTGGATGTTGCAATCTAAGTGTTCCCTGAGAAACTTTCCTCAATCATAGCTTGCTCAGTGTTTGCAGGTCATTGTAAAAGGAATCTTATCTGCAAAGGCTATACCAAATGTAAATCCATCATCCTTTTGTACCAATAAATCTCGGCACAGAATGAATTCCCTATAGGTGTCTTCTCAAATGCATGATTGTACCATTAACACTAATTGCAAAATAGCATGGAGGGAATGAAAATCACAAAACATACTACAACCTATTATTTTACTGCCTCAGGTTGCGCCTAAAAGGGGGTGTTTCAAATTTCCATTTTTAAAGTGCAAACAACCCTCAAGAGATAACAAAATAAATTTGATAATCACATCATTGGTTTGCAAATTTTTTTGTTAAAGTCAAAGCAATAGAATGGTTTGAAAGAGCTTAAACAACATGAACATATCATGCTTCCATATTTTGCATACATATATAATAAGGTTTTTGCAACTAAAACATCTAACAAAATTCCCTTCTGCACAATGCTTTGGTAGATGTCTGCACCATATTTCAAAGCTTTTATTTTGGCACAAGTTGGGAGTTTGATATTAAAGGTGAACTAAACATATTGGACTCATGTTGGTAGCATTTACTAAGACAATGACAATGCTACAAATCCACTTCTATTATATTTTGATGGATGTCCATGCCCCGATGTAAAGTTCTACGACTTTGCATGGGTTTCTATGTTTGTGGGTGTGATTTGTCTCTTACAAAAAAAAAATGCACCATTTTATAGTCTTTAATCCAACTCCATCCGATATCTTTTAAATCCCTCTATCCTTCATCAATCTCCTTAAATTATGAACATGATTTCATTATACTTTGATGGTTGTCAATACCCTGCCATGAAGGTCCCATTTTGATAAAGGCTAGGACGATGCTAGCAAAGGTTGTGGAGTTTGGCTTTACAGTTACCAATTGCATTGGCCCAAAAGTTTCACAGTTCTTTTCAACAAATTTGTTTGTTGGGTATCCTGCAATTATTGCAGTCCAAGAGACAATATATATTTAAGCACACTTCCAAATAGTTCGGACGCCTCCAGCATACATATCTACCCAGGTGCTTGCAACTGAAACATCTGACAAAATTCACTTATGCACAATGCTTTGGCACATCCACACCCTATTTCAAAGCTCGTATTTTCACATAGTCTAGGAGTATGATAGCAAAGGTAAACTGAAAAAATTGGACAACCGTTGCTTGCATTTGCAAAGACATTGTCCATAGTTAATTATTATTAACCTTCATTCTACCATCATTTAGCAAATGCGAAAGGGTTTCACTATTCTCCTCAACTTCATTATACCAACGAATGCTTTCCGTCTTCAAATATAGGCCCCTCTCATTAAATGCAACAAGATTTTCTCCTACAAGTTGAGAATTTATAGACAACATTAAATACTGATTTAATGCTTCTGACAACAACAATAGCAGAGGGAGCCATCTTCCCAGTGGAGGCTTGAGCACCTGATACGCAGAAGACCCTCTTACAGCCAAAAACAAATTGGATGGAAATTTTGCATTTCCTGCTAAATTCTTTTTTAAATTAACCTCCCGTGGCAAACAGAAAACTGGAAATTAGACTAATACAAGGCACTTCCGGATGATCTTTACAAATCCCAGCCATTGCAGTGACATTAATTCAGGACTTATCCTTACATTGGGCTACATGACATCATGCCAACCCTTGGTGAAATTGATTAGTCAATTGCTTAGATATTTTTGATAGTAATTCGGAATATGCCGCAATCGTGCCGACATCACATGTACCAACGTAATTTTAGCATTGAGAGACTTTTGATTCCTTGGATTCCCGTGAGCTACACGAGCTGCAAACTTAAAATGATGATCTCATTTCGAAGTTCATTTCTGAATTTTTTATTTTTGCTTTTGTACGAACAAAGTCCCTAAATTCATGAATGGGATGCAACAATTGCAAATGAGTTGCAAGTTACGCCGGAGAGGGAATGAGATTTGTGTATACAATATAGTATGGGTACAAGGTGAAGGTGATTTGTGTTTGTATTGCATTACAAGTGGGGTTTGCGTATATATATGTACAACTCTTAACTTATTTAATGTTGGAGTTTACCAATGGATCCTAGATCGTGGTATTGTTTTGTGCGCATGATGGGGGAAGGAGTATTTCCATGCCTTGTACGCCGTGTGCCAATGTTGTGTTGCAAAGTCTTTTCTCCTCCTCCTTGCGTGATTTTACGTTCTTGGTATATCTCATTCGTGCGTAGCGTTCAAACGTAAAAGCTGGTTGGATTTGTAGATCGTTGATGGCACGAACTCTTGACATTGCTGTGAATGTTAGTCCTTGACGGTCAACGTTTCCGATGTCTACTGTGGCCTTGTCAAGAGTTAGGCCCTGTGATTTGTGGATGGTAAGGCCCCAAGACATTTTTAGTGGGATTTGGCGACGATTTCCACGTGTGACAGGAGGTAGGGGCAAGTGTGTTGGGTTGAGTATGTCCCATGGGGGCCCTTGGTAGTGTTTGAAGTTGACAACAACAAAGGATGGCAAGTCTGGTGGTTGTGTTTCTGGGTTGTACACGATATCTGTCACTTGCCCGAGTGCACCATTAACCAATCCTGAGCTAACCCATAAGTTAGATGTCAACATGACCTCTTGTCCTGTGCATAGGAAAACTACCGGGTCTAGTTGAGTGTCGTTGATGTCTGAGTCAGAGTTATGTTTGCTTTGTTCTGCGATGCTCATTGCAATTGGTACGTGCAAGGATTTTAGCATTTGTTTATTGTGCTTGTTTGCTAGGTCCTTTGTTGCAAATAGGTGCTTCTCAGTCATGAACATGGATTGCTCTGAGGTAGACATGCACGACTTGGTACGTGACATGAGAAGAGACCAATCCTTAACGGTTGCTTCTGCGTTTCTGATGTTGGTCAACATTTCTCTGAATTCAAGTTGTGTCGAGTTTAATCCTTGTTGCCTAAAGTTTGTGTCCAAGGTGATCACGGTATCAAAAGCATGCCAAAGGGAGCTTCCTACTTTGTTGCCTACATATAATGGTACATCGTTGACCGGAGGGAGCTGGCCTAAGTCTCCCACCAAAATCATTGAGCAGTTACCGAACGCGTGGTTACTATGTCGGGGGAATGCCTCACGAAGTCTTTTGTTGATGTTGTGTAACATTGTAGGACCTATAAAGCTCATTTCATCTATGAGTATGTAACGTATGGGACTCATACGCTCTTGGAAGATTGCTAGGGCTTGGCCTTCAAGAGGTTTCATGTCGGATATGGGTATTCGGAGGGAAGAATGTATAGTAGATGATTTTATATTGAATGCAGCAATACCTGTTGGGGCTAGTACAAGGAGGGAAGATTTTAATTTGCCAGCCATATTTTCAAGCCCATTTCTTATGCATTGTATGAGGTATGATTTTCCTGTACCAGCGGTTCCCTGAATGATCATCTTCAATGGTGGGTGTTCCCCTTGTTGAGTTGCATGGGAAAGCACAATTGAGTAGGCAAGGTGTTGTTTTGATGATAGCTGCAGAGCGTCTAAATGGGTAGGTGGAGTAACAACTGGTGGTGAATTTTCAGTGCGGGCAATGTCTATGAATTTAGGTGCACTTATTTGTAAGGCAGCAGGGATTGAATGAACCTTCCAATCGTGGTTAATGTCAAAGTCACGGAGGCCTATCATGTCTACATCATCAATTGTTGTATTGAGTGTTGGGTGCATGCGTGATATATGCTCCCATTCAAATAGTTGTGCATGCAGCGGATTAGATCCTTGCGAGTCATTGTCGTCGCTACTTGCCCCAGTTGCAGTTTCTTCTAGAGTAGTGGCTCTATTAACATGTAAAGGGGCGTAAGAGTTTTTCATTTTTTCCCATTGGTTAGTTATTTCAGATGTGGAGATGCCAATGTCTGTTTGGATATGTCGAAAGGGTTTATAAAGCAGAAGCTCTGTCCAGCAGAAATCCTCATAGTGTATCGCATCTGGGGTGGGGACATCACTGTATCGGGGGAATACGCGGACGACAGCAGGGGTTCTTCTTTGTAGCCATTGAGTAACTTTCCTTTGGCTGTTGTAGGACCAGGAACGAGCAGCTTCAAAGAGGGAGGTGTTCTCTAATTGTGTAGGGCGTTTTATGTATGCATCTATGAATGAAGGGAATTGGAATGTGTTTCCTAGGTCTGGGAGGACACGTTTGAATACCTGCTTACCGACGGATAGGGTAATAAATGTTCGGCTACAACTGGAAAGGGGGAGTTTTTGTAACATGTGGCATGTTTCTTGTGCACCAATGTCCCGGTCGACAATAGTTTCAGAGAGGAATTTGCTGTAGGCCGTCTTTGCAGGGTGATCGACGCTAACTTCATTAGATATCCTTGTCAACATGTGATGGTAGCTTTCTGATTTCTTCTCTGCCTTGGCTGCATATTTTGCAATGTATTGTAAGACCGCATGTCGTGACACAACGGGCTGGCAGTCGACATTGGCTCGCCATAGTGCTAGCATGTCTGAGTTGTGTATGTTGACCCGTGCATCATTGCGTGCAGGGGTGTACTTTTTTTTACCGGTTTCATCTAAGCCCAAGCTCGAATACTCTTGGAGTGGCCAAGGGGCTTTATATCTACATTGAAGTGTCCCATTTTTTTTCTGCAAGCAGGTTGCCTCACTACATTTTGTGTGGCGTTGCACGCGGTTCAACAAGTTCTCATAGTCAGCTACTGGGTTGTTTGTAAGTATCCCGTATGTGTCTAACAAGCACGGGTCATCTTCCTGCGAACGATGTATCTGACGTTCTCCACTCTCAGGGCCCCTTGGATTCCATGCAGTTACTAATTGGTCGAAGTAAGTCTTCGCCGCATCAAGTTCACGGGGGTTGTCCCAGTTTAGGTCCTCCATGTTTGGTGCATTTGGAAGCCATATAAATCCGTGGATATGAGCCGAGCCTCGGTGTTGCCATTCGTACCTGTATTTTGCACAAAGAGGGTCCAGCTTGGTAAATGGGGTAGGCGGGGTATTGTATTAAAATCTAAGTGGTAGTGAGCTCACCTGTACCAGTAGTCAGTGCAATGCATTTTTTTTTGAAGCACCTCCTCGCAAAATATTGTAAATCTTTTTTCCATGTATGCAGAGACGATATGGGGGTGCATGTTCAAGTTCGCGTTTCTCCACTGCTGGCTTGTTGTTGAGGGTGGCGTCGGTGTTCCTGGCATTGCTTTGTGTAAATATGGCCATTTAGTATCTGCTGCACTTAAAGTGAAGAAAAGTGTAGGGCTTTCTAGTTGGGTTATCATATCTGTGAGTTCATTTCTGCGCTTGCACCAAAATGATTTAGTTCCTCGCAGGTTGGACCCAAAGCGCATTAGTTGCTCTGCAATGTGGGCATCTGGGTAGTGTGCAAGTTGCTGGCGTAACATCGAAACTGTGGTAGGCAAGTTGTCGCCTATATTTTTTTTTGTGAAAACAGCAGATGTTGATTGGCTTCTGTGGCGCAACATAATGTTGAGAATGAAGTAACGAAAGCGCGGATGGCTTCCAAATCTATTATCATGGTAACGTAGTAGGTGTAGTGCATATTCATGCATGTGAACCCTCTTGATGCGTGCTTGGTGGAACAATGCAACCCCTGTAGGGAACAATGTTGGAAAAGCCATAGATAGCAAACCCTCAGTGTCGTATTCGCTGACCGGGGCTGAACCAATGTGTGGCCACTCAATTGACTGTAGCGGAGTTTTTTTTCTGCCTTCGATGAAATTTGTTATTTGGTCAACTTCTGAAGTGGCTGGAGGGAGGGAGGACACAAAAGATGATGGCTGCCGCTCGTGGGTATTTGGTGGGGAGCTTGGGCGAAGCTCTGCTTCTGGCTGTGCTTCAGCATTGTCGGCGATAGTTGAATTGAAGTGTGGTAGGGAAGTAGATATATCAGTACTGTGATGTGGTAGGGAATGCAATGCAGGTGGTCTAGGACAACATCCTTGTAGTAAGGGTCATGAGCTATTTTGAATTGCAATGCAGCCAAAACACGAGATCTGCTTACAAAGCAGTCGTAAGCTTTATTTGTTGCTCCGATTCTTCGGATGATTAAGATGTCCAAGTCTTCGACGCGCCGAGGCAAGTGTTTAGTTATGGATGAAACTTCTTGGGGGAAGCATATGGTGTGGCCCCTATATTTGTATTGGCCACCTACAGCGTGAGTCACTTGCAATATTGGGTTGACCCTTGCTATTAACATTTCCTCAACTTGTGTAAGTGAAGATAACACCTTAGGTTGCGGGCCTGGGTCCATGTTATTCCAACTTGAGAAGCGGCGATCATCCTTTTCAACAATGCATCTGTGACAGGTATGGGCACCTTTGTAAACCCTTGTACGTAGCCCAACATATAATTCATTACAACATGAACATGTGTTTGGAGGCGGGAGGTGATCTATTCTTTGGCGGAATTGGCGTTGTGTATCTTGGAGTGAATGCGTATTTGGTGTGTGATCTTCGAGCAGGTTGGCATGGTTGGCTATATAGACTGGCGCCTGTGTGTTCAGCTTTTGTCGTTTCATGCAAGCTATATGGCGACGATGCTCATTGAGGTTGTTTTTGTTGGCTGCATACCTCAACCGAGCCTTTGCATTTTTCTCAGTCCGTGTTAGGCCTGCAAAAAATGAGTTAAAAAGGTAACAGTAATTAGGTATAGAACGTAGTTAATGCAAGCAAAAAAGAAAAGTTCTTTTGTTTGATTGGAGTGAAGTGTAACAATGTATGTTGACAGTATTTGCATTGCTAGTATAAAGTGACTTTGATTGCACCCGAATATGTGTATTATAAAGACATATTAAGAACACAGAGTGGTGTATAAATATAGGAAAACTTGAGCACAACATGCGTTAATATTAAAGGTTATATAACTTATGAATGCAAAAACCTATATGTGGAGTAGGTGGTATGGTAAGTATGTATTGGTAAGTTGCTCATATTGTGTGGGTACAGTATAATATGTTTTCTGAGGTAGTGTAGGATCTTTTTGATCAATACATAGTTAAGGTGTTGCGAGGAATGCATCTAGTGGGGATTCCTGCATGCTGGAAGTCGTGTCCTTAACTGCAGCGACAACAGTGCACTGGGCTTTCTCTTCTGACCTGTAGACCTCTAGCTTTGCGGATATTGTGAACATGTAGCGGTGGAACAGAATTGGCTTAACAACAGGCCAAAACTTGTCAGGTGTTGGTGCAAGAAGTTGTAGCTCTTGTGCTGATATACCCATGATTGATGTAGCAACCTCATCAAAAGCAGTTACCCATGTTGTTGATGTGCCATCCTCAATGATGAAGTGTAATGCATATTTGTAGTCGCAATGAGAGACATCGTGCTTGCATTTTTGGCAATACCAAGAGGAGTTTGCAGTTAGATCAAGTTTTTTCTTGCATTGCTGGTTGTTAACAATTGATGTGCATGCTGGATAGCTAAAGGAGGACATATTAATGTGTATAATTGTTGCTGCGGTGGAGAAGGTGAGCAGTTTACCTAGTTGCAAGGAGGATTTGATGCCTGCGATATCGGTTTTCTCAATTTTTCCAATACTCACTGAAGGGTATGCAGTTGTAGAGGCGAGCGAAGTAAACCATGCACGCAGTGCATGAGCCTCAGTTATATCAGGATCTATGAAGATTTGTGTATTAGGGCCTGTGGCTAATGTTGTTCCTTTGAAAGTTGTAGTTTTTGCTCTCTTAATTGCAAGAACTGGTCGGATTGATGTCTGTGTAGCACATAATTCACTTAGAAGTTTGCCCTCATTGTCACTAAAAGCGCCCCATAACGTTGCCTCAATACATAGTGCCGAGTTATCACTTAGTACGACTGTGCATTTGTGGTTGAAAGTACTATCACTTTTCCTGATAGTGGAGGGGGCGGTAATGGATAGTGCAATAGCTAGTAGGTCAATGGTGGATTTGGCGGGGGCGGAGTTGATTTCTGCTATTGTTTTGAAGCGGAAAAGATATTGTGGTATGTTTACGGACTGGTTTGTACTAAGCTTTACAGAGGAGTCCAAGTCTAGGATGATGTCCCAAGGAGTTGTGGAGTTGTTGTAATCTTTTTTTGCAGTCCGCAAGGTGCCTCCTTTGATTGTGTATGTTTTACCTAGTTGTATTTGGTTGTAGTAAGAAGTTGCAGCTAGGTCAAAAGAAGTCACCACTATATCTGAGTTGCTTTTGTCGATAATGTCGAAGCTGAAAACCTGCCCTGTGCGTTTTTCCGTGTTGTAGTTGTTTAGGTTGCCTTTTTGGATGACCCTGCCTTCAATAGTCCAAACGCTTTGGTAAGGATTTAACGATTTAATTGGCGTGAGTTGCATGCAGTGTTCAGGGCGGCCTTCACGAGTAGCCGGTGCCAAAGTATCTGTGCGGGATGTCGGCATGTGTACGGCCAGTTGGGGAGGAACAACGTTGGGGGCAATGGAGTCTGCGATGCTGGTGGTTCCTAAACAATAAAATAAAATGGAAATGAATTAGCAAATGGGGTAATGTTAAGTACGAGGGAGCATGCGCTAAACCATAAAGTGGGGAAACCAAGTTATGGCCCACGTAAAGTGTTTTTTTAGAGAATAAGCACGTAAAGATATGTACAGAGGGGAAGATGTTTATATAACACAACAGTTTATACGCTCATTCTTTAAGTAAAGTACGAAACATATGTACAACAACTCTATTGTATATATCGTAATTGGAATTATACAAAACTTTTGACGACGGTTTCAAAATGGAACATGTACACCATATTTATGCAAGTATAGGTTTATCAAGTTAGACCTTCAAAAAGATGTTACTGTGGGGTAGGATGAAAGATGTGGGCATATGTATGAGCAGTGCAAAGTCGTAGTAGGGGTGAGGTAGGGACTTAAATTAAAGGGATGCAAGATAAGCTTTGAATGCAGCTCTAATGGAGTGTTCCTCGCCACCAGAGTAGTACTGGTCGTAGCTAAGCGAACGAAGGAAAGTGTACAATGCGTCAAGCCTAAGGTACGTTGCATCTACCTTGTGCATCATGTCTAAGACAGTGGTTAAATCACTATCGAGAATCATTGCTGATGGGATGAGGGACTCTGATATTCTACCAGAAATGGTTGAGCATGTAGCTGCAACAGAAGTAGCCAAAGTATGGACAGAAGTCGCAAGCGGTGGCTGGACACTTTGTATTGAGCTTTCGTTGGTGGTTGCTTGGGTTGCATATGACTGAGGTGTCCCATTTGAAGCGACCAGTTCAATAGGAGGGCTCCCGACAATGGCACCAGAGGTATCATCTGATATTGTGATAATGGATGGGCTTCCACTTGGAGTGGCCATAATACCTGGAAAAAGCAACCAACTTTGTTAGTATAAATTTAGCTTCTACTGACAAGTACAGAAATATATATACATATATATGACACGGATTATGGTTAGGACAAAGACAGAACCATGATATTTAGTGAATGTCATGCAATTGAGTTAGGCAAGTGCTGAAGAATTCTAAACATTGCAAAGAACATTGGCTCGCTGAAACTGAAATTGCAACTACATCCATAAATCATATATCATATATTTCATCCATAATTCTCTGTATGCAACTATGGAAATGTCAGATATGCTCATTGTAGTTTTCAGCAGAGCTTACATAAAGATTATCACTAACAGATTAAGAGCCTTTAAACTATCAGCAGCAAAACATATTCCAATACAATTACTCTACCGGAGATGATTAAACAGCTGCTGTCCACTTACAGGTGAAACTATTTCATGATTATTATGTGCTTATTTATAGTATGTATCCATAGTACATTTCTTAAGATAACATGCTAATCCCAATCACGGGAGCATCTAATTCTATTACACAGAATTGGAGGTCCCAACAATTACCAAAAACAATAAAAAAACTGAAACAAAAAAATTAAATAGGTTCAATTCCATGCAATAATTGTTCGACTAAACAGTATAATCACATAGATGGCTAGCTAAAGTGGCTTTTCCATACACAAGATTCGCTATGATGACGTTCCTCTGTATTGCCCTCCAGCCATCATTCAACTAAGTTTCATTTGATGTTATCCTCGGTAGCGTTCCCAGGCATATTTTGATTATTTAGAAAATGTCCTCTTAACTCGACTCATTATTTCACAAAATATTTAGCACGACGCGTTGAAAGGGATCTAACTCTCCCTACAAGTTCCAGATTGCTACAAAATATTTTCAACGTGATTATAACTTGCTTTTCCTTGTGTAATACAAAATAGGACAGGTTGACCCAGCACAATGCAAGGTGCAGAAACAGAATTTCAGATGTATGACATCTGTGTAAATAATTAATCAACTCTGCAACTGCATATTTTAGTACAAGCTCAAATTCACATCCGTACATCAAATCTTTGATCAAATTTATTTTGTTTAATACTGATCAGCTAGAAGCATTCCCAAACCAAGTTCAAATTTCAGTCCAAGCTCAAATCCGCATTTATAAATTAAAAGTCACCTCATATTTATACCATTTACCACTGATACGTTAATAACATTGAGAATCCAGATCAAAGACATGAGTTTCTCAACCAAATTGAGATAAAAAAACCACAAATAGTTTGAATGCCTAAGTTCTCGACTTAAACGCATAGGTAAAAACTTAGACATAAGCTAAATTATAAACATTAACCACACCTTGTATTAGAAAATAATTTCTTGTGGAGCCACCGAGATTCTTTGTAATAGGGGTCTAATCAGCTGAGTGAAATAGTGGAACACCAATGCTACAAATGGTTTGATAGAGTATAAACACCATGGGCAAGGAAGATATTGTTGGGTGACAAATTTTTCTGCAAGAATGGTTGATGTCTGCAAGAAACTTGGATGGCTGGCACTGTATAGTAGTGGTAGAAAATGGTCTAATCACACCTGATAAATTTTCATATTCCTAATTGTCTTCTTTCTCATATAGAATTTGTGCTTCTATGTTGACTCCTTGATAATAATTCATCTTATCAGACTCTTCTGATAAGACTGACACTTACATCCTAATTCTCTGAATACATATCAGAAAATAATACTTGAGCACAAAGAGTGAAATTTTAGATCCCCTTATCTAATAAATGGATGCACCCAGATGAAGATGATTTACACAATGTTGAGGAAGGATGATAACAAATGAATAGGGTTGTACACAAAAATATTTTCCCAACTGATAAATTCGTGAATGCAAATATTCTCTCAAAATGAATTTCTCATCACCCGAGGCAATATTTCTTTCTATTCTTGCTATTGTTCACAGTGCACGCACATTTGCCTTACACAGATAAATAACAGGTACTGAGCAATAAAATTTGAGAAGAATGTAGTTCGGTTAGTATTAAAACAAGCTAAAGTGTCTTTACATTTTATCAGTCAGTAAATACAGAGAAAGATTCAAATGCTGCTAAAAACTGATCCGGAAGAAGTTGGCATAGCAACAAAACAATACTTTGCAAACCTGTTATATCTCTGAACTATGGCGTATATGAGGTGAGAGGGTATTGCAAGCGCTGGCAATAACAATCAAGCGGAGATGGTGCAGGATGTAAATTTAAAAAAGCAGGGGTGTATTTATAGAGAGATATAGTTTAAGCAGCCTGTAAGAGGAGGACAACAGGTAGACATCAATGACCGACTCTGTAAGAAATGCAATTACTCCTCTAAATATCGCACCAGCACACTGTGTCTGACATCAGCTTTGCACTGTTACAGAATTACACGTATATTTTATTGACAAGCTTTTATTCGCCCACTACGCATACACATTGTGCAGTTTCCAACGGGAGCTGTGGCGAAGCGGTGGACACAGCGACAGGAACTGATAAAAAGTGTCATGTGGTATGCAATTATTTTTCTATCTTTTTCCTCCCGCCCACTACACAGTCTGTTCGGTTTGCTTCTGAGCGGGCCATATTAGCAAAGGCAGTACCTTATTCATACCTTCAATAATGTCTTACACTGTTGCGGCCACACGTCGGGTATTCTACCTACTTAACACATTTTGTCTAACAGCTTGTTATTTCGAAATTCACTGGTTGCTGAAAGGTGGATCAATTAATAATACATAATATTATATGGCTAATTATATAAAGGAATATGTGATAGGCAAATTAAGAACTAAAATCGAACCTTTTCAAATCCAATAATCAAAATCTGACAAGACTCCAATACTTTTGAGTCTCCTTACATAAGGAAACCACTCACCACGGCAACAATTTTGAAGGGGGAGATTAAGCCGAGTTCGTCAATATTTAAGGATGCTTAAATCTAATGATTTTTCTCATTGTCAATTATTTTTACAATTAACATACATTTCACACACACAATAAAGGTTATTATAATTTGTTTGTTGTAAGTAAAAACAAATATGACATATTTTATAGTTTATAATTTTGTTTGTATTGTTACCTATTATCATATGTATGCCCACATGCTCTAGATGTGTAAGTTTTTGTAGGGTATTGTTCATGTAAAAGAGCAAAGTGGGTAGCCGGAAAGGTTAGGCCGGAAAATGTTGCCGGAATTTGACACTTTCCAGCAAAGCCTACTTCAAAGTAAACGCCTCCAGCGAATAAGTTCATGCCTTTTAATTTTATATATTTAGCGATTAAATATTTGATTTTCCAATCAATTAGTAGTTCATTTTTTTTTTTGCATGGTAAATTCTTTATGTTTAAAATTTGTGACTTGCAAACATTCGGGATGGGCTTGTTCAACTTCGATGATCACTTTAGGTAGTTTAGATTGTGGGTTCAATTTCAAGGATTTATTCACAGCATGTGTTGAGAGATTGATGTTTGTTGCTCCAAGTGGCGCTCACCTTGTGTTAGAGCTTCACTCTTCGAACTCTAGATCATTGGGTATTCGTTGATCCTTTCCAATTGCCCAAAACAAATTACAACCTACGGCTACATATTTATTATCTAAAAATGCTTTAAAATGTATGTGTAAGTGTTGGTTGGTGGAAAAATTTAAGGCTTTATCACCCTTTCATGTAGATCAATAAAGAATGATCACCCCTTCACATAGATCGATAAAGGATGATGTCATGGTAGTCAAATCTACTTTTCCCTTTTAAATACTTAGAATTTTTTCAATTTGACTTAGGGGAAATGAGCCAAAGATTGTGAACCTAAAGTTAGAGGGCTTACTTAAACTATCATATAATTTTTTATAAAAAATACCCTTTAAAATATTATGATTTTTTTAATGTGTATATTTTCTTTTGTGCATTTAAATTATGAGGAACTTATATTTTTAAGGGACCATTTTATTGGTTGATTTGTAGATGTGACTTGATGTGACTTGTGTTATTGGCTACCTTTTTCTAAATTTTAAATGTACAAATGATAAATGTTGACTTTGATAACTAGTGGTACTATACTTCATAGAACTACTCTAAGCTATTGGCTTATAGAGAGTCATTGGCTTCTTTCCCCTATGTTTTATCAAGAAAATCACACACACACACACACACACACACACACACACACACACACACACACACACACACACACACACACACACACACACACACACACACACACACACACACACACACACACACACACACACCCACATCATAATCGATAATATAATATTACATATTGTTCTTTATTTCTAAACACTTATATTAACCTATGCAAATATGAACAAATATGAAAAAGACGACGCTTGTTTATGTCATAGAATAATTTTTTAATTAATAGGAACAACCAACATTAATAATGCCACCTAAAACTAACAAAACATATACATAATCAATTTATTGGCATGAATTGGTTACTACACAATTCATGTTTTTAAAAGTAATAGAAAAAGGAATATCTATATGACCCTCAATTTAGAGGTTATGTTCCCAAAAAGGATTTTCTATATTAAATTATAAGAATATATCAAATCTAATTTGTTAATGTACACACCTAATTTTGATATGATACTAATTAATTGCTTTGACCTACTAGTGAGTTTGATGATAAAGTTGCTTCAACTTAGGTTTATGTTGGTGCATATTTCTTGTGGCATTTGATTTCAACCAGTTTCTCTTACATCCCTTACAAATTTAGACCTCATTTTTTTGTGTTCTTTATTCTCTATCTTATTTGTTAATGTTCCTCTCTCTTCTCTGGTATTTCTTTTTATCCCCTATTTTTACCATAGTCCTAGCAATAACCATTTATGTATTGTACAAAATCGAGATGTGTGCCTTTATGTTCTCCTCTTTCGGGCCTCATTTATCAATGTTCCTCTCCCCTCCCTAGGATCTCTCTTTAATACCTTGTTTTAACGGTGGTCCTAGGTAGTGACCATTTCCATATGGTGCATAACTATTCACCTCATTTCCTAACCTCGTGAAAATAGTCACCATCCTTTGAGCCCTCCATGTCTCCTAATTTTGAATTCACTGTGGATTGTGCCTTTTATCGTCAACTTTCCCGCCCTTTCCGTGTCAACTTGTTATACTAATAAGGTCTTAATTTGAATTCAAGATGTCTATAAATATAAATTTGCACTAGTGCATCTAGGAACATCATAGAGATCAATTGCAAGTGTTGTATGAGTAGAAATTATTGTTTCCAAGAACATCCTTGCGCCAAAAGTTGAATTCTAGCATTTAGAGAGTATTCTAAAATTTATTAGTTATTTTGCATGCATTGAAAGATAAAGATTGGGACATTTGCATACATCGGATTGTTTGTTGACTTGCATCAAATGATAACCACTTTTTTTAAAGACGTGAGAGGCTTGATAATAATGAAGGGATAACACATGCCCCCATTAACATCCACAATTATAAAAGCAGTTGTTAAGCGTGGAAAAATCACACTTATCATATGAATTCATTTCTATTTGGAGATTGGAGCTTGTGCTTGAATTTTTCAACCATTGAGGACGAAAACCCTCAACTTTTGCAATGGCGATCTCATTCAGAGGTCATATTTGGGGTTGCAATTCAATATCTCAAAGCTATAGTTCAGAGTTTCAATGTTAGGGCACAATTTTAAGCTAGGGCTTCAAGGACACATCAGAATTCCAAATTTTTGGGTGTGGAAAAACCACACATTCCAATGTTTTATTGTGTTACAGTGTTTTGGATCATATCTAGGGCATTTTCAACTTGGGTGACCCACCTAGGAATTTCGGCAACCCATTTTGGGGTCAATTCTAGCTATTTACAGGGGTTTCTTTGGAGCTAGAGTTTCTTCAACCTTCAATTCTGCCCTAGGTCATTGTTGCATTTATTTTAGCTTCAAATGCTCATAATAGTCAACTTAATTTACCTTATTTTCTATCACAAAATTAATGAAATAAATTCAACTATTTGTTAGAAAAATTATTTCTTTGTTCCTAAATGTTCTAAAGATATTCCTAAGTGTTTTGTACAATTGAGTATTTGAACAGTAATTGAAGAAATCTACTTCCTGCATGTTGTAGTAAGGGTTTGTCCTGATTTGGGGTAATTTCTTATTGTTGTCATTTAAATTTAGATTTATGTAGTTTGATGTCATAAATTCAGTTTGTTAAATGTAATGTCTCCAATGGGATAATTTATGCCCCCAAAAGGAACACCTGTAAATCTGATTTATAACAACAACTGATAGAGATATATTTAATGAAAAATAATACAGGTCTGACTTTCTCCTAGAAAGTGTGACTTGATCTAGAGATGTTTGATACTCAAAATTGGTTTAAAATCACTTCAAACTTTACCAAAACTGATCAGAATTTATTATATAGGAATGAACATTAAAAATATAAATTTTAAACCCAAGAAGAAGAGCTTGAAATTTTATTAAAGTCTGCCATGTGTTGTCCCTAGTGATCCTACTTATCAAAGTAGGCATGAAAGTGCTCCATGAACTCTTCTACCTTGTGGAAGGTGAATTTCAATATAATATACTATTAAGATGTACTTGGATGCACGCCATGCATTGTCCCCTCCACTTTACATCGATGCTTAGAATACAAACATGAAGGTAAGACTTTTATGGTCCCTGCGGATCCTAACCCATTCAAAGCATGTCGAGTCCCAACATCCAAACATTGTATATTTATAACTTATTATCCACATTATCTTATATTATCATTTGTAACAAGTTATTATTGATTATTCCTAGCTTGGTTATCTAAAAGCGAGTTAACATTCGTTAAAGGAAGCCCTTTGGTTCCTAGAATTGGCCTTTTTTCAATTTGTCTACATGTGTGCAGGTTTCCATTTCTTTGGAAGAGGAGTTTTGTGCGCCTGTTTGGATCTTCCATCATTCTCATCATCATCCATGCAAGTTTCGTTAAACCCTGCCATTTCTAAGTTTTGATTATTTGTTTCATGAAGTAAAATTGAATCCTAAAATCTACTAAAACAAAAGGATTGTCTTCCAATACACTCGAGGGAGATTTTGAAGAAGCCAATGTAGAAGATGGGGAGCTGAGGGTCTCAACAAGTAAAGGGTACCTAACTTTACAACTAAGAAGGAGAAGATGGGCACTATTTTCCCTTGTGTTTTATTTGCAACCATGTGTGTAGGTACAACTAAGGAGAAGGTGGTTCTAAAGAACATTCCAGAGGAGGCAAGTGAAATGCAATCCTATGCGTTTGAAAAGAACAATGGAGAAATGAGAAATGAAGATGGTTGCATCTGTAGAGCAATTGTAACATGACTTTTGGAAGGCATTAGAGAGTCAGAGGAGGTGACGAAAGTGTAGTCGTATGCACATGGTAGACTTAAAAGTGAAGAAAAGAAGAGGAGAACACAAGGAGAACTTTTAGGAGAGAAGCCCACGAAGGAAGAAATGAAGAGGCACAAAACTTATGTAAAGGTTTATAAGATAGCATGGACCAGCAACGAGCATGAAAAACTGCATAATAGCTTGATCAATTGGAAGAGAAGGCTTGCAAAGTTGTTTGCAAGACGGTTTGGTCACTTAACTTCTCTCTGTTAGCTATGAAGCCTGACGGAAAGACATCCTAGGACTATAGCAAATTGTATTAGTCAAGAACTACGTTGTCAGATTTCATCCCCCAGCCACCCGAACCCTGCCTGATATGTATCTGGTACGGATACGTCAGGATACATGTACAAATACGTGATGGGTACGTTCGGGTTCTTCCTGGGTACATCAAGGGTATGTCTAGACGTACCCAGGAAGAGCTCGGGCGTACCATGAGGCCTATGTCACAGAAATCGTAGAATTTCAAATGAGTTTATTTAAAAGAAAAAGATATAATTGTTTAGAAATGATTTCAGACGAGTTTATATAAAACAAAAAACCTAAAATCGATTTAAAATGATGGGCGAAACTACATTAGGGCTTTGGTAATCATTTTTGTCATGTTCACTGTCACACAATCATCATAAGCTTCATTTGTGAGTTCGTAATTTGCATGGATGCCATATCAATGACCCGCTAATAGTGGCCATGCATAGCTCTTTTTGTTCCTCATCGCCACTCGATATTTTGTATCTGCGATTGAAACAAAGATTAAAAAAAATAGGTTAAAGTTTTTAACTAGTATTTTCTTTTCATGATTTAACTTTAGCAAAGGTTTTAGGTTTATTAAAATAGACTATAGTTTGTTTTTTTCACGATTACACTAATCATTAAGTTATAGTTTTTTAAAAATTATTTAGCTTTCTATTTTCTTTTTTCTTTTCCAACTTTAATTTTAAAATATGAACTTTACTTATTAGTTTTTTTAAATTAATTGTTTTTTTGGGTTAATTTTAATTTTAAAATATTAATGTTTGACAAATATATATAAACTTATATGTATTTAAAGCTCATAATTTTATTAATAGTTTATAAACTTTTGTAAAATTTTAATAGTCTCTACATTTTTATATAAGTTTATTTAATAATATTATTTATATTTTATAATTTTTTGTTTTGTGTGTGTACGGACGTATCCAACATGTATCGTACTCGAGGGTTTTTTAAAATTGACGTATATGCGTATCGTACCCGTAACCATATCTGTATCGTGATTCGATCCTGGCAACATAGGTCAAGAACATTCTCCGTTTGACACTCAGCCATGCACAATTTTGTGTTTTCTGACATATTGAAAAAAATTGGTGATAAGTGGCAAGGGCCAGCTTTAGCTTAATACCAACCAAGTCATTTTGGGGCTTCTTTTTGCTATTGAGCATTATCCTTCATTGATCTGCATTTAACACCTAGCGGTTTGAAAGAAGCCCGAGTAAACTGTGGCATTCAATTTTAAGGGCACAAAGTAGCTACAGAAAGCCATTGGACGGCATTTTTTTTAATGAAGAAATCAGTTCGTGAAGCTAAGCAATAGCACTTGGGTATCATTAATGACCTGGGAGGTTTTGGTGGCAGTTGGTTTTTGTGGGACGTGTTTGGTGTCAAGGTGAGATGGATTCGAATTTCCCTTGGGGTTTTGGGTGCTATAATGGAGATTGTTCTTCTTTTGAGTCTGGTTGAGGGCATGGTAGTCTCTGAAAGACCACATCAGACCCCAACTACCTCCTATTTGCATTCATTTACTTCTACCTCATTTCAAAATTACACTTGGTGAGATTTTGGACTGTTGTGAATGAGTGAACAACCCATAAAACAGCCATATACATGTATGAAAAAAGGGACAATGCATAAAGAAGAAAAATAACACATATAGGAAGAGGAGAGAACATATAAAGAGAGCAGAGGATGGTTCTTAGCGGGAGAAAAGGCCATATGCAGGCCTGGGAGCACATTCTTGCTGGCATTAGACTGCAATGAGTTGGGGCAGACAAATGTAATGCATGATATTAGTGCAGTCCTCTTATCATCGAAATATCATGTGTTAGAGCTAAGAGTTCGCTATTACCCTGCTGGAGTTAGTCAAAATGTTATTCCAAGCCTGTACGGTCCTTCTTCTTTAAAACTGCTGTGTGGATGAAAAATGGCATTATATTGCCTTGATTTGGCTCTCAAAAGACCGAAATAGGTCTGTCGCTCATTGAATCTGACTTAGTGTGTTCAGTGTTAAGTGTCTGCAAATGAATACAAGTTGATTGCATGTATGTGTGGAATCCAAAGGTTGCAGGGTCAAGGGCTGCCGTTCAGTTGCTTCATCTGCCCCATCTGCACCACTTATCATCTGAAAAATTGAAAGAAACATAAACCAAAATAGAATAAACCCTAAGTCGCATTACAGAACCCAAAAAATCTGAATAAGCCAATAAACTATTCAAACTTAAGTACCAATGCAAATGCGTTAAGAATGTATACATAAATGGAATAACAATTTAGAATAGCAGCAAATAATTTACTAGACGCAGTGGGGGTTTGATTTTACCCCAATGCAAATCCGCATTTCTCTGCGAAATCAACAATCTAGGCGCACGCGCTCTGCAATTACACTATCAATAGAGAAAATAAACTGACAGCTTGGAAAACCCTAGTGCCCAGAGAGAAAATTACGTAAATAACATACATACCAATGGCAAAACCCCAACAACGAGATCTGTAACCCTGTTTCCTGATTTCACCTGAAGTAACTTAGATCTCTGTTCATAAAAAAATAAACCACCATAGAGTCTGCAAATACACAGGCTTTGATCAATGCATCAAAAAAATTGGTTGAAACTAGCAATTAATATGTATGGAAGGAATCTTGCGCTGTCGTTGGGAATCTAACAAGAGAGGGTTAGAAACCTTGTTCTAAAATGGAGTTCGTGGCAAATTTGTGCAAAGGAGAGAAACATCTAATGTGGTGAAATATAACCGTTGTATTTCATGTCGATCCTCAATGAATGAGGATTAGGATTTTTAAGAAGCGATTCGAAGATGCATTTATGAGGCAATTGAGTATGTTTGCGTAATTTCATTGTTATTGCTTAAAAATAATGATTATTGAGATGGACCATAAATTCTCTTGAGCCAAGGTTTTGTCGTGGGGCATATAACATAAATTGTATGTGTATTTGTTTATACATTGATAAGATAGGTATTTTAAGGAATGTAGCAGTGACATTCATCGAGATCACATCAAGCTTTTAGTGTTGGTTGTATGTGCACATAAGTCTTCACAAGACGTGTATAGAAAAAGCAATGATTCTAGCCAAGGAATAACACTATGTGAAAAGAAAAATTGAAGAGATTACTGAGATTTGTAAGCATTCAAATGTAATATTAAAGTTTATGATTGATTAATTTGTGTAAATATTAAATACACGTATCCTAAATTATTCATGATTAAATATGACAAACATACAAGCTCTTGAAAGTTAGATAAAGTAAGTGTGGGTTAAGATTAGAAGACATTTCATCAATTTACTATTGAGACAAAGTGACAATAATATGAGAATGTGTAGGTAGGTTGTGTAGAGTGTTGTTGAATTGTCTTGAAAATTTAGGAGTCTAAATCTGAGAAGAGGATTAAGTTGCTTGTCTAGGGAAAAGTCACCCACACGACTTTGTCTTCTATGGATGGCTTTTGTCATGTGCAGGGTCAACTGACTCTCGCATCTAGTGTTACATTCCTTTATGTCTATAACTTCGCTTTATGTGTTTGTAATTTTGCGGTCACATTTGTGCAAAAAAATAGGTCTTTTTCTACAAAATCCTAGCTTTCCTCTTTGAAGACCTAAAAGTGATAATTAGTTAGGTTGATTGAAGAGGCATCAAACCCTCATATTTCCCCACCCGAAAATTGTTTGCAAGATGTGCATAGTAATGTATTTTAGAAATGAAAATCCCTATACGACCTCTGACACTTGGTAATGATCTTTAGTGTTAATTTAACCCTAAATTAAAATTTTAGAATAATAATATGGAAAACCTAACTTATGGATTGAATCTAGAAAGGATGTTTATCCATATTGCTAGATTAAACATTCAAGTACATATTTGATATAATAGTAAATAATAAGATATTTGATTAGTTAGGGAACATGCTAAATATAGTAAAATTACATGAAGATAACTTGTACATAGCATTTTTGTAACTTTTCAACGGCTACTTTGGGTTTGA
This sequence comes from Taxus chinensis, assembly GCA_019776745.2. Taxonomy (NCBI): domain Eukaryota; kingdom Viridiplantae; phylum Streptophyta; class Pinopsida; order Cupressales; family Taxaceae; genus Taxus; species Taxus chinensis. The sequence goes on along the minus strand of CM034154.1, from coordinate 91,973,731 downwards.
AACTAGGAGAAACATGTAAGAGTACCGATACAGTCGGGTCGTCTCTGGAATTGGATGCATGTCTACCTTGGGACAAAATCAACAAGTAGGGATGAATGAGTAGTTTATGTTGTCTTGAGTTCGATAGTTTTGTCCTACTTTTAGAAATTGGATTTGTGACTATACAACCTCTTCATGATTGTTGAATGTGTAGCTCTATGTGTGATCCTAGACCCGAAAGATTTGCACAAGTTTTTGAATTCAATTTTCTCTTCTTAAAGCCCTAGCTCCTTGAAAGTGTTATAAAATGGGTCAACAGTTTGGATTGAAGTACCACTGCATCACATACATAACAATGCCTTGAGAGGGTGTCAAAACCCATGTAGTTATCCCACCTTTCAAAAGTCCAACTGTACTCATTTCAACTATATGTATACAACTAGAATTTAGTCTTTGATATTTGATATCTAGTGTTTTCACTTGGTTTTGAATGTTTTGGATTTGATAATGCATTTTTTACTTGGTTTAGAGTGTTTAAGATATGTATAGGGGATTCTCCTATGTACTTATTAGATGTGTTCTAGGTGAGCTCTTGATAAGTGTTAAATAAAAGCCAAATGGGAGCCAAATGGAGAAAATTGTAAAACCAAGTGAATAAATGAGTGGGCTTAACTTGTATTTGTATTGCTCCAAGAGAAATGTTTTACACTAATGTCAACCTAAAGGAGAAAGGATAACTCTGTAAAGTTTTTCATTTGAATGAAAATTGACCATTAGAGTGTTATGGACATAATTATCCAACAGAGAACAAAATCATCATTCAATTATCTTCTTATTGGACGGCTTCTTTTATAACACAAGTTGCGTATAATGGATATAAGCCAAAACTAACATTAAAAAATACCAAATTACCAAATTGGGGTGCCTATGAGTGTAGGATATATTAGCTTTGCAAAATGGTCTAGGGTAGTAGTATAGGATGTAACTTTAGAAAATGGGGTGAGGCACTTGTATATGATGTATGTAGACTTAGTTTTGAATGATGTGTTTGAGAGATTGATTTAACAATTGGGTACTTTGTTATGATCTCCTAGGTAGTCCCTAAAGATATGAGATGAGAGACTATTTTAATGGGTGGTGTAAATGTGTTTTTATAGGTGACTATTACGAAAGGTTTATGAAATTTGGTAGAGTTGTAGAGGTTAAACTCACAATAACATTCTTCATTTTGTTTTAAATGTAATGCATTACATCTATAAAGGAGTGTAACTCCTATAAATAAGGAGATTCATCTAATCACCATATATTCTTTATTCTCTCACTCACATTTCCTACATATGTGAGTTGTTTCTAACAACTCGCTCATAATAACATAATGTTATTTTCACACTAACTATTACAACTTATAATATGATTTGTTATTACAACTCATCATACCACACACTAATGTATGTGAACACTAATAGGGCATTCCTAACATTCCCCCCTAAGTGTGCATATGAGAGAAGAAAATCATATTCGAAAGAAAAAAAACACTTCTTAGAGGGTACACCTCTGTCAAGCTATCTAGTAACCCTCATAAAGGCATAGCTCCCAAGCCAGATTATGTCAGAGATTCCCAAACCCATTTCCCCAAACTCTTGAATTTTTAATCTTTCAAGACTCTTAGAGATCTCAAACTATCTAGACAAAAACCCATATTGCGTTTACCTTGAATTCTTCTCTTTCCCTCAAAAGGAAAGACTCTTAAAATACAATTCTTTTAGAGATTTCATAGCATAAGATTTTTATTCACACAATAGAACAAAAAACATAAAAAATAGTAAAAATAGTAATAATGAGGACTCAGTGATCATTGTCTTCGTATGTAGCCATTGTTGTAGATCAGTACCACCCTACCTACAAACAGTATGAGATGACCTCTGATGTCACCTGCAAATCATCCTCAAAATTTAGTCATTTTGGCATTGTATATGTTTGCCACTAAAATAGTTATTAGCCCCATCAATAGTAACTAACAAGAGGTCATTGATTGACCTCCTTCCTCTAATGCCTCCATCTCAAATTTCTCAAGTCTACTTACTCAACAAATTAATTATGAGGCTTAACTATATTTTATTTTTATGCCAAAAGGAATTTTCCCTGATATAATGCCTCTCCCTAGCTAATTCATGATAGACCAATCAACAATTATTTACATCTTTTGGTACATGGTCATCGATTGATTAAATATGGATCGTTTTTCATGAAAGGTAGATTTGACATGCACTACTAGCGGGTGAAGGGTTCATCCATTATTATGTCGAAGGCATTTCTATTTGAGATCGACCCTCCTGTCCCTGACACCCGAGTCCAAATCGGCCCAGATTCGAAGCCGTGCATGTGTTGAAATCTTCGCGATGGGAAGTGCTCCACGTCAAGGCGATCTTATAGTCCTCTCTTCCACATTTATCTCCTATGTCATCTGCAGGTCACTTTGAATGGAGGGTACTTTCTACCGCATTTATCTCCTTTGTTGTCTGCAAATCACTTTTGATTTATTTTTGTTAGTCGTTCCTCCCTGTTTTTTCGTTCTACATGGTCAAGGATTACTCTTAGCTCAGTCGCTTACATGTTTCTGCAGGTTGCGTGGAGTGCTTTTGATGCCCGCAAGATCAATGGTAGCATAATCTTGAGTGAATTGAGCTCCCTGGTTGTTGTGGAGGACATTTGCGAGGCCAACACTATTAATAATAATTCTACCTGCAAACATATAATAAGTCTTCAATGCCCGAGAGGGGAAATTCTTTAAACGAGATAGAATAGGTTCTAAAGTTCTATCCCCGCCATTTGTGTAGCAAAAGTAAACATTAAAAGAAATTGGAGGCATATCGATATATAAATTTGAGAGACAATAAATGTGGAGGTGCATTTTAGGAGCAGGCAGCAAGCTTTTGTGCATTTTAGGAGCAGGCAGCACAATTTTTTAGCACATAATACAGACAGATCTCAAAAACATGCCTATAATGCGGACATTGTTATCATTTAAAAGGGGTGAAACACCTTCTCTAGCTTCAGGATCTCAAAAACATACCTATAATTAGCGATCAGGTTAAGAGGGCAGATATTTTCACATTTCTTTACCAAGTCAGCGCCTATAATGAGAGTTTTATGGAAGTGGTCAAAGATGGGATTTTTTTGGTCTTTGGGAAGCTTTAAATTAGACAAATAGAGCTCTCGAATAACAAGGGTCATGGGATTCAACAGAGCATCAGTTCTAACGCACAGACGATTACATGGCATAAAAATCGGCAGAACGGGTTCCTTCACCGAAAATTGATACACACGGAGATTTCTTGTTCGTCTGATACTTTCTACAAAATATAACAGTTTGAAATTTAAAATATGATCAACAATAATTTTTGTTGCTTAGAAATTTTCTTGACAGATCTCCGCCCAAATTTAATAAAAGGCAATAGGGGAGAGGACCTTATAACCGTGTACCTAACTTTAGGGGCACGCAAATATATGTAGGTATGTTGGTAGCCTAAAAAAATTATATCATAGTGTAGCGTATGATCATGCCATATTGACATTTTCGTCTCGCGTGTTAATTCGGAGGGAAAAATAGTTTTTGAATTGATTTAATATAAAGAAAATCAATATAAAGCATTTGAAAAAGGGACCAATGACCGAGCGCCCTATGTGTCACATTCTCATTAACTCTTAAAAAGTGTAATTAACCAAAAAGTGAACAACTATTGGTGCTTTTGTCAACAACCTATAGTGAAAAGAGATGTACATGTTTTGGTACCCGCTCGGTTATAGGGTCCTCTCCCCTAGATCGGCTGTCAATGTCGGAGCCATTTTAGCTGGAAGTTTAGCAGAATTTATGTCGTACCATGTAAGAAGCACGTAGCGGTTTAGTGGGCACATAGCAAATCACGATTTAATAGGAGACACATAATTCTCAACTTTAAAATTACTGAATGAGTCGCGCTCAATATAGTACCAATGTACTGTACACAGCTATTAAACAACTATTCAATGCATTGCAGAAATTTTGTGGCTCACCCCTTCGGATAAGTATACATGTAGTTTTATGGAATACCAACTATATAAAATTTTGTTAAGCATTTTCTTGATGTTAAATTTAGTGTCTGCAGGACTGTATTTACATTTTTATAATTACGCTGAAAGGCGTGTTCCAAAGCCGAGTGGGAGCGGTTAACTCTAAGATGTACCACACCAATCAAACCTGCATACATCAATGTTGTTTGAAGAAGATTATCCACCATCGATATATTTGAAACCGTTGCTTATTAACACTTTTTCATTGGTTGGTTTGTACTTGCTATTGTTGCGACATCACTAGTACAAAAGACATGGATTTTCTCATGACACAGTCACACGGTTCCACCCTATACAACAAAAGGGTCTCCAGAACTCTACGTAGACTACTTTTCACCCTTGGATTTCAACGCATGTACACCAATGTCCAATACAATCGCCACAATGCATCAGGAGATTGTAGCAAGGATTACGTTGATGGCAGGATACATTGGAGACACGTTTAACACGATAACTACATTTGCTTGGAGTTGATGTCATCAACACTAAGTAACCATTCGCTTCTCTCGACGACATAGAAGTAGTGCAAATTATTACGGAGGAAGTAGGGAACCAGGTGGAGGATGGATATGTGCTAGTGATATGGGCACTAGTGAGGTATAACAAGACAAACATTGATGATGTGTGGGAGGTTGTTCGATATGTGCATTGCCTTTGAATCCTTTTGGTACTCACTACCAGTGGCATACACCTCAACCATAAGCTTAAAAAATCCAGAGAGTGGGATATGGTGATTTCCATGGAGATGGTGACATGTGTGTGCAACCTCGAATGTTTGGATCTACACTTTTGGAGATAAGCTCTCCTTTCTTTAAGGCCGGGAAGAAATTTTAATGTTTATTTTGCTTATCTATAGTATCTTGTAAATAAAAAAGATAGAGAATACATTAGAATTAATGACAACGTAACTTGTTCCTCACCGAATTAGTATGGAATAAATTATAAAAAAATTATGTGCTTTTTTCTCCTAAATTAAATTCATCTTTTCACTTGCAACTTTAAAAATATGTAAGTTGCCCACATTTTATTTGTTAGTGTACCATCGGGCACTTCTACACATTATTTTTAAAAAAATACAAAATGGAAATCCATTACTAAACTTATTTTTCCCATTGTAATCATTTATGGCTTCCTAGAATTTTTGTGGTCATATGTCATTGTATACACAAAAAAACAAGTTAGCAACAATTTCCAATTAGTGATATGAGAAATTATTTCCACTAATTATGACCCTGCTATCATGGTAGATTTAAATATGACGATCGCATGTGCCTCTCAAATATTTTTACGCCAAATGCATGTTCCCAATGAGAATATAATGGATCAAGCTTGGGTGCATTTGAGAGCAACAATATAAGGTTTTTCATTGGCACTTGCATTTTCAAGTTGGCACCAATGCATTGTATTGTACCTTGACATTTGCATGTATGCCATTTATCAGTCTTTTTGCGTTCTCCAAATATTATAAAGGGGAGGGCTACCACTTTGTGCCGGTAGGCTATATCGTCACATCCATAAATAAGTTGTGAGTCATCCGTCCAAATCATGTCATTTTTGTATACTGTTAGATCGAGCTAATGTTTCTAAAAGGTAAAATTTGAGTGAATATGACTTTGAGACATAAGTTGTGCTTTTGTGCTAGTCCAAGGGTGTGAAAGTGTTTTTGCCCTTAGGAAGAGGTGCCAACAACTATTTCATTGCCTCCGCCAACAACACACATAGCGTGGCAACCTATTTTTTGAACAAATTCCTCAGAGGGCAATCAGATTCCATGCCTCCAAGAGATGTCATTCTTGATGGCATCGGTTTCGATTTCGAGGCGACGATGGAGCACTATGACGATCTCGTCAAGGTCATCTCCGCTCTCTAATCCTCCTCCGCAAAATTGTATCTCAACACCGCTACGTAATGCCCTTACTTGGATAACTCTTGAGGGTCGGTTTTGCATACGGGGGTGTTTCACTACACATGGAACTAGTTTTACAACAACACGCAATGTGAATACATGGATGGGCATGCTTCCAATCTCTTTAATGCATGGAAACAAAGGACCAATTTTGTAATAGCTGCTCCGACCCATGGTTTCTTCTCGGGCGTTTCATCCTCCACTAATGTTTCACTCGACGATGGTTTTATTCCTGTTGAAATGCTCACCTCCATTGTCCTGCCTTAGAACAAGTCCACTGCCTCCAACTATGCAGGAGTCATGTTGTGCTCCAAGTTCTACGAAGAAAATACCATAGATAGTTACACCATTTAACCTTTAGTATGAGTAATCCATTGTATTTATAGTAATTGAGTATATATTAATAGTAATACGACCATCCCATAACGAGGTGTAGTATTTTGGTCGGGCCTCAATTTCAAAACATTTAGAGATATATGTTTAAATAAATCTTGAGCATGGATACGTAATGTCCAGCTTTGGTTGTTGCCAACACAATTACGCACATGAAGACATATTAAACTAATTAGCAATTGCACATGAGTTGTAAATTATGGTGGTAGACATATTAAACTAAAGTTTCTTACTTTATTTTTAACTTTTATGTTAATTATTGGCTATTATAACAAGGATTTTTTTCGATTCCTAGGAACTTATTTTGTGCCCCATTTTGTCATGTAATTCCAATCCCACCATTTCTCTTTGAATTGGTTTTGGCACATCTCTATCGAGATTACTGTCATGACAGATGTGGAATGGAAATGTTAAGGCTCATCTTTTTATGAAAACGTAAAGTCTTTTTGAACACTATCATATCATGTATCAGAGCTCTAGTTAGATTAGCAATTGTCAAAAATAGAAATAATCTAAGTCTTAGTAATTTAATGACAAATAAATACTTAAATTTTCATCAATAATTGCTTGGTGTCCACTACCATGACAACAGTTGATAAGATTGTGAATTGCTACGAGGTTTTGAAAGCATTAAAGAGAGTAGTATATTTGGGTGGGGTAAAAGGAACTGCACTACGGGAGATAGTGAAGGCATATCCTCACATCCACAGGATTGACCTTGATCTCCCCATGTTATCACAACAGCTCCTCCTACTCTAGCTTTTTATTTCTTTTCTCCATTCTTCACCAGAGATTAGAAGTGTGTTATCCTATCGTTTACAAGAAATATTTTTTTACGGGTTTTGAGCATGTGGGCTGTAACATGTTCCAGAGCATACCATGTGCAAACACCGTATTTGTCAAGGTACTAACTCATTTTTTGTTGCACAATGTTTTTACTTTTGGAAAAAGAAGAAATATATTACACGTTAAAAAATGAGTGTGATGATTTGGTGAAACAAAATGTAATTGTGAAAAGGGATGACAAAAGTTGCAACAAATTATTGGCCAATTGGCCGATTGTCACATGATGTTGGGGTAGTTGGACCATTCAGTTTCAAATTGTTTCACATTTCCAAAAAAATCACATTATTTCCCCTTTCCTTTTTCACCACCCTCGCACTTCTCCACACTCTAACCCCTTCTTCCCCTTCCATTGTTTTTGCACCTCTAATTTGACTCCTTTATAAGATCCCCTTTAGCATTTCCATCGTACATTTCACATATGATTACTAGTGCCCTTACCTAGCTAATTCATGATAAACCAATCAACGATTATTTACATCTTCTGGTACATGGTCATCGATTGATTAAATTTGGATCATTTTTCATGAATGGTAGATTTGACATGCACTACTAGCAGGTGAAGAGTTCATCCATTAATGTAGTTATAGTCAAATCCATTGTTTGCATATGTCCTATGAAATGCATTGACATTAGATTCAATGTGGACTATTACATATGTTTGTCTTCCACTACATACTTTTCAGATGACGTGTTGTAGTTTAACTTGAGGTGATGTGCCCTTGGCGTGGAGTGTAGGAAAACTCTATATTGTATTGTCACATTTCGTGTTCTATGTTTTTTAAGGCAGCTAAAACCCTTCCTTTGTTTCATGGAGATACAGGTTATTCACCTCCTCCATGGTGATGTAGTACCTATGGCAGTGAAACTAGATCGTGATAAGGAAGCTCTAAATTTTTCAAATTTGAAGCATTACAAAGGGGTGAGGAAGCATCTGTGGGGGGAAATTCAAGGCAGAAATAAGTGATTGAACAAAGCAGGGAAAGAGGACGTGGTTGGGTAGATTCAACACAACAGAATTAGTAGCCATGGCATATGACAAAGTTAATTTCAAAATAAGGGGAGGTTGTACATTTCTTAACTTTCCAGTGGAAATGATGTCCATGATATTGGTACATGATGAGATTGTATTATTAGTTGGTGGGATCAACAGAAAAAGAGGGAGTGAGTTAATATATCCCGAAGATCAGTAACCCCATCTCAAATGGTTGAATACTGAACAAGTTGATATTTTTAGTTGTAATGGAATGGAGGGAGATTCATATTATTTGGACTAAATTCTTATCTATGGACTCCAAGGGATTCCTTTACTTGTTATGTTAAAATATGGATAGATAGTCTCCCTTAACTTGAAATTAACTAGTAATATTATATGCAAACTCGGTGATTCATTCTCCTAGACGAGGCTAACATACTTATTCTTTTGGTTACACTAAAAAATCACTTCACAATTTCAGATCATGTTGTGAATAAAAAGGTTTCTTGTTATGGAAAGATAGATAATTGTCATGAACTTATATTTTTTCAAGAAATCTTTTTATTGATTACTATATAGATATGGTTTTCTTGACGATAGATCCTTATTACGAATATTATTATTAAAAAGATCGTAGAGTGCTAAGTAAATTTTAGAATGTTTTGTGTTCCTTTGCTTAATTCAAAATTTGTTGTGATGGGGTACATGTAAGAAAGGGTTTGATATTGTTATTTTATCTATGCATGGTGATGATGAAGGTAAAAATGATCAATGCAATGTATCGAGAAATCTACATAAGTTGGGAAGATGGGAAATCCATGTTATGCTAATTTATCTAATAGTCTTGTTACAGGTAGACAAGAAGGGCCAGGTCTGATCACGAACATGTGAATTATAGAAATTACACTATTGTTTTTTAACGATATGGCAAATATTATTTGATGAGGATTTCTTGAAATATCTTTCATTATTTCTTAGAGAATTCATACCAGGTTGTGACAATTTAAAATCTTTTATTTGTCATACATTCTAGAAAATTTTGAGATTAATGGTAAGAGAAATTTAAAAATATATTTAAAATACTTGATTGGTCTTTGCGTTTGTGGTCATACATGTAACTTTTGACATTCTTTTCTTTTTACTAAAACAAAGGTGTTGTTTTAAACACGGTTTGAAGGTTGTAGCATTTAACATACATTATCAAAATGGAGGGAAAGGATTGATTAAGTACATGGTCATTGATTAAAAAACATTCAATTTGTCGGTTTAGTGACAATGTTAATGAGTCGTTCACTCGTTGTTATTTTTAGGGGTTGTGATGATATTAACTGCCCCCATAATGCCAAGCTCCACAAGTGATTTAACACAACCAAGTTTGCATGATACAATTTGATGGTTTTATTAATTAAAAAAGGAATCTCTTTTGGGTCGACTTATCTTTGAGGAGAATTGTAAAACCTTTCTTCTTCACACTATTTTCTATGTATGGCCAAAATTCCTATGAATGCCAAGCAAATTTCAAAAACAACGGGTGGTAAAGGCACATAAATGTTATTTTGGCCTATGGCCGTTTCGAATACTTTTAATGAGCTTACATGTTTCATTTCATAGTTTGGATGCTAGCTAGATAACTTCAACAATTACACCATGAAATATAATAAAAAAATTTAAAAATAAGAAAAACTGACTAACAATGACAAAAAAAAATGTCATTGATAATAAAGTTTGGCTTCCAACATGCCACATTCCAATAATGTTGGAGTTATTGAGGTAGTCGACAGTGGCCTCGACAATGACGTTGAGATGTTGAAGTTGAGATAAACATTTTAGCCTGTTTTGTTAGGAAAAGAATATTTAGTGCTTACATTAATGAGCAAATATATTTATATGGAATGTAATGATATTGTAATACGCGAAACTGTCAATAAACTACTCACGTAAATAGGAGTTTGGTAAGAGATTTAAGGAGACTATGTTACAAGTTGTTAGTAAGTGGTTATAGGAGAGGTTATAGCTTTACTTGTTTGTAGGAAATGTTTGCCTATATATTTGGGTAAGTAGTCTTGAAAGAAATATAGTGAAGAATCATTTGTTGTGTATTTTTGCTCTACCATTTCATGTTTTCATTTTACTTTTCATTAATATGCCTTAGGATGGTTTGATGCAGGGACTTCATTTTGGAATACCTTAATTCACATTATTTATGAAAGTGTAAAATGATTCTAATCTGATTGGGATCGAATGTTTGTTTCCTTTTTGTTGCTCATGTCTGCTTCAATCCTTTTAGTGGTTATGATGATGCCACCTATAACGTATTGAATTCACCTTTTTAGATTATGTGTGTGACTAAATCATGAAACTATGTGTAGAACATTTTAGATTTTGTTTGTGGATAGGCATTCAAATAATAATGGTTTGGTACATGTGGAGGAAGGAAGAGGGATTATCCACTCTGCACCACACAGTACAATGTGACTCTAATACACCACCAACAAGGCTACAAGACTCTTTTTTTTGCAGAAGGTAATTTGGCATCAGATAAAAAATTATGTCAAGTAATGTGGACCTAAAGAGAACACACACATACTTATTATAAACATGTTTACCACTATAGTGGTTGTTAACCCTTTCAAAGAGTTGTAGCCAAATTATTGTTCAATCTTAAAACATTCCATTGGGCCACGCCCGTCATTTCTGTATTCGTATTTTAAAATCTAAGATATGATCACATAGCATGTCTCTAGTCTCTTCGCTTCTTCCACACGCCATTTTTTGGGTCTCCATCAGATGAAGTCCATCCAAATATTGTTTCACAAATTGCGAGATCCACATCAAGCCAGTTCTTTTCATTTATAATCCGTAGAAACTCTTACAAAAAATACTTCAAAAAATACAATTAGACCACAAAAAAATCATGGAATCTCATGTAAATGTGAATTTTACCTTTAACGAGGTCATAAAAAGTGGTGTGTTTGAAATATTGTTCACCTCCTTTTTCACAATGTGTTTTTATGTGAATATTTAAATATTTCATTTAACTAAATAAATATACGAATAAACAACATACCAAAAACATGCAAATAAACCCAGCCAAATCATTTTTTTTCAAACATATTGGTAAAATAGGATTGTAACGTTTGTTGCAAAATTCAATCACCAACCTCATACTCGCTTTAAAAAATAAGTTGTAAATCCAAAATTTATTTTCGAAATAAAACACTTAACCTATAAAAAGGGGAAACCATCGATACCTTGTTGGCTAGATTTTCTACACAACTGAAAACCTAGGCAGTCATGAGATAAATCTCCTTCATTTACTGGTGAGGCTCCCGTGTAAGATTTTGTCGATTATATTTTCTAGTATCTATCTGTTGGTATTACTTTAACTATGTAGCTCATGAACCATAGCTAGACAGTTTTGTAGCAAGTAAGCAGCTGTAAGAGAAAGGAAAAAATCTCCAGAAGAGGAAAATAATAGGAAACAGGGGAAAGGAGAGAGGATGTGCAACCCAATCAATAGTTTACAGAGTTGATCGCATGTACATAGATTAAAACAAATAGATCATTAAACACATAATTCAAAGGAAAGGAAACTTTTAGATCTAGATCTAGAATAACATAAAGTTTATGAATAGATCTAGAAATAAATACGAGGCGAATGCACCGTTGACACAAAGTTCTCCAGAAATCTGTCTCTTCTCAATTCCTCAGCTTTCAGAAAGCTATCAAGGGTTTCAGCTCAAAGTCTTGAACACAAGAATGTTGATTACAAATTCTGATCTTTTAACCCTTAGGTTCTTCCTCTATTTATAATGTATAAAGGGCAATTACAAATAGGAAGCTTTAAATGAATTCCCACATGCGGAAGCTATGAAAAGGGAAACAACTGGAAATCTTCCTCCTGGAATTCCTCTTTACATGACATGTACAATTTATAACTGAAAAATAGAACCTTTTATTTTGCATGTCTGCCACCTATTTTCAAGTAATTGATTTCTTCAAGTAATGACTTTTAAATCAATCACTTAAGTTTTATAATTTAATTGATTACTCAATTACTTTGTCGGAGAAAAGAAGAGAACGAATAAGAAAGAGGAAAAGAAATTAGAAGAAAACTCCAACACTTCCAGTGTTGTTCTTTTTCCATATTTTGCATGCAGTTGACTTGTTCACCTTTGATTCTCACCAAACTGGATCTGGAAGCAGGTGACTATGATTTCCTTGTGGGTATTATATTTGCCTTGTCTTCCCTCTTATCCTTGAAGCTTTTGTAATTCTTCTTCAGTACATGCAAAGTAAATTCAATGAAGGCTTCAACTGGAAGATTGAGGGCACATGCACAAGATCTTGGAAGGAATTTTCCATGCATTGACTTCTACACGGGCTATGTTGGAAACAAGAGGATGAATTTTTTTCGGAAGCCTTTGCAATTATGAGATCTGGATCTGTCAATTAAATCTGTCACAGATTCAGGGCCTATGTTTGTATCATTGACTTCAGAAAATCTGGAAGCTATGCATGATTTCGTTGATCATTTTCTTTCATCATGCTTCATCATGTCTAGAACAATCTTTATCTGGGCTCTTTTTCTTTTAATTCTGTCAGAATCCCTTGCAATCAGATCAATTTGTGCAGATCTGACAACTTCTTCATATTCAAAAGATATATTCAATGTACCTGACATTGATTTGAGCACCTGTGATGAATACCTGCAAATTATTCAGACAAAGATGAAGTCCAGAGCATGAATACTTGATTTCTGTCACCAAAAATCTACATATGAAGCCTGTTGCCCTAAAATTTGAGGTTTTGCTTGCATGCAAAGCAAGAAAAAATATTATTTAATTCCCCAGAGCACTTATACCAACATGTAGATAATTATCATAGAAAGAATCAAGCCATTCCAACCCTAGGCGCCAAACCTTGAAGCTCCCTGGCAATGAAAAACACTCTTCAATGCAAAAAACTCCTTCCTTTGGCACCAAAACCTGTCTAGGCTGCAATCCTTAGCAAAAAGAATGAATTACTTCTTTATTATGACAACCCATGCTTATATACCCCTCAGCATTCTATTTTTAATAATTACCCTTCCTATTTTTCGCAATTTAATTAATAAACAATCATGTTTATTCACCCAAATTGGGCACCCAATTATGCATGTTGCTGGTTACTTTTAAATAAATTTATTTTATTTATTTTGTTGGTTAGCATGTATCCTTGACTTCTCCTTAGCTCTTCCACTTGCATTGACTTTCCTTCTATTTATGACGCCAAAATTAGGTGAATAAACCATTAATAAATATTATTAAATGCATTGTTATTCACCCAAGGTGGGTTGCATTTTTTAGAAAGTGTAATTTCCAAAAATAGGAAGTCAACTTTGATGGGAATTTCTACCCTGCGCTGCAGCTCCAAAAATCTCCTCTTTCACTTAAGTTGTTTGACTTTCATAATGGGAATTTTTACCCTACAAGGCAGGTAAGAAATTTCCTCCGGTGCTTTAAGTGATTTTTCTTTTATAATGGGAATTTTTACCCTGTAAGGTAGGTAAGAAATTCCTGCCTGCCTACCACTACCAAAATTCTCATTGCAGCTTAAGTGACTTTGACTTCATGGGAAAAAGTAACCTGCAAGGCAAGTAAGAAATTCATGCCTGCCTACTACTACTAAAAATCCCATTGCAACTTACACTCATTAATTCCAGAAAATGTGACTTGCCTGGGAGAGGCTTTTTGTGCATGACTTCATCTTTTTCAGTCAGAAGCTTGCATTTTGAGGCCGATTACTTATGGTGTTGTGTCAATAGATGATCTCCAAATGCTTCATGTAATTAAATAGACTATATTGGTGAAGGAATAGACCTAGGGGAATTTCACAGAGAAACTGCGGAGAAAATCGGAGAAAAATGCAAAAGAAATAAATAAAAGCGAAAAACGTTGCCAGAAGTTGCAAACAATGCCCTGAATTCATTCCTAGTGAAAACCCTATTGAGATGAGTGAATACTGCCATGCAAAACTTCAACAGGATTCAACCGGAGCACAATTTACTTCAAACGGGGCATTATTTATTCAATAAATAATTAAATAAAAATTTCCTGCAGACAACACTTGGCAGAGGGATAAAATGAGTTTCGACATCTAGGTATTTGTCGAAATTGGCTCATATGATTCACTGGGAATATCTTAACGTAAAATAGACATCTTCTGACAATAAAAACATGAAAAGACCCATTATTTTAAAAGAATGAAAAAACTTTAAACATGGGGTAGTCTCAGATTTCAGGGTCAAATCTGGAGACACCATACCTAAACAATAAGAAATATAGAGGCATTCATTAACATGAAGTTGACAAAGGTTATCCACAACTAAGGCTTCAAGCATAGGTCATCCAAAACTATCTAAATAACCCTCTTTTTTAGGACTTAAGTTTTATATGGTAAGTGTCCATCCTTTTTTTAAAAATCAGGGAGGCATCCCTAAAAGGATTTTCCACTGAGGGAGAGTGACAGTCTATGACAAAATAATTGTCAATCAAACTCAAATCCCAAGGCCTAAGCTTTTTAGATGGACAGGTTGGGGAGTCTTTGACCCAATCGTAAGGAGTAATACAATGAATAGGAAGATGACATTATTAATGGAGAGATGAGAATAACTTCATGCGATAAGATAATTAATGGTGGCGGCACAAAGACATTTAACTCCTATAGACACCTATTGTTGGTTACTTATCACTGATAATGTCAGTATTAAATTAATCCCTTGAATCATTACTTGTGCACCTATTCTGAGTGTAATTGGGCTATATCATAATCCATAATAAGCCCTATTGCAAGACTTTCTCTCCTTGTTACAGTGTTTAACTACTTACAAAATGCTCATATCAATCAAAACTAGTCCATTACTCCTTATTATCATGCACAAAGCTTCATAACCCCACTCCTCACTATTGGGTTGATCTTAATGAAAAATTATAGCTAGTGAACCTTATATAAGAAAGTCTAAGACACTCATTTACCCACTTGACACTTTCAAGACCTCCTCGAGTATAAAACACTCATAAGGAAAGAAAAACTTTCATAATCTTCCTGAAAGCAAAAGAATACATTAGGATCAAACCTTATTGAAGCACTCTAAGTTAGGTCTTAAATTCAATCTTCCCAAATCAAGAACCCATAAATCCAAATCAAGCACAAGCAAGTCAATTCAATTCAAAACAATTATGATGAAGTGTTCAAATCTATCAAATATAGTTGTATCCATGCTATATTATGTCACATCTCTAGGTGGAGAACTACATATGATTTGAGGCCTCTTGAGATTACTGTCAATGTAGGTGGTGTACATATTACCACTAATAGTTTTTGTAAAAAAAATTACCAAAGATTAGGGTTTTAGGTCAAGGTGGTTAATATTAAAGGGTTTTACACATGATCAAAATCTAATATCTAACTACGAGCCATATATCTGTCATTCATAGATGTCTTAGAAGTTATAGACTCATTTGCAATGCATACCAAACCATCCAATAGGAACAAACCATCCAAGTATCTAGTCATGTGCATAATAGTTGTGTCCTTGAGCACCGTGCAATTTTAGAATTAAAGACAAACAATTAGTCTCCAAACCAATCAAAAATTAAGTGCAGCCATTGCCTTATGTTTTACTCTATTTTTCATGTGTCTCAATTGAATGCAACTTCTCAATATCATTTTACATGTATTGTTAGATTTGAATTTTGGAGCATTTACTTGGATTAATTTGATTGCATATTATTTTCTAAGATTTTTATCCCCAATTAGGGTTTTCAAGATTTAATTTGGGTAAATCATTTGGTGAACCCGTGTATTTATTGAATCCTTTACCTATTTAGATTAGGTCCCCTATCCCAATTAGGTCTTTTGGTCTTGCAATAAGGCATATTATGGATTAGGACATGAAAAGTAGTGGCTTGATGTTGATCTCCCAATTTGCGAACAATTTTTGGATCCTCTTCGTCTGAAGATGACCCAAAAAAATTAGTGAGTGGAAGAAGCGTATAGAGTAGATACATGTTTAATTAATTATGTGATCATATATTAGATTTTAAAATATTAATACGATGTGGTCACATTCCTCCATCCACTGGGGAGAAGATTCGTATGTTTTAATCAAAGATGGTTGTATGCAGATTTCTTACTTTCCTATAATTACTCGATATTTTATTAAATTAGGGCCAATCAAATGTCACAAGGAGCAAGCATTGTGGTTGGGTTTCAAACTAGTAACCTATTAGATTTCCCCCTTTTTCTATTTTGACTATTTTAATCACAAATTGCACTCATATGAATAATGTAAGTGACATATAGAAAATAATGTGGAGCACAGGTAGTAGATATTATTTAAGTAAGAACACTTTGAGCCATGGAATAGGTCAGTGACATGTACATATTTAATTCCCACCTTATTTGTAACTTTCCATTCATGTATTTGTATTACTTAATAAATTATACATCATCCAATAAAAATCCTTGATGCTGACGGTCATTGACAGAACTCATACAAGAAGTTCATGTGGGAAAATAGGTTAGGTTTAAGGGCGCGAATGGAAAAGAAGAACCCGCATGCGGAGAGCAAGTTCATCATTCAAAACTTAGCTGATTTTGAGCATGAATAACTATTTTTAGAAGATGGCATGTGGAACACACCAATGATGTAGAGACGTGCGCGCCACACATTGTCTATCTTTAGAGGATCGGATCGAAGCATTTTGCATGGAGATGAGCTAAGAATAGGATTGTTACTTCAGTTAACTATAAGAGATCTATAGATATCACACTTGCATGTGTGGTTATGCCCGTAAACGGTGCGTGACTATTAATAGCATGTGACCTATTTTCAAAATATATAAGCGGTGAAGGGCAAGTCCCCAACATATATATATATGATGTGAATCACATAGTAAGATATATAGAGATATATAGGTATATGCAGAGCGTAAGAGGTAATGATTGGATTACTGTATCAGATCCATGTGCACATCGGTATAGAATGCCATTATTGTAAGGAGCTTCTGTGTTTATTAATAGATGGGAGTTATTGGTTGAATCTAAGTGTCATTCCTGTGTGTAATTGAGTAGTGCATGTTCTTGTTTCAATCATGATTATTGTTTAATTTTGTTCTTTCATAGATCTAAATATGACATGCATTGTAGAATGATGGATTAGTTATGGATCTATATGTTTCTTCCTTCTTCACACTAACATCCTTCTACATCAACCCTAAGGAGGGACCTGGTACCTTTGCGCACTTCGGGTGAGCACTCAGTCTAGGCTGAGTGATGTGTCAGCGCATCTAGGGTATTATCTAGTAAATTCTAGGTTGGATCATTGGTTCTGTTGTCGGGACCTCTTTTTCACTTGTTTTCTGGATGGTTCACGATGAAGACGTACAGGTTAACTCTATTAAGTATTGAGGAGTGGGTACACGACCTAGAGGAAGAATATGCACAACGGTTCAACAATGGACCTGAGTTTAACGCACACACTTGGGTAGAACAGAATCTGTATAACAACTTATATGAGATATTTTTCGCCATCTTTCTAGTAAAATTATACGAGTGACTAATTACGTATGAATCTAAGCAGAATTGGATGTATCACGCACTTGTCTGGACATAGGAAGAATTTCAAGCCATGTTAGTGCAAAATCACAGCACCCCCAAATGAGTTCTATAGATCTGCTTTTCTAAGGCAAAGTCATTTGGTGTGATCCGCATAACATTGAACTTTCCCCAAGGTGTGGGACCTTGCAAATGGAAAAGCTCTCCAGATTAAAGGTTGGTTCCTATTCCTCTGTTTAGGTGCATACGTGAGAACTTGCAGAGGATCTATCTCTATACCTAATCTAAAATTTGCCAAGGAGACAGGGATAAAAAGGGATATAAGAAATAAGAAATGACTAAACTACAAGGTGATGCACCGAAGGAATGATGAACATTAGTTTTGCTGATAGACACAAACCAAATAAAAATACATACAATAATCAAGCACAAATAACCATATTTATAATGAAAGACCAGATGTGAGCAGAAGAGACAAAAAGGATCTAGAATCGATCACAAACATGTTTTATTGCTCTGCAGATTGATACAATGCATTACAAAACAACCAGGAGGCAAGAACATACTACAATTTTAATGGAAGGCCTGAACTCCACAAATTCTTTTGCTAGAAGGAAAGGGGAGCCTGTAAAAAAAAAGAATGTCCAACCCTTTACAACGAGTCCTGAGCCTATATTTATAGATTCGATACAGACGAGAGAAAAAGAAAGAAGCGGGAAAACAACTCCAAGCTCAACCACCACTATTTAATGTCTCCCATAAAATCTGTTCCAAATCTGTCTTGACTGCATCAAATCCTTATTCGACACCTCGAAGGAGGAAGAAGCGGTGGAGCAGATCGAATCTGATCTGGTTGTTGAGGCAAGAAGATCCTGCATTAAAGGCCTGAAGACGTTTCTCCATTTTCACCTACCAAGGCCTAAAAAAATGATTTTTTATCTTTCCATGTTGTAGAGGACGTTGAGACACTTCCAACGGTGTAAGATTTGTAATATTTCAAGCCCTGAGTCAAAAGATATGCCCCTTCAAAGTTTG
Source organism: Taxus chinensis (assembly GCA_019776745.2). NCBI lineage: Eukaryota > Viridiplantae > Streptophyta > Pinopsida > Cupressales > Taxaceae > Taxus > Taxus chinensis. Next base: position 91,954,889 of record CM034154.1, on the reverse strand, counting down.
TATCGGGTCCGTACAAATGGGCGGGAAAACAGTTTGAAAAATGGATCTCCTTTTTAATACGGGGCACGTGGCAGCCAGATTAGGGAAAAATCAGGTTTGTGGGTCTGTGATTTATCTCTTTCCCCCTTTTCCGCAAAAAATGCAAAACTCAGAAAACTCCCGCGGCCCCGACGCTCTGCTTGGACACGTGGCACCCTTTGGTTGGTTGGGGAGATGCGCTTCAATTTTTATCTCTGTGTCTTTTGACAAAAGAAAAATTTTCACCTTTTCCTCTGACTCCCCGCTTTGACCTTGACTCGGGCTCAAACACTGACTTTTTCCTTTGGGTGGAGTTGTGGCCCATTTTGTAACTTTTACACCTTTGGAATAACAAGGGGAAAAAGACCAACTTTCCCCCCGATGGCCCACTTTAGTGCTGCTAGTTTAGGCTTACCACGTGTGGTGCTTCCTCCGTTGCCTGCCTAATTTCTATATTTTGGTTAAGTCCTTTGCTCGGTAGGGTCATATTTCTTGACTTGGGACATGTGGAATTCTGGCACTCATCTAGAAACCCTCTCTCAATTTGATCCTTGAATTAGCATCATTTGGACACTTGGTACTCTCCACCAGTCTATCCCATGCATTGACTATTCAACTAACTCTGCCCCTTCTTTTCTGACCCTGCTATTCCATTGTTGAGTCTACTCTGTCATTTGGGTCTCTGCCTTTGAAAACTGGATTTAAGACATGGAAACAGCTTGACAGAGTCCAATTTTGGACTCTTTCCTGCATAGGGTCATTTAATCTTTCTCAGCCCCTCTGCCACTCCATTCTTTGAGTCATTGTTGAGTCTACCTACGACCTATTTACAAGATCTGAATGATTTTTCTCAGGTTCTTTCTATGCGGGGTCATGGCTGATCCAATATTTTCCTGGGGGTGAAATATGGATAACAATTTGGTGACTCACAGGGGTATCTGCCTGCTAGATGAAAAGACCAATTGCCTTGTCATAATCGTTGGGCATGGAGTCGAAAACAACGGTCTGATACTGATTCTACCTCTGATTCATGAGCCCGGCTGTTTGCACTCTCGATTTTCATAAGAAATCTCGAAACAAAGGTTTCTGAGAGTAGAAAATTGTTTTGACCCGGGGCTTCATCTGTCTCTCTGAATGGACTACATAAGAGCAACAAAACAACACCACAACTATATACAAAATTTTAAATCATACATACTCCAAATAGAACATGCAGAGCATGCAAAGCACTTAGGAGAAAAGCAACCTAAACTACAACAAAACAATGTGCACAAGCACTTAGAGGAAAAGAAATTAACTAATATGTACAAGGTGATAACCTTCCTTCTAGTAGTAGTGTTTAAGATAGATTCCATTTACTGGAATCTACAATTCCTCACCATCCAACGTAGACAATTGGAAAGCATTGCTACTTTTACATCTTGTGACCATGTAGGGGCCACTCCAAATGGCATCAAACTTGGAATGCCTTCCTGGTTTTTCCCGATCTGCATCCCATTTCAAAACCAGGTCTCCTTCCTGGAAGGTCCTTGTTTTTTCCTTCTTGTCAAAGCATCTCTTGATTGAGGCCTGATCCTTCTCTATTGCTTGGAGTGCATGCTCTCTAGTTTCTTCCAATTCTATCAGCTCCGCATACCTGGCCTCCATCGGTTCAAATTCAGACATCTCTAGTTGCTTCACGAGCTCCAATGTTGGCAACTCAAGTGATATAGGCAACACTGCCTCTTTCCCATAGACAAGTTTGAATGGAGAGCTGCCTGTAGATCTCTTGGGTGTTATCCTATCAGCCCATAAGGCCGATTTGAGCTTTGTGTGCCAGGTTCTCTGATTTTCATCAAGAGTTCTTCTGATGATCTTTAGCAGGTTCTTGTTTGTGGACTCAGCTTGGCCATTACCTTGAGGGTAATAGTTTGATGAAGTGCTCAAGTAAGTCTTGTTCTTAACAGCCCATCCTGTGATCTTGGAACCTATGAATGCCAATGCATTGTCTGATATAATGGTGGCTGGCACTCCAAATCTGGTCACTATCCCTTCATAGAAATCTAGTATACTAGACTCATTAGCTTCCTTGAGTGCCACTGCCTCGGTCCACTTGGTGAAATAGTCTGTTGCTGTCAGAATCCATTTGTGGCCTTGGCTCGAATTTGGATTGATGACTCCAATGAAGTCCAATCCCCATTACATGAAAGGTTGGTCGACTGAAATTGGGTGCAATGGAAGTGCTGCTAACTTTTCTTTGCCTTTGAAGAATGCACAATTCTTACACTTTTTGATCCATGCATAGCAGTCACTAAACACTCTGGGCCAATAATAACCCACCTTCATGATCTTGAGTGCTGTCACCCTTGGTGCAAAATGGTCTCCAACTGCTTCAACATGGAATTATTGTAACGCTCTCTCAACCTGATCTGTCTCAATGCATCTCAGCAGAATGCCATTGATGTCTCTTTTGAACAAGACACCATCAATAAGAACATATGGGATGGCCTGTAGTCTGAAATGTCTCCTTTTTTATTTACTCATCCCATGAGGACACATGCCTATTTGAAGGAAGTGCACCATGTCTTGAGTCCAACAAGGAGTAGGTACATCATTATTTCCTTCCTCTTGATTATCCTGTAGAACAAAAACAACCTCCTTTTCACTATTTTCTTTGTCTTGTTGACCTGAGGCTAGTTATTCACATAACCCCTTCTCACAGACCAACTTAGTGACCCTGATCTCAATTTCATATTCCATGACACGAGTGATCCATCCTACACATTTTTCATTCAGATCCTTGCTGAGAAGGAATTCTTTAACTCCCGCATGGGAGACCAACAATTGGATTTTATTATTTGAAACCAGATGCTTAAACTTATTTAATCCTCTTATTACTTCCAGGAATTTCTTTTCGATGAAGGAGTATCTCACTTCATAGTCTTCCAGACCTTGACTGAAGAAAGCAATTGGTTGTTCTGTACCTTCTTTGTTCTGCTGAACTAAGATTGCAGAAATTGTGTCACTGCCACCAAAGGCATACAGTATGAAGTCTTTAGAGAAATCTGGATTCACGAGAGTTGGGGCTTGTGATATAGCTTCTTTGATGGCCTCAAAGCTTTCCTTTCCTTCAGTTGTCCACCTGAATGCTAAGCTCTTCTTCAACATCAACGTTATTGGCTTAACAAGGGTAGAAAAGTTTGGTACAAACCTGCAGACAAAATTGATTTTTCCCAGGAAGCTTTGAAGAGCTTTCTTGTGGCTTGGCAATGGCAATGCTCTTATTGCTTCAACTCTCTCCAGGTCAATTGCCAATCCTTCCTTTGATACAATATGGCCTAGAAGCCTGCCCTCATGGGCCAAGAATATGCATTTTTTAGGGTTCAATGATACCCCAAAACTCCTACATCTTCGAAACACCTGCCTTAGGTGGAAAAGGTGGTCTGCTGCATTTTTGGAAAACATCGTAATGTCATCCAGATAGATCAGTACTATTTTGTTGATCAATCCTTTGAATTCCATATCCATTTCCCTTTGAAAATTGGCTCCAGCATTGGACAATCCAAATGGCATTTTTCTGTAGGCATAGGTGCCCCATTTGGTGGTGAAAGTTGTTTTGAACTGATCATCTTCTTTCACCATGATCTAGTTGTACCTTGAGTAGCCATCTAGGAGGGAGAATCTCTCTGATCTAGACACCACTTGCAAGATCTGCTCCATTGAAGGGAGTGGGTAGTGATATTTGAGGGAAGCTCTATTCAAGTCCCAAAAATCTACACACAACCTAATCTCTGCATTTTTCTTTGTGACTGGGACCAGGTTTGCAACCCAGCTTGAGTGTTTGATTGGAAATATGATACTTGCCTCTATCATATTGTTTAGCTCTTTCTTAATCAAAGGCTTAATGTGTGGATTGACTGGGCTTTGCTTTTGACCTGATCGGCTTAGCAATTGGATCTAGTTCAATTATGTGTTGTGCTAGCTTTGGATTGAACCCTCTTAGGTCTTCATAGCTCCAAGTCAAATACATCTAGAAATTATTGGAAAATTTATATGAATTCATACCTTTCTTGCTTGGTGGCCAATTTTCCAATTTGAATTGTTTTTCCTTCTCCTCCTGGGATTGACTATGAATCTTCTCCTTTGATTTGTATGTTAGCCTTCTCTTTTTTAAACTAATGATTAGGATTGAAGATAGAATCCAATGTCACTAAGCCTTTGGGAAGCTTGTTTGTATGTAGCTATACTATTTGATTCCCGTATTGCTGCTCTAATCTATTTTGATTTCTAGTTGAGAATTCAGCTTCTTCTTACAAAAAATTAATGATTTGCTGATCATTCTCAAACACCTATGCCAGTATGTGTTGTTATCTGGCACTGCTAGGCCTCATAAATATATGGATATGTGGATGTTCTTTGTCTCTTTTTTATGCTGTCGACCACATCAAATGTTGCTCCAACTGCTGTAAGCTTATCAGCAGCTTCATTCTCCTTCCTGGGTATGGACACAATGTTGAAGGCCTTGAAATCTTCCATGAGATCCCATACCCTACTCTTGTAGTTATTGAGTAGGTCATTCTTGACAGCATTAAGTCCTCTGACTTGATTGACAACTAGTTCATTGTCACCAAACACTTGCAAGTTATTGATTCCTAGCTTCCTTGCCCGATGAAGACCATGGACCAAAGCCTCATATTCAACAATGTTATTTGAGTAGGCAAATTGAAATCTGAAGGTTGAATTATAATGAGGCGCGCCTCATTATACATCGAAATTGAATATTACAGAATATAATTGTTTAGGAATAGATTTGGTGAAAGATGGCAGACCTAGCAGTAGAAAGGAAGAGAGAGGAAAGGAGGCTTAAGTATAATGAGGTGCATGAGAGGGAGGTAGAGAAGTATCGTACTGTTGTAGAAAGTATGGAATTGAGGAGAGAGATGGCTTGTGAAGGATTTGAAGCTAACATAGAAGATGTGGAGCCAGAGCATTAGGAACTCCCCCATCTTGGAAATGATGACAGAGATCCCCCCTTGGCTTCACATAGAAGTGTGCCAGCAAAGACTACCTGGGTTGTGGGAAAACATCTTAATACACCTTGTGACCTAGCCCTTGTGCTTGGTTTTCCCATATATAGTATAATAAGTAACCGAAAAGATAACTTAGGAAGTAGGAGAGCAGGAGTAAGTCAGGGAGCAAGTACAACAATGGTAGGACAAATGAATTCAATGTTATTTGGAGGAACATTCTTAGGCGCATCATCCACACATGATGTAAGTGCACCAAATGTTAGATTCACCTCTAGAAGTGGAACTACCTCATAAAATGTAGGGGTTCAGTATAGTACTACTATCGGAGCATAGGGGAGTGCATTTACAAGTCCTATTCCAGCTACATGTGGAGGATCAAGAGGTATAGGTGGTTCTAGTTCTGGTGGATTTGGTGGTTCTAGAGGCAAAGGAAACACAAGAGGTTCTGGATTAGGTGGTCAAGGCCCACATCAACCACAAAATATCTATATGGAGATGTCTATTCATCTTCTTGAGTATAAAGTCATAGAGGATCTTGCTGAGCATGTGCACATGTGTGAAATATTATGGCGCGCAAAAGGGATCAGGGATTCTGAGCGTAAGGCAAGTCAATTTGCTACTACATTATAGGGGTGTGCACACAGCTAGTATAGGAAGTTTGACCCTGATCAAACTTGCATGGATTATACAACATTGAAGGATGCTTTCTTTAAAAAGTTCCATATCCTTGAGTTTGAGAAGAAGAGTATAAGTGCGCTCAAGGATATTAAGCAAGGCACTACTGAGAGTGTACGTGAGTATGATGCCTATTTCAAAAAACTCCTATTTAAGATTATCTTATGATATTCACGCTAAGCTAGCATGTACAATGGGTCTATTCGAGGATTTCTTACACCATTCAAAAGGGCACTATCATATAAGACATACACTGATCCATGTAAAGCACTAGAAGAAACTTTGCATGTGATGAGGCAATTTGGGAGCATTGACACTAGTGCATTAGTCCCATTCTTGGAGGCACAGATTCTAGCTATGGAAAAATAGTTAGAGAATCTATCAGTGAATTCAACCCATGAAATGCACTCAGGGATTTGGTGTATAGATTGTGAAGTGGAAGGTCACACCAAGGATAGCTGCCCTCATAGATTTATATGTTCATTGCTGTTAAACTGTGAAATCTGTCATATAAATCATGATGCTAGTCACTGTCCTTTGTTACAGCACGCGATAAGGAAGAATATATCCTACTTTTGCAAGATTTGCAGGTCCACGACCCATGATACTGAGGATTTTCGATTGATTGGTCAGATCCATGATGTTATAGACATTGGGGTATGACAAACAAGTGTAACAGATATCTCTAAGAACAAGAATGAGCACCAGGATCAAGATCATAATCAAACGTGCTATGATAGGAATGAGGGGCGTTTTGAAGGAGGTCATGGAAGAGGACATGGATATCATGGTGGATATGGAGGACGAGGCCGTGGTGGAGGAAGAGGTGAGTTGCCTCGTGGAACATGTTATACATGCGGATCTCCTGACCACTATAGACGTGAATGTCCTCAAAATATTTCATGTTCTTTTTGTGGAAAGAACCATAGCTATGAAGAGTGCCCAGACTTATATGAGCATTTGAGCAAGCAACATAAGCAAGAAAACAAAGGCGTCAGGATGGTTAGAATCTAGTGTGCGGTCAAAGATCAGTGGATTCCCAAGATAGTAGAAGGACCTGAGGCATTAACAGTGAAGATTACTACACGAGCTAAAGCAGCGTGCATAAGAGAGGCATTGCACCAGAAGCCTATGATCACCAAGGAGGAGGTTTTACATGTAAGGTACCCTAATCCTGCTCATCAGAAGGAAGTGTACTGGGATACCATGGAAGTGCTAAGGAATCTTCAGGGTGAGATACAGTACTTAAAGGAGCAGAAGAAAGCATCAGAGATAGTCCAAACTGATATCAATGAGCTGAGAGAAGTGTGCAAAATGTTGCACCAGAAGAACATCATTCCACTATTATGAAGTTGGTTAAAAGGGCACACTCCACGCGCAAGTATTGAGACCGGATAAAAGATCCTACATGCGAATCTTCCCCTTGATAGTATTGACTATGAGAAGGAAATTACTCTGAATGTTATTGTGGATGGATGACTGCTGAGAAACATATTGATTGATACAAGTGCAGAAGTAAATGTGCTTACCTTAGATGCATGGGTACAAATGGGGAGGCCTCCATTGCAGCCATCATCTAATGTGTTGTTTATGGCAAATAGGACTAAGGCCACTCCCATTGGAGTTTTGAAGGATGCATCTATAACCATACAAAGGGCCAAATTCACTAAGGATTTTGAGGTATTAGCACTTGCAGAAGCAGATAGTTTTCCAGCCTTGCTTGGACGCCCTTGGTGTTATGCGAATAATGCTGATTTGAGATTCAATAAGGGGTATATCAACTTTGAGAACAAAGAGGAAAGGGTTGTGATACCTTTGACATATGGGAAGTCTACACCATATGTTGAGCCTCTAAGTGAGGAGGACTTAAACAAAATCTATGTATGCGTTATTCAAGACCCAGAGGTCAATGAGCCATCAAAGGAAGGCATCCTACAGTGGGTGGATTCTCATTCTATTAGTGATACTACGAGTATTGCTTGTGAAAATTGGGCTCATGGTACATATGAACTAGTAGGACACGAGGTAAAAAGCGCGGTTACGCGTAAGAATGGAATTCATTCTGTTTGATGAATAGGTGGTGCAGTACCTTGGTATACATGAGAAGAAGATATTCCTATATTTTTGAAAGCCATGGAGGCACAGTGGATAGACCAGGTCAGGAGAAGAGATATGTTAGTATATACCTTGCTCGGGACAATAGCACACTGGTGGGTAGTTTATAGAGATAATCTTATGGAGTGGAAGGAGATTAGGATCACCTTATCTACCAAGTTTGTAAGAAGCAATTCACCTACGTATATTTACACTTATAATGGTGATCAACCTATTCAGCAGTGTGAGAGACTTTGGACGACAGGACAGGAAGCGTTACCACCTTCACTCTGGGTACATAAATTGTATTCCACTCTACAAGGGTGCGCATGTGCCTAGTATGTATACACCAAACTACATTGAGAGACTGGGAATTGGCAAAATTTGACTATAAGAATGATCCAAACCTTTCACTACTTTTCTTCCCAACCTCCAATAGAAGAGGCATTAAAATTTGTTAAGCGGTTAACCGTGGGAGATAGTGCAAAGGTGGAGGAACTCATGCAGGAATTATTTGGCAAGACAAAATCAGGCGCGCATTTTGAAAAAGAAGGAGAAGACTCCATATTTATTGAACGTGCTTGTCTTAAGAAAGAAAAAGGAAAGATGGTGTACACCGTGGATGATGAGGAAGTTGAGAACCTGGATATTGAACATTCACAAGGGGTACGTGAGGTCTTGGACAGTATAGAGAAGGATACACGCGCCTATCAGGAACCAATGAAGACAAAGAAGGTCAATGTAGGATCAGAGGCTGAGCCTAAGGAGGTCATAATTGGAGACTACTGGTCAGACTCAGAGGTGGCAAATATCATTGAGTTACTCAGGGATTATCAGGACTTATTCCCACGAGGGTATCATGAACTTAAAGGCGTGCATGAATCACTTGGGGAAATGAAGATAAAGCTTAAGGACGGTGCAAGCCTAGTGAGAAAGAGACCTTACAGAATGAATCCTAATCTACACAAAAAGGTAAAATAAGAAATTGATAAAATGTTAAAATATGGAATTATTAAACCCCTTGATGAGTCAGAATGGGTTAGTCCAATGGTGATTAGTATCAAGAAGGATGGTAGAATTTGAATATGTGTGGACTACAGGGAGCTAAATGTTGCATGTGTAACAGACCCATTCCCTACGCCATTGATTGAGGAAATACTAGGAGTTGCAGGGTACGAAATATATTCATTTATAGATGGGTTTTCTGGGTATCATCAGCTTTAGATTGCTCATGATGATCCAGAAAAGATAGTAGTTTTTCCTATACTGTGATGCCTTTTGGATTGAAAAATGTTCCTACTATATTCTTGCGGATAGTTGTTCAGGCATTCAAATATTTTATTCACAACTTCTTACAGGTCTACCTCAATGATTGGATAGTTTATGGGCTTGTTAAGGATCACTGTGACAATCTACGCATAATTTTTGAATGGTGCAGACAATTGAGTATCTCTTTAAACCTCAAGAAGTGCATATTTGCTACACCTTTAGGAATACTATTGGGACACATAATTTGCAAGGAGGGATTACTTGTTGATCCAGCTAAGGTTGCAGTCATTCTAGGCATGGAAGCGCCTACCAGTCAGAGCAAGGTGCACAAATTTTTACGTCACACAGGATATTATTGAAAATTCATCAAGGGATATGCAAAAATTGCCACACCTTTAGAGGAGTCACTGAAAGGAAAAGGTACATTCTATTGGGGAGAATCGCAGCAACGCGCATTTGAAACATTGAAAGATAAACTTACTACCGTGCCTATCCTACATTTTCCTTCATGGGATAAACTGTTTCATGTGCATGTGGACGCCTCTTGCATGGCCATTGACATTGTGTTAGCTCAACCTATCGAAGGTATTGTAGATCATCCAATTTGTTTTGCTAGTAGGAAGTTGACTCCTGCTGAACAAAATTATACAACTACAGAGCGTGAAGCTTTGTCAACGATCTATGCATTGCACAAGTTTTGACATGACTTGTTAGCTATACCATTTGCATTCTATACAGATCACATGGCATTGAAGTACTTGGTAAACAAGCCTGTCTTGCAGGGGCGCATATGCATATGGGTACTCTTATTTCAAGAGTTTGACTTCACAGTTGTGGTGAAGCCACGAAAAAGTAACTCTGGACCAGACCACTTATCTAAAATTAACTCAAGAGAGGAAGCAAAAACAATTGAAGAAACCATGCCAGATGCCCAGTTATATAGGTTACATCACGCGCCATCAGAATTAGAAGACATTATTTTCTTTCTACAGACTGGTGTGGCACCAGAAGGAATGAAGGCATTAAAAAAGAAACAACTTGCTATACGTGCGGCACCATTTATGTTAATCAGTGGTGACCTCTACAAGTTAGGTAGAGATGAAGTATTATGTTGTTGTGTATTAGAGCATGAGCGCAAGGATATTATGGAAGAATCCCATGGTGGTATTGCAGGAGGCCACTATGCAGGTGACGCAACTGCTTAGAAGATCCTACTTGTTGGATTATGGTGGGATACATTGTATAAAGACTATAAATAATATTGTAGGCCATGTGACCATTGTCAGTGCCTAGGAAAACAAGGACAAAGAGATGAGATTCCTTTGAGACCAATTACTAGTGCCGAACCATTTGAGAAATGGGCCATCAACTTTGTAGGACCTATTTTTCCAGCCGCACGCAGGACTAGATCGCTCTATATCATTACTTGCATATATTCTCTCACACGGTGGGCCAAAGCAGCACCTACGAAGGACTGTACATCAGCTACAATAGTTAGGTTTCTATGGGAGAATGATCTTACAAGATATGGATTTCCTTTAAGTTTGACAAGTGATAGGGGTACACACTTTTTAAACGAAACCATCAAGATCCTACTAGATGAGTTTATGGTTGCCCACCATAAGAATACACCTTACCACCCTCAGGAAAATGTAACTACTAAGGCTTTCAACAAGATTTTGAGACAAACATTGACAAAAATTTGTGATGTTGGAAGAAAGGATTGGGATGATAAAGTATCAGATGTTATTTGGGCATATATAACAACTTATAAGAGATTGAACAAAGCCACACCGTTTCAATTGGTGTTTGGCACAGAAGTTGTTCTCCCTATAGAATTTATATTACCTTCTTTGCATATTGCATGCATTGGAGGTCTAGATGATGAGTAGGCTTTAGAAGAGCGTATTGAGAAGATGATTCAACTGGATGAGTGACAAGCCATAGCACAATGGATTCAGAAGTAGGAAAAGGCCAGGAAAAAAGCCTGGCTGGTAAAATGGTACTTCTCTATGACTCTAAGTTCTTGCGCCATCCAGGAAAACTTAAAGTACATTGGTTGGGGTCATATGTCATCACTTACATACTTGAATCAGGTGCTTGCCAGTTAGAAGTACTTGATGGAACACAACTACCCGGTTACTTTAATGGAAGTAGGCTGAAGCCCTACTGTAAATAAGTTTTCTTGGTGTTTGTAATAAGGCAACATGCCATTTAGATTAGGTTTTTATTATGTATTTCCTTCATTGTCACTACACTTTGTCAATTTAGTTGTTGTTCTTGTGTAATAAGCACATTTGCACGCATGAAGCTAATTACTATGTGAAGAATGTTTATGCACAGAGGACTGTACATAATTTTAGTGTGGGGTGGATGTAGTTATCCAAGAACAAGACTGTGGGAATTGAAAGGTGAAAGGAATAAGCTGCTATGGGTGTGCTTTAAGTAAAAAGAAGATTGCTTCTCAAAAGTGACCAAGGATGGAGATGAATGAAAGGACAATATAATGCGAGGTAAGCAAAGGCCATGATAACTACCAAGAGAAGGTACAATGATGAGGTACTCAGGTGCAAGGGCGCGTGCTGAAGAGAAGTCTGTGACCAGAGGGTAGGAAGGCGTGTTAGAAGATTATAACTGGGGCGCGAAGATGTACCACGTGGAATGAACAAATTTGGTCAATGAATGAGAGGATATTTGGTAAGTGAAGGAGCAATAAATGCATAAAAATTTGAAAAAAATAATATAAGGATGGGATGCAAATTCATTTTTACCGTTGCGACTAAGAGAATTTGAAAGAAGCCAAGTGCAAAGAGCTGAGTGATCGTTTTAAGGTGTGAGAGGCGTGTAACCAGTCATGACAAAGTGATCTGTGTGCAAAAGAAGCTTACGTCTCTAGTGGTGAAGGGTTTGAGTGAAGCAAGGCGACATAGAGGAGTTAGGGCACGAAGTTTCCACCTAGAATAGGATTGAATCGAGCTAGGTTTTGATTTGAAAATTACAGAGTTAAAGAGAAGACGATTGCAAGGTAAAAATAACACCCAAGAAGGCAGCTATAACATGAGAAAAAGGAAAGAAGAAGGTGGTCGTTGAGGAGGAAGAGATGGCATCCGAAAGTGATTTTTCAAAAATGCAATATCCAAAAGGAGTCATCATTGGCCAGGAATGGTATTCACACATCAGAAAGAGCAAAGTAAGTGAATACAATCACAGGACTTCAAAGAACAAGAAGGAGCTCGATTCCTTGCTCACTACGAGGATGAAGAAACGTACAACAGATGATATGCCAGTTTATGATGATTTAGGTGAGAAGCTTATGAAGAGAATTGGGGTCTACCAATTATATGAGCTTCCATATTTCGGGAAGTATGAGCCCTTGTAACAATGCCTCATGAGCAGAGTGCATGAGGACTTCTTCTACTTTGCAAGACGCAGAGTTAGAATCTCATTCGTGCTTATCTCAACGATGACAAGTTTGAAAGCCATAGTAGAGGATATAAAGAATGATCTCACAAATAAAGCCACAATCTTAAAGACTAGATAGGAGTTGGGGTACCTGAAGGGTCCATGTGGTATGGATATAGACAAGTTGAAGAATTTTCTGGTTGTGCAAGCAGTAGCACACCTTGTTACAAAGTTGAATGATCAGGAGTAGTGGTCATAGGTAAATACTTTGTGGTTACACGTTGCACGTAAAATGTCAAAAGGAGTAGTCTACAATATTGCAGGCTACATTGTAGAGCAAATAATTGAGGAAGCGCACACAGGAAGGAAGATCAACTTTGGGGTTGTTTCACTATCACTATTAATCATGGAAATTGGAGTACTAGACGGACCGAAGTAGAAGGTATGGGAATACCCCATGGAGAACAAATTTCCATATGAAATGTTCAACAAGTACTTATGTAAAGGATCCATGACAGATGACATCAAGCAAAGGGCGGAGAAATGGTACGACAGGATCCACGTGACATTTGGAGAAGAATGGCCCATCCCCAAGGTCTTGCCTTTGGTGGTTGGAAAGGTAGTTCAGTTTGTTGTATACCAGCATTTCTACATCGTGCGCTTCCCAATGAGAGATGGAGTCTAGAGCCGTTGGTGTAAATTGCCTTACACATTCACCGCAAGGTATTTCCAAGCATCTGTTCACAGATTCATAGACACGTGACGAGTGACATTTAATGTAGATAAGGTAGACTGCAACTACCACATGTTGAGGAAAAAGTATGTGTATCCAGGAAGAAGTGCCTATGTTGAGAGGCTCATTTCAGAGGTATTGAATATTAAGCCAATAAGTCTAGTTGTAGCAGATATATGGGCAGCATTAGCGTATCTTCAGTTGAAGCCCAAGATAAAGAACAATAAGTATGTGGAAAATGAATTCGTGCTCCCAGGGCCACCGAAATCTAAGCACACAATGGAAAACATACCAGCACAAAGGCCCATAAAAACTGTGGAAGTAGAGGATGAATAAGAGGAGTGTGAAGATATGGAGGCTTGGAGTGTAGAAGAAAGCAACCATATGATAGAAAAGAGTCACAGCGCACAACCACTCCACCTCAGGGACAAGATGAAGAGGAGGATATGAAGGTTGAGCAAGGGGAGCACAGATTTAAGAAAGTGTTCAGACGCACAAGGACTCAAGGTGGAACTCCTCAAATGGTAAGGAAATCACCTCATCTCTCTCCACACAAGGAGACCATTGAGCTAAAAAGGAGAAGAAATTTGAAGTTGGATGAAGAAGCGGAGGAATCAGGGGAGAGCGAGCGTGCATCTCCTACCCTACTCAAGCAAGAAGACAAGCCACATAACGAAGAAGAGCAAAAAGATGAAGAAGAAAGAGAGAAGGAAACCTCCGGATCCGCGCATGCGACTGTTCAAGGTGTAATAGAATAGGGTACTAACCTTGAAGTTACAATTCCCAAGGGACCTAGATCAAAGAGGATTAGTGGGGAACACAGTGCACCAATCATGGGCTATGCAGAGGACACCAGTAAAATCATCCGCACACGGTTCCAAAGCACTGTAGAACAAAAGGATTTATTTGGCTAGGAACTAATGGATGGGGATATGTCGACTATGCACACTTGAAAGAAACTCTCATGGTCAATGCATACCCACATGGATGAGCCTGACTTTGATGTATGCGAAGAGTCATGTGTTTTCAAGACAGATGAAGAAGGCACCCCAAGCTAGACATATGACAGTAGAGCCTACTGTCATGTTAGATGAGCAGGTCAACAACACATTGGTGAAGGTTTCTACTGAATTTACAAGAAGAAACATGGACAAGGCCGCAACAATCAGAGCGTTGTGTGAGGAGTTAAAGATGAAGGATGTAATGATAGCGCCCTTAACCCAAGAGAGGGACTTAGCGTAAAAGAATAACGAAGTATTTATCAACATCGCAGAGGAGATTGGAGACAATGTCATAAGAGCTAGGCCACACTTGGAGCCCAAGGTACCACAAACATTTCCCTCAGTGATACATTATGTAGGAAATTTGGTGGACCTGGTGCTTGAAGATGAACCTCTGCGCATGCCAACACCAAGGAATCCTGAAAAAGAGGTAGAAAGGGATAAGGATGCAGTAGTCAGAAAGATTGCATCATACGATGGCTTACTGCAAGCGCTCCAAGAAGAATTGAAGAAGGTGGATCATGCCTTAAATATATGCACAGCTCCAAAGGCATTAATCAAGGTAAAGACTCTGGAAGAAGATGATGCAGTCCAAAAGGCCATGAAGGATGATACCTTGGGCCGTGCAGAACGGTTAACACTCGTAAAGCAAAAGCATGGATCATGCCAACACTCGTAAAGCAAGAGCCACACAAGGAATGATTAGATGAGCTTGGGAAACTCATTGCACAAAAGATGGATGCGTTGGAAGGAAAACATACTGCAATGTCCAACATTATGTTGGTATTGCAGAATGAAAAAGGTGAAGTTACCCAAGATGAACTGGAGTCTATTATGGTGGACGTACCAGAGCAAGCATAGAAAGCATTCATCGAGTGGCAAGCTTTAGAGGCCGTAATAAAGGAAGAGTATCTAGAGTTGATCCTTCAAACTGATACAATAGAGACTGCCTCATAAAACATTCTTTATTCATCTACATTCTTTCTTATGCTTTCCATTCAACATTCTTTACTTCAATTTTTGAAGATACCCATTGTCAGGGTGATAATGAGATTAGTGTGAGGTAATGTTGATCAGATAACACTTGACAGAACTCACACAAGAAGTTCGTGCGGGAAAATAGGTTAGGTTTAAGGGCGTGAATGGACAGGAAGAACCCGCGCACAGAGAGCAATTTCAACATTCAAAACTTAGCCGATTTTGAGCATGAAGAACTATTTTTAGAAGATGGCATGTGGAACACACCAACGATGCAGAGACGTGCGTGTCACACATTGTCTATCTTTAGAGGATCGGATCGAAGCATTTTGCATGGAGACGAGCTAAGAATATGATTGTCACTTCAGTTAACTGTAAGAGGTCTATAGATAACACATTTGCATGTGTGGCTATGCCTGCAAATGGCACGTGACTATTAATAGCACGCGGCCTATTTTTGGAATAGATAAGTGGTGAAGGGAAAGTCCCCACCCTATATATATGATGTGAATCACATAGTAAGATATATAGAGATATAGAGAGGAGAGATATATAGGTATATGCAGATCGTAAGAGGTAATGATTGAATTACTGTATCAGATCCATGTGCGCATCGGTATAGAATGCCATTATTGTAAGGAGCTTCTGTGTTTATTAATAGATGGGAGTTATTGGCTGAATCTAAGTGTCATTCTTGTGTGTAATTGAGTAGTGCATGTTCTTGTTTCAATCATGATTATTGTTTAAGTTTTTTCTTTCATAGATCTAAATATGACATGCATTGTAGAATGATGGATTAGTTATGGATCTATATGTTTCTTCCTTTGTCACGCTAACATCCTTCTACATTAACCCTAAGGAGGGACTCGGTACCTTTGCACACTTTGGGTGAGCGCTCACTCTAGGCTGAGTGATGTGTCAGCGCGTCTAGGGTGTTATTTGGAAAATTCTAAGTTGCTTCAACAGATGACACCATCAAGACTATTGATGAGGGAACTTTAATCATAACCCTAATAACTAGAGAGAACCCCTAATCTCAAATGTGTATGAAATCACTACCCTATGATGCCAAGTCTAGTCATCATCTCTTTGTCTCCAAATTGTTCCATGAGACACACACGTGAATTCCCATTACATTTGTACATGTGTTATAACTACCCAAAAACACAAAGCCTGAAATTACAAAAAATTATTCACCTCAACATTATTATTCGACCACTCTTTATGTTCTAAGATATCTCCATCATGTATTGTCTTGATGAATGCACAACATGCCCTTTCCTCTTCAAACGATTGACAGATATGTCATGTGGTCGTAGGAGAGTAGATTATCACATTGGTTCCCCTTACCACTTTCCCCAGGGTGAGTTAGTGCCCATATATCTAAAGGGGAGCATTTTATAGATATTATCCCTTGTATCTCACTTTTCATCCACCTTTAAATACCCCTAGTATAGAGCTAACTAACACAAGGGTGGTGTTACACACTAAGGACTCCTACATGCTCACTTTGTCTCGCCTTTGCCTCTAGCTCGCTCCTTAGCAATCTTGAACTTATCAGCAATTCCCCCACTTTCAATCGCCTCCAATGGAATGTTGGTCCTACTTTTATACACACTTGTTCCCTATCTCTCCTCATTTCAAATTTCCTTCTACACACTTCTCCGCAGCCCGCTCAAATTCAAATTCAAATTTTGCACATTAATGGCATCAAACTACCATAGTTTGGTATTTGATAAATCCTTCTAGAAGCATCCATGTCATTTGCTTAGTTGATGTTTTGTCTCCTTGACATGTGGCCTGACCATTAATCCTCACCTACTCATTTAGCATTTTTGGGACTTGTCTTTTAGTGCCTTCTATCTACTGTGTAATTCTTCATTGTATTAGTTATTTGTATTGACCCTTTGAGGATATGTGGAGTTCTCCTTTTTCTCCATTAGATAATCCTCATGTGCCACCTTCACGTCCTTCAAAAATTCTTATGTACCTATCCTCCAACAAAAACATTGTGTATTATCATGTGCACCCTTATTTGCAATCCCATTGTGCACTAATTCTACCATACACTTCGCACTACAAACCTTTTCACAAAAACTCTCGCACAATCCCACACAATCACAAAAATATTATGTCATGCCTCCTTTTCCTTATCTACCCTTGCCAACCTTGCGTGCACCAACACTTAGTTCAAAATTCCTAAGTTATGGAAACCTTTATCATTTCCCACGATGCTCCCACATCGATACATGACCCTCATCAACTTCTCCCAGCACTGAAATCCTCACTTTCTTTTATAGATTCATATTGTTAGTACAACTATATTAAATTTAAATATTAAAAGATTTATTTTTTCATGTTTTAAAATAATTTAATCTTTAAAAACTATGGATAGTTTACACAACCCAAATATAATTTATCATGATTCAAAAGTTTCACACTATTTTTGAGGTTTATCGAAAATTGTAACAAATCATATAGAAGTTTGATTGTGACTTATCGAATTCAAAAGTTTCACA
The DNA here is from genome assembly GCA_019776745.2 of Taxus chinensis. NCBI lineage: Eukaryota > Viridiplantae > Streptophyta > Pinopsida > Cupressales > Taxaceae > Taxus > Taxus chinensis. The sequence continues at coordinate 91,937,191 of CM034154.1, read as the reverse complement.
TTATTTCTAAGATTCAAGCAAAAACATCTCTAAAACTTTGATTATATATTATCCACAAAAGGTACAACATATATATTGTGGACAATCCACTACACTACCTAGTTGTAGTTATTGATAATCTACACTAATGCATCATAGTTATTTTTTTTCAACATCTTTAAGATTTAAACAAAAACTAAAAAATGACTACATCATTCATTTAGTTGTGTGCTATCCACAAAATGTAAATAAATGTCATTCTCTCAACAACATAAAGTGAGGGCAAATGTAGACACAAAATCACGCACTTTGGGTAATTATCTAGTCTTGATTGCATACTACTATTCATATGATTCCCAAGTAAGAAATGTACTAATTAACCCATGTCTTTGGCCATTTTTGCTTTCTTTTTGTTGCCACTTTTGGTCTTACACTCTTTTTAGCTCAGTTTGACCTTTCACACCTCAACATTTCTCATCCTGGACACCGACACCCAACCAGGACGCTAGCGCTAGGTGCCCCCGTCCCCTCTGGGTATCCCTGACTTCTTTATACTTTGTTCACATCTTTTGGGTCCTTTCTAGCCATTTCTTTTTGGTAGTCAGCCTTTTCGGGGTTAATTACGAAATACAAGCAAGGGAATCATATAAATATAAAGTTATGTGATCATAACAATGGACCAAGCACTAAGCATTAGCTACCACCACCTAAGGTTGCATCCAAAGGCTATTCAAGAGCATTTAAGCATCCATTCAAGGACAAGGGACTGCATTCTTCTACATACACTTCATAGGAGGGAAAGTTCATTCTATTACATGCACATATCTATTTACATCTTCTACATCTAGTTATTTTCTCGTTATCAAGTGTGACACGCACAAGAGCCACCTAGGGCACAATTCCACACACACACACACACACCTAGAACTACATCGAGTCTAAAATGTAGTGCAACGCTCAGTTGTAAGTTCACATGGTTGACAGTTGAGGAAATTTTGACCCCTCATTTGCATTCTTTTCTTTTCAGGATTTGATGTACTCTTGAGGATTTTGCAAGTCAATCTTTCATTGCAAGCTATCATCGACATCGACAATCAGCGTGTGACATACTAGTGACCAAAGGCGAAGGACAAAAAACACCTTGCGACCAGTCAAAGATGGTTTTATGAGCATTTTGGCAGGCACAGGTGCCCAATACTGGTGTGTGGCGTCCACAGGCACCCCTACTCCCTCCTTTCCAGGTGCCCTAGTCCAGGAAGATTGCCAACTTGAACATTTTTCTGAGGCTCTGTGTGACACTTCTCCCTCCTATTCACCTGGTCAGCACTTCAGAACAGTCCAGATTTGGTTGTGAATCAATTAAGTCTTCTTTCGTCCTCTTTGCAACCAGGGTTTCATATTTACTAGCTTAATTTGCTTGGGTCAATTCTATATTTCATTGGTTATTTATTTACTACTACCTTGCATTAGTATTAGGCATCTATAAATTATATATTTTCTTAATCAAATTCCACAACAAGTACTAATGACAAATCAATGGCATAAATTATTTCCATATTGACCCATGCTGATTATTGTTTGCATGCATCTCAAAAATGATTTCAACTATGCGGGCATCTAAATTTGTACCTGACTCAATAGTGTAAGAACTCTGGTTAATATTTATGGCGTTGAATTGGTATTTGGAAGACATCTATCTAAATAGGAAAATATATAGATAGCTGCAAACATGTATCTAAACCCTTATCAAATTCATTAATCTGGAAATCTGAGTAATATTGTGTAGAGTTCAATTTTTGGGCTAGGTTAATACAACTATGTCGTAATTGCTATTGTACAAACATGTGCTCCAAGAAAGTATTGCTACATAGGATATTGATGGAAAAGCTCATTCATAGGGGTTTCTGATAAAGTTGTTTATGAAGACGTCCTCACAATTCCTCTTCACGTACAAGGTCTTTGTACAAGTAATGGAAATAGCATAAATTACTATTTTAAATTTCAAGTGTTGATGCTCCTCTATATTTTTCATCAATGGAAGGCCATGCAAATAGAACATATCCATAGTTTCAACACATATATTTGCCAAAACAATTTATTTACACTTTGACCTAGCACATATTCACATGCATATTAAAGTGAAACTTAATGGCAAATGCCTAGAGATACACACACACGAATATGCGTGCACACACACAAATATGCGTGCACATGCACACACACATAGGAAGATCACCGTGTAAGATATTATTGTACACATCTATAACCCTCAGAGCTTCTTCCTCTTTGTTGGTATATCAATCCTCCGTCTGGGATTTACACACACACATACACCCAAGACAAAAGGAAAAACTCTAAAAGAGATTGTGACATTTTGTTCTCGTGTGATTAAATATACACAAAGTTGTTTAACTCCCGAGAAATTATTTATACGTTGAGTTTCACAAGGGAATTGATGAACTCTTTTGCCAGTTTAGGTTCTCTCACATGAGAATAGTGAATCAAGTTGCTCTTCTCGAAGCCCTTATTATCCATGTTTGGATATACTCTAATATTGTTTCAAGGGATTAATATATGCATGTTTGTGAATGTTTTATTCAAGCAGATTCATGGATGTAATGGCTTTGTTGTACTTGGTAAATTAAAATCTCAAGCTCTTGTAATATTATGAAACTCTGACCTTAATATCATGTTGACTTCCTATATCCAATCTCGCTCCACATTAGACATATCAGCATGAGAAATCCCCTTCATTTTGTTGTTATTTACTTCTGATTAATGTCAAGGGCATTACTGGTAATCTAGCAACTTTGCCCAATTTGTTGCTTTTTTAGAGTGGAGCTCTACAGGTATATCCGTATCCAAGTCATAATCTGTGTTTGGGCACCTATGATGGATTTCATTTACAATGTTATTTTTTTTGCGTAAAATGTAGGGGAGAAGACCCAGTATGTGAACACGTCCCAATACTTGAACAGTATTTTGCATATAAAATATCCAATACTTGATGGAAAAAAAACCAAAATTTTGATTATTGAAGTTCAAAAATTTGTTTTTTTATATACCATATGTGCATAGGGTCAACATGTCAGTATTACTCAGTACACAATAAATACTGATTGGTACTTTCATTTTCTACAATAAAAGACTCATTTGTTCAAAATATAAAAACAACATATCAGTTGACAAACCCCATCATATCTATTTAATGGGTTGAATATTTGTCTTCTCAATTCATCTCTTTTCATATTCCAAGTTGGGCTGTTCAATCACCAGATCTTTCATGTCCAGACATTAATACAAACCTGCAAAAAAAGAGGGAACCTTCTTCTCAAGATTCAAATTCATCCATTAAAAACACAAACAAAATTGTACACTTGAAATTAAAAAATAAATATGAATATCAAATCAAATAATTTCAGCCACAAGATCATCTCAAAATCAATTTCAACCTTTGATTAAAAAGACCCTACACCTTGATCCATGTCTTACATTTGATTGGATACTCCCAAATCAATGTCAGTATTATATATTCACTTTCCTAGTCTTGTTTACTGCTGATTTACTTCTGCAGGGTGCCTGATTACAGTGGAGTTTATAAGAAGAGATTACTTCTATCAAGGGGGAAAGGAAAGGTCCAGCAAAGCAAAAATTGCAGGTTAGTTTTCATACCTGCTGCAAAAATGAAAGAGAAGTTTTCATACCAAAGGTCTGTTCAATTAGATTAGAATTAGACATAACAGATTGCTGAGCAGAACTGCAAGTTTATGGACTGATAGAATTATAGTAAAGAATTATAGTAAAGAACGAGTCTGGAATAATAGAATTTAAAGAAAGGCCCTCAGCAGTGTTCTTTTTGCCTTTTACAATTTATTTTAATTTAGATACCATTGTGGACTAGTTCTGAGAATGACCACAGACTGCTAAAATATGCACATGATCAGAGTAAACTATGAGAACCTAGTGCCTATCTGCGCAAAGAAAAGCTCCAAACCAGTAGTACCTAGCAAGGCAAAGGAAAAAGAACATGTTCAACCAAAAAATTGCAATCATAAATCACAGAAAACACTCGTTAGCATTTTAACTTTTAATCAAAAAGGCATTGCAAAAGTCAAGATTGCACACGCATTTTTGAAAAGAAAGAGCAGGATTGCACACGCATTTTGATATATTTGAGAAAAAAGCAAATAATATTAACTTCACAATAGAACTAATAACTTTAGAATGTAAATGTGTTTTTTTTGAGATATTTTATTTGATCGATCATATGTAAGCAAATAATATTACAATATGATTCGAAATTAAAAGCTCAGGATAAAAAATTGTTAAATTATAACTATCTGTCAAATTGGTGATCATACGTGGCAAGGAATTGGCTCCATGGACCTGCGATCTTAGGGTGTTCGCATACTGGCCCTTCTCCCCTAGAAACATTGCAAATTGTAGACAAACAAGTGGCAAATTGTCCATTTCAGAATGGAGAGTGAGTATATACGGTTAGAGACATACCCCAATACAGAGGAAACGTCCCCTTCCATGTTAGATAATTGTTCTATTCGTGTACATCCCAACGACTATCAGTTTGGTGGTTCTCGTATGGTAAATCTTAATAACTATATATAACAACACGAAACAATCCTAAAAAGTTATAAATGCTTAACCACGAAACAATCCTACAGCCTTGAGCAACCAGTATACTCAACATTATTCTATTAAAAGTAGGTTCAGAAAATCTGTCTACCAGATAAAAAACAAAAAACAAGTCTGGAAGAGTGCGATACCACGCAAATCACAAGGCTTTGAGTAGGTGAAATAAATTCGAAAAAATAATCTGAAGTGTAATACTTACGAGCAAGTCTTCTGTCCACCTGATGCTATGAAGCATGACCTCCGAAATGCTAATGAAAGGAGTCGCTCTGCCCAGTCCAACCAGATCGAAAAAAACCAATATTTTATGTAATCCTACACAGGAGCCCCGTAAGGCCCGTTAATGAGCTCCGCACAAGGTGGTTGAACATTTATTTGTTCCTTATCTAATATGCGCGTGGAGATGGCAGAGGACAGGTTGCGTTTCCCTCTTTTATTTCGAATTTAATGCTCAACACCTGTCCTCTTCGCTGGACCACTACCGGTCTCCACCAGTAAATGTGTTTTTTTAGAGATATTTTATTTGATCGATCATATGGAAGCAAACGTTATTAAAATTGGATACGAAATTAAAGGCTTAGGATAAAAAAATGTTTTTTTATAACTAGCTGTCAAATTGGCGCTCCTACGTGGCAAGGAATTGGCTCCATGGACCTGCGAACTGAGGGGGATAGGCCTTTTCTAAAAATAAGTCATCTACAGATATATCCAAGAATGTGCAAGACATATCAATTTGTTTCGTCCTCAACCCATAAACATCTGCAAAATATAGAGAACTGAATTTTCTCACAAACAACATCCTCTGCATCCTATAAAATTGAAAAACTGAAATTCAAACCATTATCAATATCCACAAAGATTAATGGTAGTGAATATAAATCGTACTACAGTGCAGGTAAGAGAGAAATCATCTAACATACGTCAGAGTTGTGGCTTCGCCTAAGATGTCATTGGCTTCACCTAAGGATGCAACAGCTAGCAAACAAATCAAAATTGAATCTTTCATTACAATGAACACCGTTGAATTTTTAATAGAAAATCCTTCTCAATTGTACAATTTGAATCAGTAGAACAGGTCAGAATGGCCTATAAACATTATTATAAATGAGATGTCACAGTCCTAACCATGATTGCTACCTATCTTACTCAGCACATATTGATACAAAACAGAAATCTGTAACTCTACGTGAACACTGCCCAATACTAAAGAGATAAGATATTGAGTTTCCAAACTAAAGAGATAAGATAAAGAAATGTTTATTTATAGCCAGCTATAAAATTGGTAAACCTACATGGCAAGGAATTGGACCGATGGACCCATGAACTTAGGGTGTTCACATAATTGCACTACTCCCAGAAATTAAAGATATAGGAAAGAAAAATGTTTATTCATACCTTTCAACTTAACTATTTATTCTTAACTATTTATAGGAGTGACAGTATGCCAGCTAGGTATAAATAAACATTGTTTAATCCTATATCTTTAATTATTTGTCATATCTTAATATTATTTGCTTCCATATGATCGATCAAGTAAAATATCTCAAAAAAAAAAACACATTTACTGGTGGAGATCCGAAGAGGTCCATACCAAGACATTCAGAAGTACAACGGATTTGCTGCCACCATAACAGCATATGTAGTCAAGCTATTACAATTACGATTCTTACATGCATTCACTTCTGAATATGATTTGATGTCACAGAACATTACATTAACAAGACCTGCGTCAATTGATCAATATGAATTACAATGTCGAAAGGGGTGACTGCATGTTCCAGTGAAACATTCTAATTGATATTGATCAATTACAAACAAGCCGACGAATGTAGTGCTATTTGATAAGACCTCATCTTTATAAGAGTTTAGGGGAGAAGGGCCAGTATGCGAACACCCTACTTCACAGGTTAAGTGAACCAAATCCTTGCCACGTAGGAGTGACAGTATGCCAGCTAGGTATAAATAAACACTTTTTTAATCCTATATCTTTAATTATTTATCATATCTTAATATTTTTTGCTTCCATATGATCGATAAAGTAAATATCTCAAAAAAAAAACACATTTACTAGTGAGATCGAAGAGGTCCGAGAGGTCCATACCAAGACATTCAAAAGTACACAGATTTGCTGCCCACCATAACATACATATGTAGTCAAGCTATTACAATTACGATTCTTACAGGCATTCACTTCTGAAGATGATTTGATGTCACAAAACATTACATTAACAAGACCTGCGTCAATTGATCGATATGAAGTTACAAATGTGGAAAGGGGTGACTGCATGTTCCAGTGAACATTCTATTGATATTGATCAATTACAAACAAGCTTATGAATGTAGTGTTATTTGCTAACACCTCATCTTTAGAAGGTGTTTATAGATGATCTTATTGATATATTAATACATATTTTATTAATTTTATATTGTTTCATACTGCAGCGTTTAAAAAGAGAAGATGAAGAGAAAGAGTTCACATCGAGCACAACGTATGCCCAAAAAATGAGGTGTACAATTTGAAATTGAAACATCTAACCATGGAACAGATGAGCATGATGCTATAATAATAAGCGAAGAGGATGGTGCAATAACAAATCAAGGAGATACAACACAACGGATGATCATCAGCCAGGAACCTGCTGGATGTGAACTAAATAGGCATGAACTAACAGGAGACTGTGGTTGTTAGAGGCAACACTTCGACCAAGAAGGTTAGATTTGTCTAGTTGGTTAAAAGAAGATATCTTAAAGGCCATAGATGATATTGAGTTTCTCACATTATTCAATTAGAGCTACTGCACTGAAATAGACATGATATTTCACTTTAACACTATTCTGCATTTAAAATATCCAATACTTGATGGAATAAAAACCAAAATTTTGATTATTGAAGTTTATAGGGCCAGTATGCGAACACCCCTCAGTTTGCAGGTCCATGGAGCCAATTCTTGCCAGGTAGGAGCACATTTGACAGCTAGTTATAAAAAAACATTTTTTGACTAAGCCGTAATTTCGTATCCAATTTAATATGGAATCAGGTCAGGTCGTGTTGAAGCTAAATTCGAAAATAAAAGAGGGAAATGCAATCTGTCCTCGTGGTTTTTATTCCATCAGGTATTTGGATATTTTAAATGAAAAATAGTGTTCAAGTATTGGGACGTGTTCACATACTGGCCCTTCTCCCCTATGTAATCAACAACCCAGCTTATAAATTATGTCTTTATCAATTAATATGAAATTAATAAAACATGTATTCGATCATCATTAATGGCGCCCAACGGGGTGGGGGTGTAATCACAAGTTCACCTACAAGTTCATAATTCATACTGTCATGTATCATAAGCTTGCTAAAATTTTCCCATTGTAGATGATCTTATTGATATATTAATACATATTTTACTAATTTTATATTGTTTCATACTGCAGCGTTTAGAGAAGATGAAGAGAAAGAGGAGTTTACATCGAGCACAACGTATGCCCAAAAGACGAGGTGTACAATTTGAAATTGAAACATCTAACCATGGAACAGATGAACAGGATGCTACAATAAGAAGCAAAGAGGATGGTGCAATAACAAATCAAGGAGATACAAACACAACTGATGATCATCAGCCAGAACCTGCTGGATGTGAACTAAATAGGCATGAACTACAGGAGACTGTGGTTGTTAGAGGTAACTCTTCGACCAAGAAGGTTAGAATTTTGTCTAGTTGGTCAAAAGAAGATATGTTAAAGGCCATAGATGATATTGAATTCAACAATTATTCTATTAGAGCTGCTGCACTGAAATATAATTTACCTCCTACATCTGTTCATTATTGGCTGAATGGTCTGACCCATACAAAAAGGAAGGGCCCTGCACCTGTTTTGAGTGAACGAGAGGAGAAAGAGATAGTTGAATGGTGCAAGCAAATGGCAGATTTAGGGCATGGAGTGGGATTTATGCAACTGAGGGCCTGTGTTGCACAAATTTGTGAAACTAGAGAGACTCCATTTCGAGAAGGATTACCTGGAAAATCTTGGTGTGAAGGATTTAGAAAAAGACACCCAGACATAGTCCTTCGGACTGCTGAAGGTCTAGAAAGAGATCGTGCAATAGGTTTACGTCCAGAGGTGGTTAGCAAGTTTTATGAAAAACTAGCTAACATTCATAAATCAATTCCTATGGTGCAGGCAAAATATGGAATTGTGATGAGACAGGAATCCAAGCAGGGAGAAATTGTGGCATGAGGGTGCTTGCCACCAAGGGTTGCAGGAATGTTCCCAAAATCATTCCTCGTAGCAGAGAATGGATGACAATTCTATGTTGTGTAAATGCTGTAGGGAAATGTATCCCTAACTTTTACTTATTTAAAGGTCAGAAAGTTTCACAAAATTACATCAAGGGATGTGAACCAGGTGCTTGCATGGCTGCTCATCCAAGTGCTTGGATGACTAGAGAGCTCTTTATAAGCTAGTTGTATCATTTCAGTAAGTCTGTACCTGGAGGGGTGTGCCCTGAAAATAGGCATTTACTTATATTTGATGGTCATGGAAGCCATGTGGCATTGTCAACTATAGAAGAGGCCAGGCGATTGGGGATTGATTTATTGACATTGCCAGCACATACTACACATAGGTTGCAACCACTGGATGTTAGTGTCTTTGGTCTTTTAAAGCATCTATAGCATCTCCATGATTCATTGTAACAGGTCTTCAATTGGATTTAATAGTCACTTATTCCGTTGGTGGAAAAATTGAGTTGTGCAGCATGCATCTCTTGTGGTTCAATTTGTTTAACATTGTTAAATGATTGTGGTAAATCTGGAACATTGGTTTCGATGACGAATCTTCCCCATTAATGCGATTTATTTCTTAGTCATTCTCCCACGTAATAAACATGATTTTTTTCCAAGAACATGTAATTATAAGAAGGGACGGATACAGAAAATGAGCACTCATCTCACTCCTTAAATGGATACTTTTCCAAATTTTATGTTAGACTGACAAATTATAATATTCAAAGAACTAGTTGTATAGATATTTGTATTTTAATCAAATTGTAATTTAATCCTATATCTTTAATTCAATATTATCATAAAACAGCAATAATATTTAATTAGTTTCCAAAATGATCGATATAAGATTTAGAAGTGTATCGTCAAATATATAAACTATATATTACTGGTGGAGTTCCGAAGAGTATCTTATATTTCATTTATTCATTCAGAAGTATTAAACGGATATTAGTATGCCACCATAACAGAGGATATTATGTATTTCTAATTTTTTACAATTATACGATTCTTAACACTGCATTCAAATTCTGGAATATAAGTATGATGTCACAAAACATTGGACATTAACACAGAATTTTTATTATAATTGATCAATATGTATATTATAATTTCGAAACTGGGTAGATCTAAAATGTATTTAAATTGTGAAACATTGTCAAATTGATATTCATCAATTATAGAAAAAGTAACATTATTAGAATTGTGACAAATGCCACAATAAAAAATTGTCAAATATTCACAATAATTTTCATTGTGGATTTTCTCACAAATCTTGTCACATTTAAGATTTTCACAAAACAAATGTAGGTGGAGTCCACAAAATTGGATTCACAATTATGACGAAGATACCTACAAAAAAATTGTAGAAAATTTGTGGATACATAACCCTTTTTCTTGTAGTGGGAGAAGACCCATATCCTGAACCACGTCCCAGGACTTGAACAGTATTTTGCATATAAAATATCCAATACTTGATGGAAAAATAACCAAAATTTTGATTATTTAAGTTCAAAAATTTGTTTTTTTATAAACCATATGTGCATAGGGTCAACATCTCAGTATTACTCAATACACAATAAATACTGATTGGTACTTGCATTTTCTACAATAAAAGACTCGATCAAGTTCAAAATATAAAAATGACATATCAGTTGACAAACCCATCATATCTATTTACTAGGTGGAATATTTGTCTTCTCAATTCATCTCTTTCCATATTCCAAGTTGGGCTGTTCAATCACCAGATCTTAGGGTGTTCGCATACTGGCCCTTCTCCCCTATACGTCCAGTATGCGAACACCCTCAGTTCGCATGTCCATGGAGCCAATTCCTTGCCACGTAGGAGTGCCAATTTGACAGCTAGTTACAATTAAACGATTCTTGATCATAAGCCTTTAATTTCGTATCCAATTCTGAAGATGAACATTTGAGGTGTTGAGCATTAACATTACGAAATAACAAGAGGGAAATGCAATCTGTCGTCATGGTTTTTATTCCATCAGGTATATGGATATTTTACAATGAAAAATGGTATTCAAGTATTGGCGACGTGTTCACATACTGGCCCTTCTCCCCTATGTAATCAACAACCCAGCTTCTAAATTCTGATATTGATCAATTACATATGACAAGCTTAATAGAACATGTAGTCGATCATCGTTAATGGCACCCAACGGGGTAATCACAAGTTCACCTACAAGTTCATAATTCATACTGTCATGTATCATAAGCTAGCTAAAATTTTCCCATTGTAGATGATCTTATTGATATATTAATACATATTTTACTAATTTTATATTGTTTCATACTGCAGCGTTTAGAGAAGATGAAGAGAAAGAGGAGTTCACATCGAGCACAACGTATGCCCAAAAAATGAGGTGTACAATTTGAAATTGAAACATCTAACCATTGAACAGATGAACAGGATGCTGACAATAATAAGCGAAGAGGATGGTGCAATAACAAATCAAGGAGATACAAACACAACTGATGATCATCAGCCAGAACCTGCTGGATGTGAACTACAATAGGCATGAACTACAGGAGACTGTGGTTGTTAGAGGCAACACTTCGACCAAGAAGGTTAGAATTTTGTCTAGTTGGTTAAAAGAAGATATCTTAAAGGCCATAGATGATATTGAATTCAACAATTATTCTATTAGAGCTGCTGCACTGAAATATAATTTACCTCCTACATCTGTTCATTATTGGCTGAATGGTCTGACCCATACAAAAAGGAAGGGCCCTGCACCTATTTTGAGTGAAGGAGAGGAGAAAGAGATAGTTGAATGGTGCAAGCAAATGGTAGATTTAGGGCATGGAGTGGGATTTATGCAACTGAGGGCCTGTGTTGCACAAATTTGTGAAACTAGAGAGACTCCATTTCGAGAAGGATTACCTGGAAGATCCTGGTGTGAAGGATTTAGAAAAAGACACCCAGACATAGTCCTTCAGACTGCTGAAGGTCTAGAAAGAGATCGTGCAATAGGTTTACGTCCAGAGGTGGTTAGCAAGTTTTATGAAAAACTAGCTAACATTCATATCAATTCCTATGGTGCAGGCAAAAATATGGAATTGTGATGAGACAGGAATCCAAGCAGGGAGAAATTGTGGCATGAGGGTGCTTGCCACCAAGGGTTGCAGGAATGTTCCCAAAATCATTCCTCGTAGTAGAGAATGGATGACAATTCTATGTTGTGTAAATGCTGCAGGGCAATGTATCCCTAACTTTTACTTATTTAAAGGTCAAAAAGTTTCACAAAATTACATCAAGGGATGTGAACCAGGTGCTTGCATGGCTGCTCATCCAAGTGCTTGGATGACTAGAGAGCTCTTTATAAGCTGGTTGTATCATTTCAGTAAGTCTGTACCTGGAGGGGTGTGCCCTGAAAATAGGCATTTACTTATATTTGATGGTCATGGAAGCCATGTGGCATTGTCAACTATAGAAGAGGCCAGGCGATTGGGGATTGATTTATTGACATTGCCAGCACATACTACACACAGGTTGCAACCACTAGATGTTAGTGTCTTTGGTCCTTTTAAAGCATATTTTAGATCTGAGAGGATGCAGTGGATGTGTAATAATAAGTACCAAGAAGTCAAACGTTCAGACTTGGCAGAAATAGGTAGTAGAGCTCTCGCAAAGGCCTTGACACCTGCAAATATTTGTGCTGGTTTTAGACGCACAGGTATATGGCCACTTGATCCAAATGCATTACAGAATGACATGGAATGTAGTAAACTATATATCATTGAAGAAGATGCCAACGAAGATGATGCTGAAAATGTCACAGATGATGATACTACTGAGAACATTATGAATGTTGATGGTACTGAAAACATAATAGATGTTGATGCTGCTGAAAACATCCTAAGTTTGTTCAAGAGATGTAGCTCCACCAGTTGGTGACAAAATTTGAGAAAATTACTTAATGGAATCAATTGAGAATCTGTCAACAACACAAGAAGTCCATCCAACCATTGAAACAACGGTTGTTGCTAATACAGAGACGGAGGAACCAAGTATACAGGGAGAAAGCCAAAGTATAATGCAGACCAAACATTATGAAGTGAACCACATTGTGAATACTCGTGACCAAGGCACATCCAGCTACAACACTGAGGCCCAGGGATTTGGAGAGGATGATCTCTCATTGCCAAGTGCACCAGGACAACCTATATGGCTGTAAGAGCATATTGCAGAGTTGGGACTTGATCAGATTGGAAACACTGAGGATGAAAGTATATCTTTACCTTCGATGCCAACCAACCTTGTGCCAGCAAACTTTGAACCAGCAAACTTTACTCATTATTATGCTGACACAGAGGAAATTGAGGTCATTGATAAAGATAAAAACGAGGAAGAGACAACTGGCCATGATGTTGAAAGTGGTATATCAAATGATGGTGTTGCTGCAAATGAGAAGAAATTGGGTAAATTTTTAAGGTTACCGACACAATTTGTACGGGATCCTTCCAAGGGTAAGAGTGATGCTGCACTCCAGATAAGTCGTGCTTCACAATTGTTAACATCTGATGCTTATGTTCAGATGTTAAAAGATACAAAACATAAAAAACAAGAAATATGTGAAGGGAAGCAGCGTAAAAAGGAGCATATTGAGGCAAAAAAGCAAGAAAGGTTGGCAGCAAAGGAGCAGAAAAAGGAAGAGAGATTGCAATGCATTAAAGAGAGGCAAGAAAGGGATCTACAAAAGTTTGTTGAAAGAGAGGAGTGCGAGAAACAACGGGAGGTAGCTCTCCAAGAAAAGGAATTGGAATTACAACAGAAGGAAGCCACTCGCCATCAAAGGGAGAAAGAGAAATAAGAAAGAGATAACAAGTTCAACAATCCTCTAGGTTTTGTTTCCCATGCATCATCCCATGCCCATACAGAACTCCCTGTTACAAGATATGTTGAAAGTTCCTATCCCAGATTACCACCCTTACTTCCTTGACACCAACATAATGCAAATAACTTCAACTCCAACTACACACCCCATTATCCCATAACCTCCTACTTCACACACAACCTTTCATACCATATCTGGTTTTCCTATTCCACCATGGGTTCATCCAGTGAACCTCTTGATGACTCCAACAACATCTGTCAATGATACAATCGTTCTTGATAGTCCAAACTAAGGGCAGCATTCAAGGAGAATTATTTTTTGTGTTGCAGAAAAATATGTATCGAAATCAATTTTGCTTGCATTATTACATTCACGATTATAGGTTATAGTTGGTATATTTTGCTTCGAATGTAATGAATATGGACACATACAATATAAGTTTATATGTTTTTGCTCCTAATGTAAGAAATATAAAGACATGCAGTTTAGATTACTACATTTTGCTCGAAATGTAATCATTGTTTTAGATGAGGAAACCAAATCAGCTCAGAATTTGTTCATAACCTTATTCAAATTGTTGTAGCTTAAAATGAACACCATTAAATAATGTAAATGTATTTTTTTTTTATAAGTATATAAAAGATTTTATTTATTAGGTAAACGGATTAGTGTTTTAAAAGGCTCCCAAAACCTTGTACAAAACAAAAAGATAAAACATTGAAGATCACAACAAACTGACCACAAACAAAATCAAAACAACTTAATACAGCAAAAGCGCCCAAGAACATTTGTTTATACAAAAACCCACTAATTAGAAAAAACAACATAAAAAATCTGTAAAAGATCCCCCCAATTCTATATTTCCCTTGAAAATCTTCTTCTTCTCACCCAGCTCGGGAGGTTTCATTTCATCAACTAATCCATGGTTCAATCGAGATAGAAACAAATCCAAGATACAAAGACATATTCAATTAAATACATAGGTGATAGAGAAAGACTGAACAAATATGTTAATAACCAACATAAAACCAATCAAGGATCAACATAAAATTAATTTAAAGTGATGCTTGGAATAAAACTTTACTAAAAACCAAAAAATTACATAAACAAAATTGTTGCAGCTTAAAATGAACAACGTTAAATAAAAACTGAAAGACAAGGATTTATTTGAATCTTGGTGAGGTTGAAACCTCACCTGTATATGGCTTAAAAACATAGAACTGCAGGTAACATTTTCCTTGAGTATTAGTAGTGTGAATACACACTGTTTCCACCCTGCTTCAAACGATCTTGCCGCATAAAACTGCCATTCCAAAGTTCTCAGCTCTTGCGCCAACACTGGAGCTCCACAATAAAATACTCCTACACATCCATCCAAAAACAAAATTTGCTTAATAAATAATAAACATCGCATTCTACAAGCTTGTACTAGACCATGCGTATGGAGTGGAAATGCCAAAAAATATATGCAGGGACCTAATGGGAATAGACACAAAGTCCATGTTGATATATTACTCACCAACTTTGGCATTGGGATGCTTTGTGCATATTCGTGAGAAGACCTTTCTCCAATTGGGCCTGGCAAAATGAGTGCGCACCTGTATGGAAAAATGCAAAAGCGATCAAGAAGCAGTGAGAAAGAAATCTGTAGTCTATGAAATTATAAAGTGAGAACCAGCAGCAGCAAAACTGTAATTTATAATTTAAAGAGAAGAAGAAGATCTGTAATTTCGAATTTAATCTGAAGAGAGTCCCTACCGGAGAGAGTCCCTGGCAAGCCGTTAAGTCCAATCCGCACCGTATTTAATGGCACAAAAACTAATTAGGAAAACAACAAACGAATCATGATGTCCAGCTTAATGAAAAGAAAGTAAACGGAGGAGAGAGAGAGGGCAAAGCAAAATACATAGGGGAGAAGGGCCATGGATTCCATGTCGTTTTATAACTTACATTTTTGCTGCTGGTTCGCAGGTCCATGAAATGAAGAAATTGTATTGCTGCTGGTTCGTAGGATGAAATGAAACCTCCCGAGCTGTAGAAAGAAAAAATGAAAGAGACAGATGGGCAAGGTTATGTGGCCTTGCATGTTCATAGCGATTCTATTCGTGAAAATCCGTCTACCAGATAAAAAACAAAAAACAAGTCTGGAAGAGTGCGATACCACGCAAATCACAAGGCTTCTGAACAGGTGAAATAAATTCGAAAAAATAATCTGAAGTGTAATACTTACGAGCAAGTCTTCTGTCCGCCTAATGTTGTGAAGCATGACCTCCGAAATGCTAATGAAAGGAGTCGCTTTGCCCAGTCCAACCAGATCAAAAAAATCCAATATTTTATGTAATCCTGCACAGGAGCCCCGTAAGGCCCGTTAATGAGCTCCGCACAAGGTGGTTGAACATTTATTTGTTCCTTATCTAAAACGTGCGTGGAGATGGCGGAGGACAGGTTGTGTTTCCCTCTTTTATTTCGAATTTAATGCTCAACACCTGTCCTCTTCGGTGGACCACTACCGGTCTCCACCAGTAAATGTGTTTTTTTTGAGATATTTTATTTGATCGATCATATGGAAGCAAATCATATTAAAATTGGATACGAAATTAAAGGCTTAGGATAAAAAAATGTTTTTTTATAACTAGCTGTCAAATTGGCGCTCCTACGTGGCAAGGAATTGGCTCCATAGACCTGCGAACTTAGGGTGTTCGCATACTGGCCCTTCTCCCCTATACCTGTAGGATTCCAAACTAAAATTTAATCTATGTCCAATGCAGGAACATTTATGATGTATGCTCTCTTTAGTGCTCTTACCTTAAGATTTCTAGTACTTCGTGTGCCTGAAACTAAGGGAAAAATACGTGAAGGAATTAAGGCATCACACAGATAAATTTGAGTGCGCTACAAAACATTGATCACATTCATGGAATAATATATTAGTATGTAACATGGCTCTTTGTAGGTACGGTTGGTTTGCAGAATACAAAATCCAAGCCCAAATTTATACAGAAAATACCACGTCCAATACAAACAAAAAAAACATATATCAGAAGAAGGCAGAGACAAAACCCTGCCTGAGCACAATGCAACCACTACATCCACCGCCATTGAGCTCAGTGTTTTGCTTTTAACTTGAACAAAGAGTTGAGTCGAATATAACAGATAATGAGGGATAGTTGAGATCGCCTGCTTCCCGGACATGGACGACTAGGATTACCCTGCAAACTGTCAAATCGACAAATCCGCAAATAAAAGTGGTTTTATCACAGAGGTTTCTGGTGCAATCAACGGCTCCAAGCAGGCCATGCTCGACGACCTCTGCAGCACCCTCTCCACCGTTTATTTCATTGACTGCTGTCAGATGCCGCGGGGACTTTCCCATTGTATACACACCTTTCGGCGTAAAGAAATGAAAGGAGTGTTTAAGCCATGCTTGGAATTCACGGTGAAGCAGCAGAAGAGCAATGCCCCGCATAGCAGAAACTACTGTAAAATCGCGACTGTTCCTCTTAATTCAATAGCCAAACGAAAATTAAACCTCCCACGTAACAAAACTGGAATTATAGACGTGGATTCGGACAATGGCATGATTACGAAATATGCCAAGCAAGGTAAAATTAAGGATGCACGCAGAGTGTTTGACAAAATGTCTAAACGAAACGTAGTCTCCTGGACTGCAATGGTTTCAGGGTATGTTCAAAACGGGAGAATAGAGGATGCTCGCCAACTGTTTGACGAAATGCCTGAGCGAAATGTGATTTCATGGACTGCTATGTTATCTGGATATCTCCGCAGTGGGAGGATTGAGGAAGCGAAATACTTATTTGATAAAATGTCTCAACGAAATGTTGTGTCGTGGAACATGATGATATCTGGACTTTTGCAGAAAGGGAGAATTGAATGTGCTCGCCAACTGTTTGACAAAATGCCTGAACGAAATGTGATAACATGGAATGCAATGATTGCGGCATATACCCGAAAAGGAAGCATGGATATTGCTTGGGATCTGTTTGACAGGATGCCGGAACGGGATGTGATCTCATGGACTTCCATGGTCACGGGGTTTTGCCAAAATGGTAGAATTGATGATGCACGCAAATTGTTTGATAACATGCCCGAAAGAAATGTGGTATCGTGGAACACTATGATTGCAGGATATGTACAGAATTTCAGAATGGAGGATGCCCACCGACTGTTTGATGAAATGACTGAGCGAGATGTCGTGTCATGGAATTCTATGATAGCAGGATATATGCAGAGGGGGATGATAGGGGATGCTCTGCAGTTTTTTGACAAAATGCCGAAGCGAAATGTAGTTTCATGGACTGCAATGATTACAGGATATGTGCAGAATCAGCTTGGTGAGGATGCCCTGAAATGTTTTTCTCAAATGCTTTGGGCAGGCATCCGGCCGGATCCAACAACGTTCACCACTATTCTGAGTGCATGTGGTAGCTTAGCTATTCTAGAGCTGGGGAAGCAGTTACACAATTACCTGATAAAGCTGGGGATACAATCAGATAACTTTGTTGGAAGTGCTCTTATCAGTATGTATGCAAAATGTGGTTCTATAGATGATGGTCGTCATATGTTTGACGTTATTTATGAAAGAGATTTGGTTCCTTGGAATGCCATGATTGCAGGATATGCCCAGCATGGGTTTGGCATCGAGGCATTGCAACTTTTTGAGGAAATGCAACAAGAAGGGATGAAACCCAATGATGTCACCTTCATTGGTATTCTTGCTGCCTGCAGCCGTGCAGGACTTGTGGTTGAAGGTTTGAAATATTTTAATTCTATGGACAGAGATCATGGCATCTCAAGAAGGGCAGAGCACTATGCTTGCCTAATTGATCTGTTTGGCCGTGCTGGGCGCCTGGAAGAGGCCAAGGAATTTGTCTGCCAAGCAACATGCAAACCGAATTCTAGTATGTGGGGAGCATTGCTTGGTGCTTGTAGAATTCATGGAAATACAGAGATGGGTAAACTTGCAGCAGAGCGACTTTTTGAGTTGGAGCCAGAAAACCCAGGAAGATATACGCTTTTGGCAAATATTTATGCTGCAGAGGGCAGGTGGGAAGCTGTGGCACAAGTGAGAACAAAGATGAAAAATAAGGGACTTAAAAAGCTGCCAGGTTGCAGTTGGATTGAAGTAATGAACAAGGTTCATGTATTTCTTGTAGGAGATAAATCTTACGCAGAAACAGAGAAGATTTATTCAACATTAGAGAATTTGGAGATACAAATGAAGCAGGCAGGATACATACCTAACACAAACCTCGTCCTGCATGACGTGGAGGAGGAGCTAAAGGAACACATTCTCAGTCAACACAGTGAAAAGTTAGCAATTGCCTATGGTCTTATTAGTACGCCCAGTTGGACAACCCTAAGGATTTTCAAAAACCTCCGAGTATGTGATAATTGCCACGCGGCTACCAAGTTCATTTCAAATCTTTCTGAACAAGAAATCATCATGAGGGATGGCAGTCGCTTTCATCATTTTAAGGACGGGGTTTGTTCTTGTGGAGATTACTGGTGATACCAAGGGAATAATTAGCAACAATTTCTAGTCATTTCTTTTCCATTACAATCAAATCTGGTTATTCAAATTTGCAGAACAAGCAAAGAGGACAGAAAATCAGTGATATCCATCTCTACAATATTTGAGGGTTTCTATTTAATTCCCACAGGGTGCTTGAATGTATATTGACTCAAAGGAGCTTCTCAATGGGGCCTCTTTCAAATGGTCGAATGTGACTGAGCTTGTCCTACTTCATCATTTCACAGCTGCAGGTTACAGATTGCATAAAGTAAGATATGGGCAGGTAATTCAGCTACCAATTCGGTTCCTTCAATTTTATGCACACTTCCATATGCTTGTTCTGTTTTTTTTCCTGTCTGTTATATTTGAAAGAAGTTTTACACCATGCTTCCTCGCATAAGATGTTTTTGATGCAGCAGCTTGAAATATGCCGAGGGCAAACCTATAACTACAAATTTTAGGTCATTTTCTCGGCATTTTAGGGGAGATTGTTAGAAACTGGGAGGTGCAATCACTACAACTTGCAGAATTTTAGAAGCACTCTTTAGTTCCAGAAAAGAACCGAGACGTGTACTTGATTTGTCATTTACCCAAAGAATTAATTTTGGTGCCAACGGTCAGTCAGGAGACGGGGTTGGGTTCCTTCTCTCTTTTCTAAATATAGTAATGGTTGTAAGGAGTTATTTGGAGGAGTCTATCCTGGTGGTCCCATGGATGGGGACATTCAGTATTTTATCAGCTGCTGTTGAGAAATTTGGCATATTTTGCAGGTAAAATGGTCCAATAGTATTTCAAATTTACTGCTATACTGCTGAAACTTCGGAATTAATATGGAGAGGAAAAGGAAAGGAAAGGTCCTTTTATAGTCCATGATGTCGGCCACCCCGATTTTGGGTCTATAGGAGGCTTATAGCATATGAGACTACCTTATACTCCCACTATATAGGAGGCACCTAACTGTACTGCAAATTTGAGGCATACAAACCCTACCGCCTGCAGGATTCAAATTTGTGACCTCTTTTAAGAGCACAAATTCTTATATGAAAAGCTGCCACTGGAAAACTTTAAAGACAATTAATAAAAATCTTAAATCTATGTAATTGCCATTTGCAGATAAAACCCCTGCAATTCTTTGTAGCAGGTGCTGCAAACCCTTAGCCTCCCCTTTCTAGTGAATCTCTCCTAAAGAAATGCCCAATCCAAGTATTCAGGCAAAGGTTTTAATTTTCCTTGCGGCACCTACTATGCAGCTTTCAGGGGATCACCTCCACCGAAAGAATAGGAAGAGTAACCCGCATGGAACCCAGCCCTAAAATAGGGGACGGGAATGAGAGGAATACTGGGCTCCCTGGCTCTATATTTTTCCGAGTAATATTATGTATATATATGGGGTTTTATAAATGAATGGATCAAAGTGACATTCATATCTGGGTCAAACTTGTTTCTTGTGTATTTATGGTGGATCAAAGCAACATTCAGATCTGGGTCAAATTCATTTTGAAGAGATTCAAAATAGGGGTCTCCTATATCCAAATTCCAACTCCAAGAGAGGTGTTTACGTATGTGTATATGTGGTGATATTTGCAAGACACGTATTTGCTATTCAGGTCTTAAGCTCTTTTTTAGATTTTTTAAAACTTTTTAAAATTATTGATCTTTGACAAATATTTCTGATGATATTTATATACAAATTTAAATATCTTTAAAAACATTTAAAAAATATTAAAATAACTTGTAATATTTTTCTAAACTGTTAAAATATTTATCAAATATTAAAACTTATAATTTTTATTTGAATTGGTAAATACTAATAGGTAAAACAATTTTTTTGATTGATTAACCCGGTTAACAATTATGGCCCCAGTCCCTATTCCAATACACCAACAAACCAATTACTGCTGCACTGCACCTTATGGATTTTGGGTGTCCCCCACTATAGGTTGCATGACTGCGAGTGGGATTTGAACCTAGCTCGCACATACATGACCATTACTTTACAAATAGAAATATCTTTATGAATGCTAATTAATATAGCTTTTAAATTTTCTTATAGATATTTATAAAGATATCCATATGCAAATATAAATATCTTTATGCATACTAATCACTAATAACTAATAACTCATAACCTTTTAAAACTATCAATTATTTAAAATAGATAGAAGTCATGACTTAAAATATTACCAATTTACCAAAATGAATATTAGTATATCCTCTTTTAAACATGCAAGTCTAAAAACATAACTCAATGGCACCCCCAAAATCAAAAGCCGAGGGTAGAAACATGTGACACACGATGGTAATAATATCAAATGTCTTTTGTATGGTCATCCTTACGTTGGGATCATCACAAGAGTAATGGACCACCTACTTGACATCTTGGGTGGCCATGGAGGGAGTGTTAGTGCATGCAAAGGTGTGACATTTGAGATCATAGCTGCATCAAAGAAAGACCAAGCCTCTTGTACCATAAGAAAGAAGAAATCAACAACAAAAAGAATTCAAAAGGAAATGTCTAGACTCATCACATCTTTTACACCTTTCTATTCAAACATGCCCAAGGCCATGACAAGTGGATTAGGAAGAAGAACATAGATTAACCTTTCGAAACTAGAAGAGAAACACCACGTGGATATTGTATTGGGTGATTTGTCTTATTCAAGTTCCATTCCATTCAATGTAGCTAAGAATGCAATTATGAAATTTGCCGATTTTGGTAAAATGTACACACTTTCTACTTCATAGGCTTTTAGGACAACTCTTTTGAATAAGTTAAAAGAAAGGGCTACTGAAAAATTAGTAGCGACCAAAGCTACTTGGAGAGTAATATGTTGCACCATATTGAGCGATGGATGGTCGCATGTGTCAGAGATGATTGATTAATGTTTTGGTGGCATGCCCTCAAGTTGAATGCTCTTGAAGGTAATTCAAGAAAACTTCTAAATGTTTTTTCAAGATCTTAAAGGAAGCAATTATTGAAGTGGGTATGGAGAATGTGGAACAATTTTTTACTGATGGTGTTGCAAATTATGTGGGAGTTGGGAAGTTGGTTATGGAGTACACGCAAATATATTGAAACCCATGTGCATCCCATTGCCTTGATTACATTTGTATGGGAGCTTGAAGCAATTCACAAAAGGAGATGCAAATTTCATAAGAAGCCACTGCTTGACATTGAACATTTATAGGCAACATGTATATAGGGAGTTGTTGGAACCATGTGAAACAAGATTTGCCGCATTTTATATCAATTTGAAAATTGTGGTTGAAGAAAAAAACAACTCTAAGATCAATTACTTGTTCTAATGAGTAGGGAAATTTAGTTCATTTTAAAGTCCTTATTGAAGTGGGTATGGAGAATGCGGATCAATTTTTTATTGATGGTGTTGCAAATTATGTGGGAGTTGGGAAGTTGGTTATGGAGTACACGCAAATATATTGAAACCCATGTGCATCCCATTGCCTTGATTACATTTGTATGGGAGCTTGAAGCAATTCACAAAAGGAGATGCAAATTTCATAAGAAGCCACTGCTTGACATTGAACATTTATAGGCAACATGTATATAGGGAGTTGTTGGAACCATGTGAAACAAGATTTGCCACATTTTATATCAATTTGAAAATTGTGGTTGAAGAAAAAAATAACTCTAAGATCAATTATTTGTTCTAATGAGTGGGGAAATTTAGTTCATTTTAAAGTCCTTAAGAAAAGGGCATTAAACATTTCATTCGAAACAATAATTTTTTAGGAAGTGTAACAAAGGTTTTAAAAGCGCGCAAACTAATTGTTGAAGTGTTTCACATGATTGGGAGCAAAATCCCTTGTCTCAACATGATTTATGAGAATATGGAGTGTTGTAAGGAAGCCATTCAAATATTATTCAATAATGTGAAAGATGACTACATTGAGATATGAGATACAATTGATTTGAGATGGAAAATGATACACACCCCTTTGCATGCAATAACTTGCTATTTGAAGCGTAAACTATTTTATATAAATCGACCAGTTGATAGCAAAAACATGGGCAGACTTTATAAAGCCATTGGGAGTTTTGAACCAAATCTTGTTGTTGCAAGAAACTAGGGATCAAACTTGGAAATACAATCTAGAAGAAGAAATGTTTGGAATATGGCATGTCATGTGCTGATGTTTTTGGATAAAAATGGTGGATTTCCTATGGTGTAAATAATCGTAAGCTACAACACTTCGTTGCTAGAATATTGAAGTAGACTGGAAGTTCATTAGCATGTAAAAGGAATGGGAGCTGCTCCGACCACTTTTAATTGAAGAAGGTGAACAAGTTGTTGTCTGGAAAGTGGGGAGATCTTGTTTGTATTTGTAGCAATTTGCAATTGTGTATGAACAAAGTGACAAAAAACTCATCTATCTCTTCTTCACAAGTTTCAATGCATTCTAAAAGGCATAGCAGATGCAAATTATCCTCACTTTGTGATGAATATGGTGGTGAATTTAGTGATCACGATATTGAGCCAACTTAGCTAAGTAATGTTGATGATTCAAATTTTTTCTGATGTAAAATGTAGTGAGCAGTCCATAGAAAGTTTGAGACCAATCTTAAATGCTTTAGAGTTTGGACTATCATATTTTGAAAAAGGAAACCATCTCTTAAATTGTGATTTCACATACTTTTAATGTTTTGATTTTGATGAACTTATCATGGTTTATATGTTTCAACATCGTATATAGTTTTCAAAGCTACTTAGTAATATTTATCTATTTTGACATTCTTGTGCATTTATTTTTTATTTTAAAAATAAAAATAAAAAATGCAAATTTAATTCTTTGAACTTAATCACAATTTATTTATTTGCCTTTTTTCTGTTTTTTATTGATTGGTGAACTTGTTTCAAATTATATCCTTGTTAAAGACGAACAAGAATCTATTGGCTTATGTTACAAGAAACACAACTCCTCGCCTTCTAACAATTCATATCTTTTGTTTTTCCATTTTCTGAAAATTTTAAGAACAATTTTACTGAATAGGATGACAATGTTTTAGTTGTGTGGCATAGAATATTGACAAGTGATGTAGAGTACCATTGTTTTATTGTGAGACGATCAAAGTCCATCATCCTCCTAGATTGGTCACCCCTTATTGAGAAGTAATGGTCGTTATTGTGGCTAGTTGAGGCAATAGATGTGGAAAGTGTTGAGCAATATGAGCTCTAGTGGACCATTTCCCTTGTTGTGGAACTTGATCTATCTTGACAATCTAGTAGATATGAATTTCTTAATTTCTTGTGTTTGACCCATGTGTCAATAATTTGTTCCGCTTTTGATAGTAAGTTGCAATTAGAATTGATTTTTGCTTTCTAAAGTTCTTTTGCAACTTTTGGGGTGTCCAACAAAGTTGGAAGCTAATGGTGCAAGAGTTCTGCATTGAAAACTGGATACAAACGAAAATAAAATGAAAGATTCGGCTGAAAGCTTGGAAGACATTATATATAACTTATTTAGCAATGTTGTATGGCCCTTACCGCAGAGGATGTATCTTGCGGTAAGGTTCTATGTGTATTTCCTTATAAAAATGAAGCCATACCAACTTTGAATTGGTGTGATGCTTGATGCTAGTCATGGAACTAGCACTTAGCATTGGTATTCTGTAGAATGGTTTGCACTTTTGTTGGATATGCTCCATAAACTTGGTTGTTTTGTTAACATATTTTTTGAGATGTAGGTGATGTTGCAATTGATGGTGATATAGGATAGGCTAGGTTGCCAATGGTTGGAAACCCCACTATTGATGTGTGTTTTCACATGCATAACAATAATTGGTGAAAATGAAGGAGAGGACCTTGTATTTATGAGAGTTGTTATTTTAGTCCTTCATCCGCCAACTTTTTGTTTATGTCAGTACTGGAACACATACAAAAGATGAGTATTGTAATATCAAAATTAGGGTTAAATTTAATTAAGATATTGCAATATGTTGTAATAAGAAAATCCAGAACAATAACAATAGAAATATAATAACTACAACGATCCTAAATTATGTAATGAAATATTTGATCAAACATTTCTAATATGTAGTAACACAATTAAGGGTTAGGGTTTGGAACATATTCACCCAAGATGGGCTTAGGCTGTGTGATAGTGATCTAAAGCTAGGTAAGGATGTCGTGCAGGGTGTTGTAAATATGTTTGTAAAATCTAGGAGCCTAGAATTGAGTGGACAGGTTTGTCTAGTTAGGACAGGTTTGGCCGACGAAGGTGTCCTCGGGTACAAAATATGTCCTTTGAGACTATGACCTACAATTTGCCTTTGGCACATGTTGTGAATACGTCTCTAGATTTGGGATCTTTGTTTGGATCTTCGTGATAACTCTTCTATATGTGCAAATATCTTTTTTCTTCCAGACCTATAGACCGGAAAAATTATTATTCATCATGTGTGTTGGACTAACCTCAACTTGCCCCCAGTGACACGAGGAGCGATGCACTATGTACCAATACGCTAAAGCGGGATCAAACTTCATGCAATTCTCCAAATCGTAGGGTGAAGTGGAGGTTAAAAGTGCAAATAAAGATGGAGCCCTAATTCGATCCTCAACACTTGGCAAGGATGCTTGGCTTGGCTTTTAGTGCATGATGTGATCTAGGGCAGCAAAGGATGGATGTATTCAGATTTGCATAGCTTGCTGTAATATTTTGCAAGGGAGAGATGCTTCAATGTTAGGCTCAAAGACCTTAGAGTGTGCCCCTAATTGGCTAGGATGTGCATGTTTATATGGATGACATGTGCGAATGGCTTCCCACAACTGACCCTAAGCCAACTAAGGTAACTTGGGCAATTGAAAATGTGACCGTTATAAGTACAACAAAAAGGTTCATTGACCAAGCTTGTCCCAAGTGGACAAACTTCTCCTCCGCTCAGTTACAGGCTTCTAGATTTCACAAACAAATTTATGACACCTTGCACAACATCCTTGTCCAATTTTAAATCACTTTCACACAGCCTGAACCCGTCTTGGGTGAATATGTTACACACCCTAACTCTAAATTTTGTTACTACTTTCTAGAAGAGTGTTTGATCAAATATTTCATGCTTACATAATTTAAGACTCATGCATTTACTGATCTGGATTATCTTCTTGCAATATATTGCAATATTTTTATTAGATTAACCCTAGCATTGATGTCACATTCTGGCGGATCCACTTTATGATTTTATCTATCAATCGTGCCAACCTATGGCTTTATTCCTCACCCCTAGGGTTTCATATATCTATTTCTAATTTTCAGTACCATAACTCTTCTTTGGGTCTTTCTAAAAACCCTATTTGCTTGTGTATTTTTTATATTGGTACAATGGCTGATATGAACATATCCTATAATCATTATTGTTACCCCATCCTTTCCGAATTCACAATTAATATATGTAATGTTATTCAAATGAATGTTGAGCACCCATCCAAAAATGAATACTTTTGAGATCGTGAATCTACCTGATGATTTGATTGGACATGACCCACAAAAGTGTAGAGGTACATGTACATATATTTGAAATAATGAATCTAAGAGAAGACATACAATTACAAAAGCATCATCATAGAGATCTAGATAGATGAAACGCTTTCTTAGACACAAATGAAGCACGTGCTAGATTCAAATTGCAAATTCAGACCTCAGAGGACATATTCGTCGTTACTTGGACATATTTGCTTGATGAACCTTTCCCCCACTAGACAAACCTGTAATGTGCTTAGTTCCAGATCCCCAACTTTTCCAGATATATTTACAACACTCTGCAAAGCAGCTTCAAGCAGTTTCAGTCCACTTTCACACAGTCTGAGGCCAAAGTGGGCTGAATACTTTCTAAAATAAAATAAAATGATGTAATGTCCCTAAGCGGACATGTTAAAATAATTCAGCATTTACTGGAAACCCTTTGGGCAAAATTAATGAAAACTGATTTTTATTGCAAACCCTAACCACAAAAATTAAAATTGCTGGAGAATGATGGAAATAATTTCTAAACCCTAGGAAAAATCCAAATTTGTTGCATATAATGACAGCTGTAAACATAAACACTGAAATCAAATTTATTTATTTATTTTTCAACATTGAAAGTCAGAAAATACAACTGACCGTATAGATGAGATTTTTGGCAGATCTGATAGCAATCTGAATTTAATCCTCTACAAGCTGAAATCATCAATGATTTACTGTAGCAACACTGTAGCAAGCTGAAAATGACTTCAATCTTCCCTAATTTACTATAGTGACACTGTGGCAGCTGAAAATCTGATATGTCCTTGACTGATTTTGATGAAGATCTGAATTTCTGAATGATGCCCTAATTATTCTGTCACTCTGAAATCTGATGTTGAAATAGATTCGAATCCCAACACTGCCCTAGCTGAATTGGCTCTATCAAACTAATGTGAAGCTCATTTGTAACCCCTAAATGGATATACCCTGGTAGATTGGAGGGTTTTTGTCCTCAAATCTGGTTGCAACGGAGGGTTTTCGTCCTCGATCGCTGAATACACAAGAGGGTTTCCGTCCTCTAATGCAAAAGTTGGAGCAGCAACTCAAACCCTTCGTGAAAATTATGGTAATGGCCAAAAAGATATCCCAAATGACCCCAAGCGACCTCCTTTTATGTTTTTTTCATTGCTCATATCTTAAAACAAAGTCCCCAAATGGGATTCCGCACTTTGGCATTTTAATTTTTTTAAATTAAAGTAATACTTTACTTTATTTCCTATGTTGCCAGGTTACGGGTATGGATTTGATACGCGGATACATCCGTACATATATATTAAAAAATGAAATGTGTGTGTGTTGTACATTTACTTATTTACTCATTTTTTAGTCCAGAAGAAATACAAAACTTGAAAAATATAGTACGATCAATGTTCAAAACATTCAATATACTTAAGATTTTACATTTTCTATGATATACAAATATTGTATTCCTTTGAGATTAATTTTGTGTTGCGATGGTGGCCATAAACGATGTATAATGGGAACTTCTAAAGGACCTATTTAATGAGATTGACTCTAACCTACCAATGATAACTGAAGACGTCGGTCCAATGGTTGGTTCTTGCATTCATATTATCCAAAATCACCTTCTAATCCTCCTTAAGGATGTAGGGAGGAGTCAATGATTTATTTGATAGTTTTTGGGAACGGATGCTCTTTGAAACTTTAAGCTATGCAATTTGCAGTTCCAAATTTTTCTATTAGTATTGAAGATCACTTGAGATTTGATCTTATAAATAACTTGTAAGGAGGCTCAAATATATGTCCAAATTTCTATGAATAGCTTCTTTCCTTGGCTGATTGCGATGATCCCAAATAATTAGCTCAAACATTCTTGATATCCTTTGAATATTTTCTCTTCAATAAACTAGAGGGATTTTAATCAATCTCCAGGTTTCCTTGTGGTTGACATGCCCTCTTAGTCTAGTCCTCAATAAAATTGAAGTTTGTTTGAGTCAAAATAAAATAAAAAAACTTTTTTAGAGACCCCCCACTGCCCAACCCTGTGGGTACGCCAAAATGTATCTTGTTTGTACATGGTACGTATCAGTACCGTACCCAGGACGTATTCGTACCGGGTACGTATCTAGGGGGGTACGGGAGGGTGGGGGGTGAACCTTGGTAACATAGTTTATTTCAATAAAGCTAAGTCACCAGGTTCGAGTTCGCGTTCAAGTTCGACAAGGATAAAATTCGGTTCAAGTTCGACCAATGGCAAAAGTTCGAAAAAAAATTCGGCTTTAAGTTCGAAAAATAGAAAAACATAAAAACATATGAAATTATGTCAAATTGAAATCGTATAATACTAAACTTAAAAGTGGAACTTATAAAGTTTAAAATTTAAAACAAATAAATAATAAAATAAAACAAACATTATAAAGTGAAACTAAGGAACACATTTAAAAAAAAGAAAAATAAACATTGTTAAATAAAACTAAAGTCTAAAAGTTAAAACCTAGAAATAAAATAAATGAACCTACCTTATAAACGGAAGAAGCTCGAAGAAGCTGGGACGACTGCATAGGAAATTACAGCAACGGTTTGTTTGAAGGAGATTACGGCAGCTCTGCACAGGAGATTACAGCAACAAATTGTTTGAAGGAGATAACGTCCTGCAGATTGCAATCTAAATGCCCTCTAGAAGCGACTGAATCTGCCAACACCACTGCCAACGTCCACCTCCAGAAGCGACCGAATTTGACTTTTATGCTTGTTGTTCCTCTAGCAAAAACACTAACAAAAACACTAACAGATGGCGACTGTATCCTCCAGCAAAAACATAAATAAATTCGTTGTATTTCGCCCAAGCAAAGCAAAAACAGTTGATGTGTTTTGCAGAACGGAGGTAGGGTTTTTAAGGATGTGTTAGGCATTTTCCCCGCGTCTTTTTCCCGCTCATACTGTCCCGCCTTTTTCTACGTTTTTCCCTAGGCGAACTGCACGAATTTTGGCGAATTTTTTGGGACATGTGTCAAGTTCGACGAATTTCGAATTTTTTCCAAAAGATTCGGCAAACCTTGTGACTTAGCAATAAAGTAATGTTTTTTTTTTTTAACTTTATGTTATAAAGTCACCCTTTTAATTAATAATAAAACATAAGTGCTTATAATTAAAGTTACTTTTGCACTTCAGTTAAATTATTAATATATTTCCCTTTTTCCACCCCATTAGCCAATAGGAAAACATTGGATAGGCTAAGGCTTTTCTCCCAGATTAATCTCGAGAAGGGGACATTTTCAGTCCTCCCCTCCCAAAATTGTTTGCCCTCAAGCAATGTTAGTTCAACTTTTACTTCTTCACTCTGAACCTTTCTGTCAATGCCAGGATCCCAAATCAATCTTAGGAACTCTTCACCATGCTTTTGCTGCACCACTCTGATACAAATGGAAGCTGAAAAGCATGGATATTAAATCATCTTTGGGAATTGGTGTGACCAATTGACTAAATTTTCAAATTGTGGGAAAACTTCAGCAAACTCATCCATTCCGGAAATTTCAAACTTAACGCAAAGCTACTGAAAGTAGCAAGTAGGACTGTCGTCATACTTACACTGTGCTTCTCTGATACAAACAGAAGCCGGTAATCCTTTATCCTCCTTAATGTTGCTAAGCACTCCTCTTCCTCATTGGTTCAGCTTATTACAAATGGTAGTTACTGTTCGAGTGTTAAGAGATATAACTGAATCAACTTCAATATAAGAAGAGAAAACTGATGTTGCCCTATCTAACAAACCGCTAATCTTGTAAGGAGGACAACCCTCTACCAACTTGCTGCTATTCATTAAGTCATATGAAAACATAGTTTGGATGATTGCATTCCAAACTTCATATCTGTAAACCACCTGAAAGCTTTGCTTGCTTCCAAAAGAGAGTTCAAATCACCTTGTGTAAGGGCTGGAAATAAGTTAGAACTGTCACAATTCCCCTGGAATATCTCCCCATTCAGTACTAGGGTGGTTGTAATGATGGTTCTCTTTAGCTGAAACCTTTTTCCAACCTTTTCCGTCAAAGATATTCCTTAAAAGTTAAATTGTGCAAATCTGCAGCTGTTCATGATGTTCTAGGCCCAATATTTTCAAGATCAACAACATTACAATGGTATAACAGCTGCAAAACTGAAACTTCCTTGCAAAAAAGAGAAATGTAGAGGCTGAGAACCACCATACAAGGACTAAAAATACTCCATTTACAGTTACAAACTGAAAAGTCCTCCTTCCCATGACTGGCAACACCTGTATGGCTGTGAATGATGCCATGTAATTAGCAGCAATCTGACATGCTCTTTTCAAACTGTGAGCCTTTCTTCAATGTGTTGTGTCAACAACTTTGTCTATATGAAAGATGCCTTGAAACACTACCCCCTTTTCCTTGGGCTGTGACCATGGCATGCTCAAATTTATGCTCATTGCTTCTAGATTGCTGCCATAATACTTCCCTTGTATTCCAAAGATTCTTACCATGACACCCCTAGCTGTACCTTTTGGCAAATAACATGGATCAGATTATATGTGGGCTGTAAAATGACTGTAACAGTCATATGTTGCCCAAAATTTCTCTCTATACAGCAATATGTAGGCTGGAATAGTTGCACTTAGTGATCCCAATAGGCGAGACCTCCTACACACAACATCCAACAAAGAAATTTTCTTCATACCTGCAGATCTATAGCTGCTCATGAAAGATATCACTACTCCAAAACATGAATCTATCAAAATGATCAGTACAAACATAGTACTCTGGCTGTAAAACTGAGACCCTTTATTCCAAATAAAAATGTAAAGGCTGGAAACCGCCCTGTATTAGCTGAGAACGCTTCAACAATAGTAATGGTCTGAAAACTCCTCCACCATGTGACCGAAAACCCTTCTATGACTGCAAAGAAAGTATGGAAGAGGTTGGAAATATTGAGAACAGATCTAAGGTTGGAAACCACATTCATATTGGCCCTTGGTTCATGTTTCTTGCAGCCAACACCTATCCCTACCATGTATAGTTGGTGACTTCCAATAAGAAAGCCCCATTTTGCAAATATCTCATTTGGTGGCCACCTTAGGAGTGCAATATTGAGTATATCCAAAACAGACCAAACATTATCATATTGAAGTATCTTACCTAAGGATAGACCCTCGGTTGTCTCTATGCATTGAGTGGCTCTCGCCACTTGGTTTCTCTGAAAATATTCCTCTCTTCTTTTTGCTGTAGCCGTGCTTGAGATTCCATTTATTATACCATGCTTAGTCATAAAATCTTGAACATTCAATCGACATCTATTTTACTTATCATATTTTCACATTAAGCATCATGTGGTGACTATCCCTATTTGGTCATCACCTATAATCTTGTCTTTGAGTCTGGTACTCAGCGCCCAAGCATTATCTATGAACCATGAACATTGACCCTTCATGATGTGGTTAGAATGCACAACAAACTGTATATGATTCCTTCTAAACTTCCTTCCAATCCAAGTGTAAGAGATGATGAACTCAATAGTGATATTAATGCCTCTTATCCACTTTGACCCTCAAAAAATCACCTAGATCCCATATGCAAAAACAATTTTGAACTTGAATCAAAGAGTCCACATGCCCTGTACTACAAGTTGTATTGCTTACTCTATCACCCTTTTTAACATGCTTTCCATGATGACAAGAGTTTTGCAGTGACATAGGAGGAAGCAACAAATTTGAAATATAATCATCATTTTCGTACTTTAGGCTGCCAACAAAGAGCTCACCCTCCTTTGCCAAAGTAGAAATTGTGGGGATACCTTCAACACTTCTATCCTTGTGTCTCAATTTTTTTTCTTCAAATGCATGTCCCTCCACAATGCTACTTTGAAAATCAATCAGTGGCTCACCTTTTGGAAATTTGAAGGGTGGTGCATGTTCCTCCATCTTGAACTCTTTGCATCCAACAAATCAAGCTCTTTTTGCCTTGACTTCATCCCTATTTTGCTGACACATGCAATCATTAAAAGTCAATAAAACATCTTCTATTACCAAAGATTTTTACCTTCAACTTGTATGTTGGGTCCCTTCTGTTCTTGCTCAATGATGTCTTGTGGCTCTGAATTTGATTATTCTTCTTGCTTCCTGATTATAATGGGAGAATTCTTTTCCTTAATTTTTTGTAGGTGTTGTTTTGCTTGAGTGGCTATCGACTTAGCTTAATTAGCTCTTCTTAGCTATTCATCACACCTTTTATGGGTCTTCATTAAATCCTCTACACTTGTGCGCAATGTGATTAGTTTCTTTTCAACTACATTCTTTGGTACTTTTTCTTCCTTCAAGAGAAACTCTTTTGGTTTTGGCTCTTTGGCAGCTTCTTAAGGCTTAGATTTTGACCCTTCTTTATTTTATCTCCATCCATGCCTTTAGACCCTTCTTTATTTTGCTTGAGTGGCTATCGAATTTGCTTAATTAGCTCTTCTTAGCTATTCATCACACCTTTTATGGGTCTTCATTAAATCCTCTAGGCTTGTGCGCAATGTGATTAGTTTCTTTTCAACCACATTCTTTGGTTCTTTTTCTTCCTTTAAGAGAAACTCTTTTGGCTTTGGCTCTTTAACAGATTCTTGAGGCTTAGATTTTGACCCTTCATTATTTTATCTCCATCCATGCCTTTAGATCTTTCCGATATTCTTGCAAAGCTTGCAACATTTCTAACATGGATTCTTGCATTGCCCTCGTGACTCACATGTTGGCAAGGACACAACTCTGATCCCACTGTAATGTCCCTAAATAATTCCAAATTTTCCGGAAACCCATAGGGCAGAATTAATTAAAAAAAGATTTTAAGTGGAAACCCTTAGGGCGGAATTAATAAAAATTGATTTTTATTGCAAACCCTAACAGCAGAAATTAAAATTGTAGGAGAATGATGGAAATATTCTAAACACTAAGAAAAATCCAAATTTGTTACATATAATGACAGCAGTAACATAAACACTGAAATCATAATTTTTTATTTATTTTTCAACACTAAAAAATCAGAAAATACAGCTGACCATATAGATGAAATTTTTGCCAAATCTAATAGCAATCTTCAGCCACACTAAAACTGGAATTTAATCCTCTACAAGCTGAAATCTTCCATAATTTACTGTAGCGACACTGTAGCAAGCTGAAAATGACTTCAATCTTCCCTAATTTACTGTAGTAACACTGTAGCAGTTGAAAATCTGATATTTCCTTGACTGATTTTAATGAAGATCTGAATTTCTGAATGATGCCCTAATTATTTTGTCACTCTGAAAGTTGATGATGTAGATCTGAAGCCCAATGCTGCCCTAGCTGAAATGGCTCTATCAAACTAATGTGAAGATCAATTGTAACCCCTGAACGGAGATACCCTAGTAGATTGGAGGATTTTCATCCTCAAATCTGGTTGCAATGGAGAGTTTTCATCCTTGATCACTGAATACACAAGAGGGTCTTTGTCCTCTAATGCAAAAGTTGAAGCAGCAACTCAAACCCTTCATGAAAATTATGATAATGGCCAAAAAGATATCCCAAATGACCCCAAAGCGACCTCCTTTTATGCCTTTTTCATGGCTCATATCTCAATACAAAGTCCCCAAATGGGACGCCCCACTTTGGCATTTTAATTTATTTAAAATAAAGTAATACTTTATTTCAATAAAGTAATTTTTTTAAAAATTTTATTTTAGCTTTATCTTATAAAGTCACTTTTTAAATTAATAATAAAACATAAGTGCTTATAATTAAAGTTACTTTTGCACTTAAGTTAAATTATTAATTTATTTCCCCTTTTTCCACCCCATTAGCCCATGGGAAAATATTGAATAGGCTAAGGGTCTTCACCAAGATTAATCTTGAGAAGGGGACATTACAAATAAAAGATTGGCTTGAAAGGCATTATATACAACTTATTTAGCAATGGTGTATGGCCTATACCGAAGAGGATGTATCTCGCAGTAAGGTTCTAGGTGTATTTCCTTATGAAAATGATGTCATACCAACTTTGAATTGGTGTGATGCTTGATGCTAGTCATGGAACTAGTTGCACTTAGCATTGGTATTCCGTAGAATGGTTTGCAGTTATGTTGGATATGCTCCATAAACTTGGTTGTTTTGTCAACTTGTTTTTGAGTTGAAGGCGATGTTGCAATTGATGGTGATATAGGATAGGCTAGGGTGCGCATGGTTGGAAACCCCACTATTGATGTGTGTTTTAACATGGATAATAGTGATTGGTGAAAATGAAGGAGAGGACCTCGTGTTTATGAGATTTGTTATTTTAGTCCTCCTTCCACCAATTTTTTGTTGATGTCGGTACATGAAACACATACAAAAGATGTGTATTGTAATATCAAAACTAGGGTTAGATTTAATTAAGATGTTGCAATATGTTGTAATAATAAAATCCAGAACAATAAATATAGAAATATAATGTAATGCCCCTTTTTGGGCTGAAACTGAAAAAGGAGGGAAATGGCACAAACCCAAATCAAAGTAAACTAAAAATTATAACAAGCTACAACAGTCTGACTTCTTATGACAGTAAGAAATTGCAATTATTCACTTCCAACACCACTTTTACACCATCCAAAGCTTGTAGGAAACAATAATAATTATGTAGAGCAAGTACAAACCAATAAATGAATTTTTAGAAGCCTGGCTAAAGTATAATAATTAATTTAATGACAACAGTGAACCCACTTACAAAAATGGCCGAAAATGATGATTCCAAGGCCCAAAATTTAATTTAGGAAATAAAATCAGCCTTACAAATTAGGAACAATCCAAGTATCCATAAAGCAAAAAGTGTCATGCCCTAGATACCACCAAACCCTTCACCTATACAAGTCGCCACCCTAGGAGAGGGTTTACAATGGCTGGAAATGGTGTGTTCCAAGGAAAATTTGAATGTAATCACCAAGTATGATCTCCATGTGAGACCACCAATGAAGAAATGGGGGTTTTCGTCCTCAAACCAAGTGCTATTGAGGGATTTCGTCCTCAATAGATTTCCATGGAGGGTTTCCGTCCTCAATGGATGAGAAAGAAAGCAAAGCGTGCTCCAATTCCACAAGAATAAATTCCAAAAGCAAGCATAAACATCGTCGAAGCCAAGCGACCCTTTTAAATAGCTAGAGGTGGCATCGAAGATCAAATAGAATCCTCCTAAAGAGGACCATCCTTCTTGGGGACATAATAGTTCATTTTCTTTTATTTAACCTTTTTCTCAATGGACCTGACTATACTTAGAAAATTACTTACAAATAATTCAAAGCTCACAAAACAACTAAAAATTGTGACGTTAACTTCCCTTGTTCATTTCCTTTTAGCCCATGGGAAGTGGAATGGGCTCAAGGTCATCAAAGAGAACTAGCATTGAGAAGGGGACATTAATGTCCTCCCCTCCTAAAATTGCTTGCTCTCAAGCAATTGCAAGCTTGGATGCTCCAATAATTTGGATCCTACACTTGTTAAATGAAAGAGCTCTTGCCAAAACAAGCTCACCTATTTGTTGTCCTTCTCCTTAATGATGTTCTTTAGCACCCCGTGAAGTTTAAAAGCTTCTTTGAAGCAGGGATCAACTATCACCTTAAATCTTCCATCTTCATTTTCTCCTTCGAAAACAACATCAATGAATTTATTCTTCGCATAATACATTTCTCTGCCCCGAAAATGGTGACTTCCTCCATAGCCTTCTCTTCAAGGGTAGGATTTGTTTCTAAGGAGTGCCCTATGAATTGTGAGCAATGATTCTCCACTGCTTCGTTAGAATGCATAACATACCTTATAGGATTGCTCAAGAACCTCTTTTCTAACCAAAACATGAGATAAAAAATTCATTAGAAATAGTAATATTGAACTCTTCAAAGTCCATATCCTTTTGTATCTCAAAAGATCACCCGGTTCCCAAATTTTCATGTTCAAACAATTTAGAACTTGTGTGAAAGGACCTATGTGCTCTTTGTTACTCCATGTGTCCTTCACTTTCTTTCTCTCTTTCAATTTGCTTCTCATGGTGACCACACATTTGCCTATGGCTATCCTTTTCACCATGCTACCCATGATGACAACAAAATTGGAATGGCACAATATGAATCAACAATTCTGAAACACTCTCATACCTTTGGCTGTCCTTAATTTGTTCACCTTCCCTTGCCAGATGAAGATTTGTTGAAATATCTTTAACACTTCGAACCTTGTGACTTAGAATTTTTGAGTTAGGATTAACATTCTCCTTCACCTGTAATTCTAAATATTCAACAAGTGAAGCTTTTTCCACCTTGACTCCATCCATATTTTGTTGACACATGCATGGAGCACCTCCATGGTTCTCATCAAAGACATGTATACCTTCAACTTGCTTCATATTGATTGCTATTCTGAAAATTCCAGCAAACTGAACATCAACATTATCATCCAAAAATTTGGTTTCAACTACAGAATTCTCTCCATAATCTTGCAAATCGGATTTTTCTTCTTTCTTTGGCTCATGCCTTGCTCTACCTTTGTTCACTCCTATGAACTTTGTAAGTGATATGGCATCACAAATCTTATCCGGAAGAGCCCTATACTCCTCATAGCTGCAACGATGTTGTGACCCACTAAATGCTTTGTTTCTACCATTGGAGCAACCTCTTCCTTTGGAATCATTTGGAAGGAAGGTGGGCTGAAGGGGCCTAGCGGATGGTGCCCTATGAGGCTGTTTATTGTTGTATACACAAAAAAAAATTCCTTCTACATTAGGCGACCTAGTTCCATGAATATTTTGCAAGGTTAAGGCTTGTAAATCCATCGTGTCCGCCGACCTTTCTTGCCCTTCAATAAGTCTATCGATCTTGGCCTCTTCGGAACACTTGTTGGCCATGCTAGGCCCTTTAAGCAGCTGATCTGATTTCTTCTTCTCTCTCTTTTGATAGTAGATGTATTCTTTGTCATTGTTTTGCATAAATACCCTTAGGTTGGGAAGATTTTTACGTTGATACCACTGTAATGCCCCTTTCTGGGTTGAAACTGAAAAAAGAGGGAAATGGCACAAACCCAAATCAAAGTAAACTGAAAATTATAACAGCAAGCTACAACAGTCTGATTTCTTATGACAAGAAGTAAGAAATTGCAATTATTCACTTCCAACACCACTTTTACACCATCCAAAGCTTGTAGGAAACAATAATAATTATTTAGGGAAAGTACAAACCAAGAAATGAATTTTTAGAGCCCTAGCTGAAGTATAATAATTAATTTAATGACAGCAATGAACCCACTTACAAAAAAGGCTGGAAATGATGATTCCAATGTCCAAAAGTCAATCCGGGAAATGAAATCAGCCTTATAAATTAGGAACAATTCAAGTATTCATAAAGCAAGAAGTGTCGTACCCAAGATACCACCAAACTGTTCACCTATGCAAGTCGCCACCTTAGGAGAGGGTTTACAATGGTTGGAAATAGCGTGTTCCAAGGAAAATCTGAATCTAGTCACCAAGTGTGACCTCCGTGTGAGACCACCAATGAAGGAATGAGGGTATTCGCCCTCAAACCAAGTGCTATTGAGGGATTTCGTCCTCAATAGACCTCCATGGAGGGTTTCCGTCCTCAATGGATGAGAGAGAGCAAAGCGTGCTCCAACTCCAAGAGAATAAATTATAAAAACAAGCATAAACATCTTCCAAGCCAAACAACCTCATTGAATAGCTAGAGGTGCACCAAAGATAAAATAGAATCCTCCTAAAGAGGATTGACCTTCTTGGGGGCATAATAGTTCCTTCTCTTTTATTTTCCAATTGGCTTTCATATTTTTTCTAGCCGAAGGTACTATACTTAGAAAATTACATAAAAATAATGCAAAGCTCACAAAAACAACTAAAAATCATGACATTAACTTCCCTTGCTCATTCCCTTTTAGCCCATGGGAAGTGGAATGGGCTTAAGGTCTTCAACGAGAACTAGTGTCCTAAGTTATGTAATGAAATATTTGATCAAATATTTAGAATATGTAGTAACATAATTTAGGGTTAGCATTTGAAACATATTCACCCAAGATGGGCTTAGGTTGTGTGACAGTGATCTAAAACTAGATAAGGATGTTGTGCAGGGTGTCGTAAATGTCTGTAAAATCTAGGAGACTAGAATTGAGTTGAGGACACGATAGTCCACTTAGGATAGGTTTGGCTGACGAAGGTGTCCTAGGGAAGCAGAATATGTCCTTTGA
Organism: Taxus chinensis; assembly: GCA_019776745.2. NCBI lineage: Eukaryota > Viridiplantae > Streptophyta > Pinopsida > Cupressales > Taxaceae > Taxus > Taxus chinensis. The sequence goes on along the minus strand of CM034154.1, from coordinate 91,898,197 downwards.
GACTATGACCTACAATTTGCCTTTGGCACATGTTGTGACTATGCCTCTAGATTTGGGATCTTTGTCTGGATCTTCGTCATAACTCTTCTATACGTGCAAATATCTTTTGTCTTCTAGACCTATAGACCTGAAAAATAAGTATTCATCATGTGTGCTAGACCGACCTCAACTTGCCCCCAATGACATGAGGAGCGCTGCACTATCTACCAATACACCAAAGCGAGATCAAGCTACATGTTGTTCCCCAAATCCTAGGGTGGAGTAGAGGTTAAAAGTGCAAATAAAGACGGAGCCCTAATTTGGTCCTCAACACTTGGCAATGATGCTTAGCTTGGCCTTTAGTGCATGTTGTGATCTAGGGCAACAAAGGATGGATGTATTCAGATTTGCATAGCTTGTTGTAATGTGCTGCAAGGGAGAGATGCTTCAATGTTGGGCTCAAAGACCTTAGAGTGTGCCCCTAATTGGTAAGGATGTGCATGTTTATATAGATGACGTGCAAATGATTTCCCACAACCAACCCTAAGCCAACTAATGTAACTTGGGCAGTTGAAATTGTGACCGTTGTAAGTACAACGGAAAGGTTCATCGACCAAACTTGTCCCAAGTGGACAAACTTCTTCTTCACTTAGTTATAGGGTTATGTATTTCATAGACAAATTTATGACACCTTGCAAAACATCCTTACCTAATTTTAGATCGCTGTCACACAACCTGGACTTGTCTTGGGTGAATATGTTACAAACCTTAACCCTAAATTTTGTTACTACTTTATAGAAGAGTGTTTGATCAAATATTTCATCCTTACATAATTTAGGGATCTTGTATTTATTGTATATATTTATTGCGTTGGATTATCTTCTTACAACACATTGCAATATTTTAATTAGATTTACTCTAGCATTGATGTCGCATTTTGGTGAATCCACTTTATCTATCGATCGTGCCAACCTATGGCTTTGTGCCTCGCCCCTAGGGTTTCATATATCTAAATCTAATTATCAGTACCATAACTCTTCTTTGGGTCTTTCTAAAAACCCTATTTGCTTGTGTTTTTTACATTGATACAATGGCTGATATGAACAAATTCTATAAGCATTGTTGTCACCCCATCGTTTCTAAATTTGCAATTAATATAAGCAATGTTATTTAAATGAACGTTGAGCACCCATCCAAAATGAACACTTTTGAGATCGTGATTATATGCTATGATTTGATTGGACGCAAATTTTAGACAGTGAATCTAAGAGAAGACATATAATTACAAAAGCATCATCATAGAGATCCAAATACATTAAACATATCCTTAGACACAAATGAAGCAAGTGCTAGATTTAGATTGCATATTCAGACCCTAGAGGACACATTCGTCATTACTTGGACGTATTTGTTTGACGAACCTTTCCCCTACCAAATAAACCTATAATGTGCTTAGCTCCAGATCTCCAAAATTTTCAGATATATTTACAACACTCTGCAAAGCATCTTCAAGCAATTTCAGTCCATTGTCACACGGTCTGATTTGAAAGTGGGTTGAATATTCTAAGATCCTAACTGTAGTCATGTTTTATTCTCTTTTTGTAGAAGCGGGTGATTTGATTATCCTTACATAATTTAGGACTATGATTTATACTTTGCCATTCTGAATTATCCTTTTTTAATTAACTAATATCTATATTAGATTAACCCTAGAATTGATATTACATTTTGGTGGAACCCACTTTATTTAGCGATCTATGCGAACTCATGTCTTCGTTCTTTGCCCATAGGGTTGTAGATTTTCAAATCTGATTTTCAGCATCATAGTTGATTCTATGGTTTTCCTTGAAACTCTTATTTGTTTGTGTGTTTTGCGTTGCTATAATGATCAATATTAATGCTTCTTCTGTAGCTCTTGAAATTGATGCACAATTAATGGAGAAGTTTTGTTAAGTATTCTTGTCTAGCCCTAACCAAGTCCCTGAATTACTTCATGATGCTAAAGTACAAAAGACACAAATAAACACAGCCAAGCTAGGGGAAACCCATGTTGAACCTTCAAACGATAGAAATCCACTTTTTAGAGGCTCTCCTTCCTTTGTAGGGGCTAGCACCCATGTGTCTTACCAAGTATTGCCTACATCTAATGTACGTATTATGGGGTATCATACATAGCTCCCCATATTAGCATGTTTATGCCTACACAATATATGGCCTCTACTACAATACCTAACACTTCACATGTTGTTTCAAATATTAATTTTAATTTGTATATTCAACAACTTCAAAACATGCAAGCGCAAATAGCTCGTCTTGCGCAAGGCAAAGCACAGGTCACTATAAGCTCTATCGGGTTACTCAATTATCCGTTAGCCCTTGAGATCCTTAATTATCCTTTACCACTTGGGTTAACTTCACCCAAGTTCTCCTTCTTCGATGGCAAGACTGATCCACAACAACATCTTTGTGCCTTTATGGCTTCATGTACTGATTGTGCAGGTAATGATGCCTTGTTAGTCATGCTTCTTCTGCGCAATCTCAAGAAATGTGCGTTAGATTGGTCCTACACCCTTCCTAGATGTTCTGTATGCTCATTCCAAACCTTAGGTGATGATTTCCTTTTTCATTTCTCTATCAAAATTGGTCAACGACTCTCTTTTTCCCAAATCACTCAAGTTAAGCAACAATCTAATAAGAATGTCGCAAGCTATATCCCACATTATAAGACCATGCTCTCTCGAGGTCCTAAGCACATTGGCAAAAGTGAATTTACGGGAAGTGTTCATTGCTAGCCTTATGCCACAACTTACGGAAAAAGGTCACTTTCTCTAGTTTCACATCCTTTGAAGACGTATGTCATATGGTTAAAATCTATGAGACCAAAGCTCCTTGCAGCCAACATGCTAAAATATAGCGATAATGCACCTACATCCAATGGATCCAAATTCCAATCAAATCCATCGTATAGAGGCAAACTAAATGATGATAAGAAAATCAATGACAAAACTATCAATGTTGCACAACAAGCTCCGCTTGTGGTCCTTACTTCAACTTCAAAAAGGCAATGAACACATGTGCTAGATGCTCCTTACAAGATATTGTATAAACTCCTAGAGTGTAATCTCATATAGCTACCTCTATGCACTGAAATCAATATGTCGAGACCACAGAGCATGAAATTCAACAAGTTATATTGTGATTACCATAGACGGGCTAAAACTCAACAAACAAGTGCTTCACATTACGCTGTAAAATCCAAGAGCTAATTGACAACAATGCTATTTCTATACAAGACTTGGTCAAACCTACCAACACATTGGTTGCCCAAGCTAATTCTAAGTTAAGGATGTTTGTCAATCCATTACCTAATCATACGGAGGCTAATAAGGGTAATGAAGCTCACATGGCTTATCATGTAGTACCCCTCCACAGGCCTACACCATTGAACGCTATCTTATCAATGGCATTATTGGCTTAGCTATAAAGATATAAGAATTCACACCACCAATTACATTTGACGATTAAGAGATTCCTCTCGATGATGAGGAAACACCTAGACATTTGTTCATTCAAGCACATATTGATTCAGATCCAATCCAAAGTGTGATCGTAGACTCTGGTTCTAGCCAGAACCTTTGCACTATGACACTTACACTTTATTGCACAAGACATTATTGGCACAACAAATACTATTCAAGGCTTTGATAAGCAACAATAGAACCGGCTTGAGGGCATAGTGTTACCTTTAGAGGTTGGACCTAAGAGGATGGCCACACGGTTCTTAATAGTCCCTTCTAACAACACAACGAACATGCCCATGGATTCACAATATGTGTGCTATCCCTCCCACGCTACATAGATGCTTAAAGTATGTACACACCAAGATGATGTTTACCATCCTTGATGTTTCCTATGAATACCCTATTTAGCCTATCACAATGCCCACTACTACTCTGGCCCAACAGATAGTGTCTCATACCAAGGCACAACTTTTGCAGCTCATTCAACATTTTGATCACGTTCCTAGACAGATTTTGCAACATGATACAAACTCATCATGAGAAACCTTTGACACCTTACTCCTGAGGTGTACACCCTATGTTACCTAGTTGTGTGCAACACACTCTAGTTTTGCAAAAGCCTTGTGAGTGTGACCCATATGGGACATCAATGCACTCTCCACATACACATCGAGAGCCTCAAGTTAGTATGACTACTTGGGACGTGTGGCTTATGTATACATAGGCTACCAATATTGATATTTCAGGATACAATATCACACATGGCTACAACTTAGATTCAAACGATGATTATTCTATTTCGAGCATTGCTTCTTTGCATCCTACACACATTGTACCATTTGATATAGGACATCTATACGATCATCCCATTAATGGTATCATATGATAGCCTTCCCATGCCTCCCTTACATCTACGAGCACAATCACTTGTACATATGTTCTAAACGTGTACATGCTTATTCTACCCAACCACCAATGGCATTTGCTCATAACACAATGCTCATTCTTTTGATACTTACTCTATAGTCCACAACTAGGCATAACTTGACGATGCAACACATGTCGAGGGTTCAATGTGATTGTTGAGGGAATAATCATTACCTCAGACTCCATCCCATTTGTTCTATTGTTATTGTGCCTATGGCCTAGGGCCCTTAGTACATTCCAAGTTGGCAGTTTCTTTTCAAGCTTTCTTATGGCAAAAATACAAAACTAGGATCTGCATGTGTCTGGCTTATTTATTATACAGACTTAGACATTGTTTTTATTTAGGTTTAACACTTTACACCCCCTACATCCTGACACACTTGCTCCTTATAGTACACATAAGACAGTCACAAATACCTATAATCTATGGACATTTATACATATACTTTATGGCTTGTTTTCATACGTTGCGGCTTCTTACAACCCTATAGCCTGGGGGATACTTACCACATTAAGGGCATACCTACACTAGGGGCATTTCACACACAAAGCTTATCTAGATTAGATCTTTACACCGGGGGCATCTCACACTAAGCTTTTCTAGATTATATATTTACACACTAGTCCATTGGTGATACCAAGCTTCTATTGCTTATCTTGCACCACCTTATATCTTATTACGTGCTATACCATGCTTCATCTGATGATCATATTGTTTACTTCTATGTATTGTTTTGACGTGCTCCATGCTTATTTGTTGCTAATCACTACTTTACTACTTATTTATTGCATAATGTAATGCTTGTTTGACTACTATAGGCCCTGGGCTTCTGTTTTACATTGTTAGCTTTATGCACATTGCTCACTTTATGCACATTGTATGATTCATTACTTGCTCCACGCGCGTTCCTTTCTCTATGCATACTAACTGATACATTGCTTTCTCTAGGCCGTGTTTGCTCTATGCCTTGCTTGCACTATGCACACTGTTACCTTTGTTACTTTCTCAATGCACTTGTTTATGCATTGTTTGCTCTATGCCTTGCTTTCCCTATGCCTTATTTGCTCTATGCAAATTGTATGATCCATTACTTGACCTGCTTATATTGATTACTCTATGCTTATTTGCTCAATGTTTGTTTGGTTACACTTGGTGCCTGCCATTCATATGGCTTCATGGATTCATTGATTGATACATCTATTGATTGGGACGCATTGCTCATGGCTCATTGCTTGATACACCTATTATTTGAGATGCATTGCTTATGACGCATTGCGAGATACATACAATTTATTGTTGTTGACTCTATTGTTCACACATATTTGTTTAGCGCACACAACTAACTACTACTAACATTGTTTGAGTCATCATCGTGATGTCTTGTCAGTTGTCTGTCTTACGGTGGCCCCACCATGTCATTTGTTGTCATGTCATGTTGTGAGTCCTAATGGGTCCGTTGATGTCGAGTTGTGTCTACTAGCATGCTGCTCTTTCATTCACTACTACCCTCTTAACTACTTATCTCTATGGGTTACTGGACATGCTTACTATTTTGGTTGCCCATGGGATGACATCTACAAGTACATGTTTTATATCAGATTTGCATAGACTTGGAACAAGCTCATCTCACATGTTCAGATACATTTATGACACTCATTTAGTTCAAATGACATTTACATGGGTTACACCAAGTTCATCTTACAGATTCAGTCAACACCTATGACATTTATTCAATTCATATTGGCATGGACTACACACAAATCGATAACCGATACAATGGTGCAAACAACCTAATGCCTTCCAATGGTGCAAGTAGCCTAATACTAGGTGGTGAAAGCAGCCTATTGCTAGATAGTGAAAGCGGCCTAATGTTCGTTCTAATGGTGTAAACAACCCAGTGCTAGTTCTCACACAAGTATTTACACATTTCCAATACAACATGCCGAGGGTAATTAGGTATAGTCATTCTATGCTTTGTCATTTTACACACTTCAAATTTTCATATGCCAATTTTATATCTTTATGGAGCATTAATACATGTCTATGCCATGTGATTGCAGATTTTGCATTGGATTGGTGTGGGGACACACTCTTCAGTTTTACACATCATCCTCTAATGATTGGGATGCAAGATTTGTATTCACTTGTTCCTTTTGCTTTTAATTAGATACTTTTATTACTAGATTAAAAGGGGACAATTGTAGTAGCCAAAATTTGGTCCTATGGCACTTGGCAATATAAATTTGACATTTATCTTGACATCACCCCATTTACCTATTTATTGAATAAACTTAAAGCTTCTTGCTCTATCCTAGACTTCGAGCCTACTAGGTCATGAGTTCATCAACTTAAACACTTAAGGATTCAATACACATCATGAGTTGTTTTTCAACTTAACACTTCATGAATCAATGCACCTTATACAAAACACATCTTCATACTCTCCACAAACCATTTTTTGTCTCAAATTTGGTTCCGACTTGAGCTTGGATGGGTTTGTGGTCCCAAGATAGGTTCGGCCAATAAATACGTCCCATGGTCGACGAACCTATTCCTTGTACTTGGAACGGTCATCTTTTCAAATGCACAAGTTACCTTAGTTGGCTTAGAGTCAGTTGAGCAGGAAATCATTCAAATTAGTTACCTATATAAACATATGCACGCCTACCTATTAGAAGCATCTAGGGATCCCATATCAAAGCATACTGTAAAAGACATTGAGACAAACATCAACTCACCTCTCTCTTAGAGCAAATTATAACAAAACTACTCAAAATATGATTACATCTATATTGCTGCCCTAAATCACACACATATGCACTATAATCAAGCCAAATGACAATTGCCAAGTGTTGAGGGGCAAATCAGGGGCTTCATCGTGTTTACTTTTTCTAAACTCATCATCATAGGATTTGGAGATGTGATGTTCCATTTCTCCCATTTAAAATATTTTACAATCAAATAAAAAACTTCTCATTTTATCTTGTTTTAAAGTAACATAGTAAATACTAGCAAAAGAAAATAAAGCAATTATTAAACAAACATTGATTACAAAGCATTTATCATTGCATTAAATTAGGGTCCTGATACATATCTTTATCAACTTTGGAGATGACAATCTCCTCAAGGGGGACTCAAAGTAGAGGGCAACACCCAAACAAGGAGACAAGATGGAACATTGGCAATTCCAATGCTTACAAAGCATAACAAGTTGTAGCCAGGTCAATTTGAGGGGTGTACTCTATACTCCCTCTTGGACCCATTCCATGGACTCCATCTCAATGTCTCTTCAAGGTGTCCTTTCCTCCATGCTTCTTCTTCACCCTTGATTTTCTCTTTCTTTCATGTATTTCATGCCTTTTCCAAGAGTTCTTACTCTTATTTATAGCATTCAAGAGGTGGTTATAACTGCACACCTCTTCATATATCATGTAATTTACATTATTACAATATATAAATATAACCCATTTTATCGGGTTTTTACATGATCATCTCCTCTATTTTTTTTTATATATTTTACCTGTTACAGATAACTTTATGCGTCCTTTTTCACTTGACTTTTAACACCTTTATATGACTTTCTTTTATTTTATCTTCTTGTTTAACATCAATCCAAAATGGGAAACTAGTCATGTAACAGGAGAATGACATGTGGCTTGATCCCTCTTCGGGGGATTGGTACGTAGTGTAATGCTCATCGCATTAGTGGGGGTGCAGTGAGGTCAGTCCAACTCAGTTGCACTAACCTCTTTTTAGGTCAAAGGGAGAGCAAGGATGTCAAGGCAAAGAGAAGACATACATGTACAAAAGCATCATCGTAGAGATCCCGATATAGGAAACATGTCCTAAGACACAGGGAAAGTAGGTGCCAAATTCAAATTGCAGATGCAGACCCTAGAGGATACATTTGTTGATATGTGGACAGATTTGCTCGATGAACTTGCCCCTTACTGGATGAACCTATCCTTTTCTTAATTCCAAATCCCCAGACCTTCCTAATATATTACGACACTTTGTACAACATCTTCAGCCAGCTTGAGTCCACTGTCACATAGTTTCAGTTTGAAAGGGAAGAATACTTTCTAAGACCCTAACCCTAGTTGTGCTTTATTCTCCTTTCTAGAAGTGTGTTGAGTGGTCTGATTATCCTTAAATAGTTTAGGACTGTCATTTATGTTTTGTTGTTCTGAATTATCATTTTACAATTAAGTAATATCTAAAGTAGATTGACCATAGAATTGATATTACAAGATCATATTGGCCTTTGGATTATTAATCTTGAACATTGTTGATTGTGCATTTTATTTAGTCAAGTACAAGGCTGAAAAATTGCCCCTTTAATAAGCTAAAGTTCGCATTGATGGAGCTTGGAAGTGTTTCAGCTTATAAAAGGTTAAATTTAAGTTTGACCCCAAGCAAGCAGCAGAGTGACTAATGCAAAGGCTCATAGCTTATTGGTAGCAAATGGTCAAATTATGTCAATAAGTGGCAACTTTTAAGCAAAGCTTTTGTTTTTGTGGCTCAACTTTTAAATCATCTCTTCTCTAGGTTGATTGTGCATTTAACTGATAGGTCCGATTGGTGAAACCAATATGCGAACATGTGATCCAAGCAATCTTTTAATTTATTAGTCAAATGCACACCTATCACACACCAAGGGTTTTCCAATTTGAAGGCATTTGACCTAGATCAATGCTCTTCATTATGTTAGCACAAATTCAAGATTTCAACATTATATTACAAATTTCAATTTTCCACAAGCCAACAAACATTCAAAACATAATTACTAGAACAAAGCCTTAGTTTCCTTCCATTTACATGCAAAATACAATAAATCAAGAAATGAAAGCGTCTTTAAACAAAAATCTAATGGTCCCAAGCATTTGAGAAAATCTGGGTGTGTTGTGCAAGAAACTCACCAAGCCTCAATGGGTTGTGTTCAGTAGAGTTTGTAGAGTTCTATCATATCTATGTTGAATGAAAGGTAGGCTTTCATCTCAAGTGCGATGCTTTTTGAAATCATACATTTTGAGAAGATGCTCGATAATCCTATTAACCACATCGCTTTGTCCATCAGTCTGAGGATGGAATGCAATAGATGCTGTTAGCTTTGTGTCCATCATTGACCAAAGTGATTTCCAAAAATTGCTTAAGAATCTGGTTATCTATATTAATTATTATGGTGGAGGGCAGTGCAAAATATATTCATACTTTATAAAAGAATAGTTGAGCTATTTCCTGAGCTGAAATAACCTTTTTACATGGCACAACGATTGCCACTTTGATAATCTATTCACTGCCACACACACAATCATTGCCATGTTTGTTATAGGTAAACTTGAAAGGAAATTTGATTCACAAGCTCTGTTCAGTGCTGGCAAAGGAGTATAAATTCCTTGGTTGTTGTTGGATGGTTATGTGGCCAAAGGAAATACTTCTTCAATACCATGAGGGTCTTCTTTAACTCCAAAATAACCTACAAGTTCAGTGTTACGCAGGGATGCGTCCCTTAGATTTTGGCCACATCCCGAATGTTTTAGGGACTTGAAAGGGATGTCCCTAAAATTTTAATTTTTTTCCAATGCTTATACTTTAAAAGATTTGTTATCTTCCCAAAAACATGAAACCTTAATCCCAAAAATACTCAAAAAAACATTAAATAAAGTTTGAACACATAAATTTCATTGAATAAAGCTAAAATACTTAAATATTAATATTTATATATTCATTAATAGCCGTCCCCAAAATCTAGGATTTTTTTTGGTGTCCTAGAAATCCCGTCCCTCCATACTGCTGTTCTTCCATCCCCGAGACTTAGGTAACTATGCGTGCAACCTTGTTGAAGCGAGCCTTCCATATCAACTTCTGACATTCTACTTTGTGTTGTACACACAAACGTCCCAAATGAATGAAGAATCCATCCTGCAAACAGTAATACTGAACTGACCTATTTCTATATAATGCTTGATAGCTTCCTGCAAAGTCAGTGACACAGGGAGCATACTGATTCAACAAATTTAAATAAAACAAAACAGGAAGCTGCTGAATGCAGGAGCAATACTTTTAAACATAGAGGACCTGAGAAAGAAGTAAAGCAAAGGGACTCAACACTTAAAATGCGAAAAGAAAACAAGAAGTAAACAAAGATCAAGATCTCATGAAGTTAATCCTAGAGCAAAAAATACAGCCTTCAATAGCTTTTAAAGCAGGAAGAATTTGGGGGGTCTGTTTGAGAAGGAAATCTTTTTTTGGGATTTGGGTGCTTGCAGGAGGCAGTTGTCATTAGATTTGTCTCATCAAGACGATTGCTATTGTATAGCTCCCTGGTAACCAAGTTTTTGACCCTCCCTGTTTTCAGGTCCAAACTCGAGTGATATTGTATTAAAATATCTCCACCATAGTCACATTACATGACAAATCAGGACAAGGCTTTTTAAATTCTGCCACGTAATCTATGCCCCAATCTTGAACAGTCATTCATCACCTTAATTGTGGCCTCCTATAATTTCGTAGTGACGGTAGACACCACTCAAAATCAGTGTTGCATAGAGGCTCGTCTCCTACCACCAAAGATGTGTCTTGGAGTTTGGTACTCATCTCAGAGACTTGCATTTCATTGTTTTTCAAAATATATTTTGTACTCTTGATCGTAAATATGATTTAATTTAATTTAGATATTAACGTCCACAAAAGGCCAAGAATGGCCTATGGGACAGAAAAGACAGTACAAGGACCAATACATAAAGGGAGTGCCAAAAGCATCTCCAAAAAAAAACAGAAAAAAAGAAACAGCAAATCAACTACCAAAAGATTGAAGAATTAGGAACCAGTAGAATTTATGTTGCCTAACAAATCTGGACCAACTTATCTACGTATGAGATTTCTTAAGTTTTCTGAAATCAGTTATTTGGAAGTAAGAATTGATATGCCTGTAATTATTAGTATTTGATGACTTCAATTTGAGTGTTCTTTGCCGGAGTCGAAGTGTCATGAATAAACAAAGCTAAACATTTGTGGTCTTCATATCGAATGAGGCTCCTTAAAGATCCATTGGAATCTCTGAAAAGACAATGGTATCTTCCACAAATTTCATAGTAGATGGGACACTTGAATATAAAACTCTCTTCACTTTTAGGCTCTAGATAACACAACTGACATATATGCTCATGTTGTGGGAGGCTATGATCAGATTCCATCCAAAGCGGGTGAGAGCGAATGCGAAATTGAGCGAAAAGGATCCTCAAACATGAAGGAAACGACTTCTTCATGTATTCAGGAATTTTATTTTGATCTTCATGGAAGCAGGAATAAAATTGAAAATAGTGAAGAAGTTTTCGTTTCAAAGGCTCTTTTGGAGCAAACCATGTAACTTTCAAATAGGACTTAGTGAGTTCTTCTCATATACCCTTGTCAACCTCATGTTTAGTGAGTTGAAGAGCATTAATGGAAAACCCACGAGGAGGAAGTCTTTCTATATCAATATTCAACTTCTGAAGGAGAGTCATAACTCTTGCATACCAACAAGATGCATCCTTTTTTGACAAGTTGTATAGAAGATTGGAGCGCCAAATATGGATATCTATTCTGACCAGAAAAAGAATCAGCCATGCATCGAAGCCTATGCAACATAGTGATAACATTGAAAATCAAAGCGATAAAGAGTGGACATACCCCAAACTCTGCAAGAATAATTGAGTGAGGAACCGTTCTTTTGGCTCGAATAATCTTCGATAACATGGAAATGAAAACTCTTTCCATACAGTTGAAATCATTATTCTCAAATATGGACCCCAAACATCGCATCCATATAATAGTGCCGGTGTAACCAATGTATAAAAAATTCGAATCTTTTTTTGAATATCTTGAAATTGAAGCTGAAAATATTGTCTTTCCAAGGTTATCAAAGCTGCATACCCTTTGCTCACTCTTGCTTCTATTGCCGGAACAAAGCTAAAAGGGAGTCTAGAGAAAACCACACACAAGTAGGTGTAGGAGTAAACCACCTCAACCTATTTTCCTTTGTACATCAAATTCATTGTAGATGCTACTTTCTTGGTTGTATTGAATGCCATGATTTTTTGTTTTCACAAGATTTACTTCAAGGCCTTTCTTATCACAAAAATTGCTTAATGCATCAAGCTGATTTTGAAGTCCTATAATTGAGTGTGAAAGCAAAATAGTATTATCTGCAAACAATAAAATAACAATGTAGATCCCAAAGAGGCTACAACCATTCATGCTACCTGAGGCTATGGATATAAGATCCTCTAATTCATCAATACAGAGCCCAAAAAGTGTAGGCGAGAGTGGACAACCTTGTTTCACACCTATGGTACTATGGATGTTATTAGTAGTGCCCATTTTTGTATGAATATGCCCAAAATTTTTCTCATACAAAGCCATGACAAGAGAAATTACCATGTCAGGAAGACCCAACTCTTCAAGCCTCTAGATCAAAAGATGCCTTGGTACTGCATCAAATGCCTTTCGAAAGTCTACATGTCAACAATATACCTTCTACTTGTTAGCCTTTTCTTCCTCTATAATGGCAACCAAAGTGAAAATGTGATCATTTGTTCTGTGATTCCTTCTAAATCATGCTTGACCTTTTTCTCTAATCTGTTTTTTCTCTACCCATTGTGAGATATAATCATCAAGCACTATAGCAAAAAGTTTAGCCAGAGTATGCCCAATCATGATGCTACGATAGTTCTCAGGTTTAAGAGAATCTCCAGATTTGAAGATGGGGTGTATAATATGAGATGTCCAAGTGGGGGGAAGACCATGAGGAACAATAAAATCAACAAGATTAGAGATATGGACAATAAGAACAACTAGGCTATGATGGAAGAATTCAACTTTTAAATTTTCCACATCTTGGACTTTATTGGACTTGAGTTTATAGATGGCTTTAAGGACCATCTTGTTGGTGAAGAAATGACATGTAGGTGTCTAGGAATCAAGTGGATGGGGGGCTGACTGGAAGCATCATAGAGAGAGGTAGTATATGTAGACCATGTATGGAGGTCCATAATGGCACAAATATATATTTTTGGGTAAAAATGATCTCCATAAAGACTTGGGATTGAACCGGATTTGGTATATGGTAGCTCTTCATTTGTTATACAAGTATTGTCTTTTTTTCTTTCTAAGAATAAATTTTGGGCCAACTAGGCTTTAGAGGTGGTTTTGGTCATAATGTGTTTAGTTACTTGTGAACATTTTTACAATCCACATCGTACCAAGAATTCCTAGGGCAATGACCATGGGTATGGGGTCGGGAAATATGATTGGAGTGGGGGAAGGCCTTAAAAGCAGCAGCCATAATTCCCTGGGATAGTCTAGTATCCCTCTTAACTAGGTCTAAGATATCATAAATGTTCATGAGTTTGGTTTTAAGGATATTGGTATAGCTCTCATCATATTCATGGTCAAAATGAATAGTAGTACGTTTGTGAGAGAGCCCAAGGGAAGAAGTTGTAATAAGTTTGGCAAGAGGCGTACAAAAAGAGAGAATGGCATGGTCTGTGAGAGGTGGGGGAGAAGTCGAGATCTGGAGGTCGTATATACTCAAAGAAAAAGATTTACATGATATAACATAGTTTACAACACTAGCACCGGCGTGATGAGGAAAACAAGTAAAGTCTGTAGAATTAGGGAAGTGTTTTGTACCATTGAAGATAACAAGATCATGAGATTCACCTAAATTGATTAGGTGTTGTCCATAAGCATTCACTGTAGAATCTGCAGAATAACGTTGAAGCCCTGATTCATGATGATCCACTTCATAAATCATCAGAGGGTCATTATGAAGATCATGATTAGCACATTGAACGTGTCCAATCCAGGCATTGAAGTCACCAAGAAGTACCTCACCAATAACAGAGTATTTTGTTATTTCCAGTTGTAAATCTACAAAGGGAGATTCACCATCAAGAGTCGAAGCATAGTTTGAGTATCTTGGAGGGAAGTAACAGGCAACAACAAACAATTTTGCAAAGGAGATCTTCTTGCAAGTGATATCCATAAAAATCTTGCAAATTCTTCAAATCCTTCAAATTGGATAGAGGAATGGAGATGATCTCTATAAAGACAAGCAACTCCACTAGAGCCTTTTGTGCCATGGAGGAGCTCCAGTCTGTGAACACTAATCCATGAGTATCCTACATAAGAGGGTAGAGGTTTCTCCTTGGTTTCATGAGTTTCCATGAGTAAGATGGCATCTGAGTTAAGAATCGCATCTTTAGAAGACCCTGTGGCAAAGAAGATAGAACCACCACAATTCCAAACTGCAGTTGTTATTGAGGTTGTAGACCATGTTATTGAGCTCTAGCGTCATTTAGAAATAGGCCAAGGTTTAGTCCACCATGTAGGAGGGGAATCCTTGATCCAAGCTCTTCCATTACGGATCACAGCCCATCACGAATCCTTGATGAGATATCAAAGATAAATATCAATATAAGTACTCCTTTTTTGTGGACAATTAATATCTTAATTTATAAAGTTATTAATGTTTATATTAAGCCATATAATATTGTTTTCTCTAAAATTTACACATACACACACACACATGTGTCTCCGACTACCTATCTCTTATTTTTCTGAAAAATGGTATACTTGTTCCCATCTCCTTGTATCTATACCCGTACCTATCTCCTAGTAACTATGCTTGAAATTAATCTTTTGCGTGGATTTCCTTCAATTATTATGAAGCTTTTGCAATCCATCAAATCTGAAAATATTCGATTACACAAGGCCTTTACACGGAAAATGATGGTCACGAAGCGCTCAAGGATTCAGAATTCTGCTATAAAAAAGACCTGTTGCCATTGCAAAGGTAAACCCTTGGCCAAGCAGAATCTAAAAGGTTTGTCAAAGAAAGAATAAGTTCAAAAAGGACTTTAAAATGCAGAGCTACAGCCTCACCACCCATCAGAAGAAGGCTAGAAAGTCCCCTGGGCAGAAAAAGTGTCAATTCTAATCGAGAATGATGACATGGCTGCTCCCCAAGTGAATATCCCTCAGTCTCACATGCAAGGGTCTCAACCAGGTATGATGGAATACAAAAACCAAGTAATTCTTTCTTCCAGCACCACTTCGTCTGTTTCTCAGATTAATGCTAGGGTTTCCTCTGTACCTCCTTTGTGTCCCAGGCACCAGTAACCCACACAAGTTTACTCTGTTGCTGAATTTTACAGCCTCACCACCCATCAGAAGGAGGCTAGAAGGTCCTCTGGGCAGAAAAAGATTCAATTCTAATCGAGAATGATGACATGGCTGCTCCCCAAGTGAATATCCCTCAGTCTCACATGCAAGGGTCTCAACCAGGTATGATGGAATACAAAAACCAAGTAATTTTTCTTCCAGCACCACTTCGTCTGTTTCTCAGATTAATGCTAGGGTTTCCTCTGTACCTCCTTTGTGTCCCAGGCACCAGTAACCCACACAAGTTTACTCTGTTGCTGAATTTTACAACATGGCTTTAAAGTGATCCACTACTATCCTAATCCTTCTCTCTGTGTGCAAGATCACTTTAACATTCTTCGGGGAAACCCCTTTCAGCAAAATTTGCCTTCCCCGCCTTCCCAAGCTCATCAAAGGCCTATCTCTGCTAAATCGTCCTCAGTGATCAAGCTATCATGTCCAGTAACATGTCCAAAATCTTTAATCTGATCCCCTTGTTTGCAATACCGATTCCCCCAACGTCCTTTGGGCCCCAAGTCTCGGACCACACCTTATTTCTGCTGTTGGCACCATCTCTGAGAGCATACATACAATGAACAAGAATATTATGGCAAAAGAAGTTCCGAACCCTTTCCTGGAAAAGTACATTGCTAATCTTGTCTTTGTCATCAATCAACAGGATAGCTATCTAGAAGCTCTGGACAAATGCATGGTGTATATGATTAACAACCTTCAGCTACATCAGAATTAGGTTGATGTGATTGAAATTCGACAGTTCCACTTCATTCCGAGAATATCCAGCAAAGGTTGCCATAGATTCTCATTGAACAAAGAACTGTTCATAACCAGCATAAGAGGCAAATGATGGATGCTGAAAGTGGCTTTGCTTGGGCAACTCCTATATACAAACCCTGAGCAATGTCTGCTATTCCTGTTTGACAATCCATTCCTCCCGAAGCTGAAGGATCTGGTACCCTCCCGCAAAAGGAGGGCAAAATTAAAAACACAATGGAAAGAACTTCTGTTGTGTAATGTTCTAAGTTTTGAATTTCTGCAGTCCACAAATTTTGAATATGATGTTAAATATTTGTTCAGCCAAAACAGTAA
The DNA here is from genome assembly GCA_019776745.2 of Taxus chinensis. NCBI lineage: Eukaryota > Viridiplantae > Streptophyta > Pinopsida > Cupressales > Taxaceae > Taxus > Taxus chinensis. The sequence continues at coordinate 91,881,478 of CM034154.1, read as the reverse complement.
TGAATCTAGCAAACATAAAAAGGCAGAATATCGAATATGTATCAAGCTTTATTTTGAGTCTGTATCTAGTTCAGCTTTTTTATGTAAAACTTATTTTGAAGGACCTTTTTCTCGTTGTTCTCGAATTGAACTTACATAGCTTGTTGAGGAGCTTGGGTAAACACTTTGCCTATAAACCATGCTTTGGGCATCAGTTTTTGTAAATATTTAAATTCTAGTGCCTAAGATGCTTGCATAAATAAACTAGAAAGAGGTGTTGGATGCCTAATTGAATCTGCTACAAAATGCAACAGTCTGCAACATGAGGTTTAAATGTAGAAATCTGCAGTCTCTTGCCAATGCAAAAGAATGGTATGAAGGGGACTGTGAGTTAAATGTACAATGCCATTGAGTGCTTTTGCCATCATAGTTGTGGATCTCTGTCATGGTACCTTGATGACTTTGGTTTCTGTTGGATCCATGAATACTTGAGGTATATTAAGTAAAGCACAGTTAGAAAGGAGTTTATCACCCACTTTGTCCAAGTACTGCTTGCCTAATTTTTCCCTTTTGTTGTGCAGGGTTACCAGCAAGAATTGGAGTGTAAGTACTCCACTTATCCAGTTTGTGTAACTTCAGAAATGAGAAGACCGCAGGAATCATCATGTGTGGTAGTGCCATCTTCAGCAGGAGGTATGACTGTTCATTTGAGGGTAGCTGTAGGTTGTGGAGTAGTGATCAACGAGCTGCTGGTTAACGCCACCTTTAAATTTTTTCCAAGGAGCAAGCTAAACTATCTTAGATGACCACCACTGGTTACAATACCCTTACTCCTAAGTGGTTATGCCACTACTGCATCTAATTCAAGAAAGGTGTTAGGGTTGAGCGGTAGTTGATGAAAGATTATTTATGGTTCAAAGGCTGATTACTTTGGTCTTGTGGGGTACAATTGTTCCTCCTCGTCTGTAGGATGGGCAACAACATGCTTAAATTTTTGTCTGCAGTCCGAAACACAACATGTGCATCTACAGGTTGGCAGCCTACAACTGTTCATATGGCCAAGGCATATCCTTGTTAACTGGACAGTATATGCTATACACCATTTCTCGAAGTGTCATACATTCTAATTTATGTTACAGAACTGAGTGTCATTCAACTCAAGTGAGCACGTTTCATTGAGTTCATACCCTTTTCCAATGCTTCATTGTAGAATTCTTTACTTGGAAAATGGTTCTTGGGGACTTGATCATGCTTCCTACAAAATACAATGATTCTTGGCAAAAATTTTGTGCTAATATTATTTTTCATTTTTGGAAAGATAGAAATCATGCCTTTTTTTAAAAATAATACAGTTATGGAAAGAGATTTCTTGGTGACTAATAAAGTTTTTGTGATCTCTAATGTGTTGCTTCAAATCCAGGTCCAAGCAGAAAATGTTCGCTTCAAAGTAGAGAATTTGCAGACCCTACTTTCTCATTAGGGGAATGCTCCTTGTGCTGTCAATTCGATTCCTCTAGACTTTCCTCACCACCGCTTTCCTTCACAGGGCCATGATCAAGGTTTCCACAAGTGGCACTCTAGAAGTAGGGGGAGTTTCTCTCCTTGCCCTCGTCGGCGTTCGCCTAGATCTTGACCCCTCTCACCAGTCCATAGTGGTGGTGCTGGTGGTTGGGATGCTCCCCCTATGGGAAATTCCCACGGTTGGCCCTTGCCATTTCTTTTACTCTAGAGAATGAAGAAAAGCAATAGAATGATGGATGGGATCCCATCTCGGATATGGCAGACCCCTCAAGCACAAGTCGCTGGGGGACAAACCAAATAGTCCACCTCTGCCTCCGTCGGCCGCCATGTTTGCTACTAATGCTTAATTAGACATCTTGTGTTTTGTGCACTTGTGCTCTTGGTTTTATCACTCTTTGTTAATTTAAAACCACACTTTTATTGTAAGTATGATTGTACAATCTTAATTTTGCTACTTTGAGGTGAGTTGGCCTCCTTCTTGAGAGACCTTGTTTGCTTGATTTGACTAATATTCCAGGGTGTGACTCTTTCTGCCCATCTTTTTTGTAAGGTCAAGGTTGTAATATATATTTTAATTAATAAAAATGTACTTTTCAATTTAAAAATATATGATTTTTTTGTTTTTAAAATTGATTGAAATCAATTTGAAATAATTTCAAATAAAAAAAATATAATTTTTAAACAAATAATTTTTTAAAAATCATTCTAATTTCACACCATTAGATGTTAGGTTTATCCAATGAACTACTTCGATAATAATTTTCCACTTCTCATTTTGTTTCAAGCTCTTGGGTGGACCTTTTTCTACCTTACATTATTCACCTACCTATTAGTATAAAAGAAGGTGCAAACACCAATTGAAAAATGCACCGATTTGCGTTGAAACCACAACATTTGACTCAATTTTTGAAATCAATAAAGGTTTGATGGGGTGAAAAATGTGGAAATCCATGTCTCAAATGTTTGATCAACTTTTCCACGTCCAAAGCCATATAGAAATTATGACATTTACATCCACCTCGAAATTTCATTGTAATGACGTTGAATTTTTGACAGTTTTTTAATTGTTTATTGGGCATCAATTTAGATGTATTGTCTTTCCTTTTGACATGCAATGAACATAGAATGTTTGCCATTGTTTTTTGTTTCTACGTCCAATTAAAAAATAGCATTTACATTGAAAAGTTGGTATACAGGGCAATATTAAAAACAAATTAGGAGCACAACCAAGAAGGCTGTGCCACATAAGGGCATGTACATCCATCAAAGCACAATCAGAAATGGATATTTTGCCGTATGTGATAGTGGTAGACACCCTAATAGGCATGTATGTAAAGTGTGGCAACATATATTAGGCACTTTTACTGACTCAACAAACTGTGGCACGGATGTGCATGAAATGACTTTTACAGCAATGAGTGCATGATGTGCAAAAAATGACATTAAACAAGAATGTTTAGACTATATTTGAATTAGTGAAGTGCTAGGGAACTAACCCTAGTCAACTATATAATGACACAATGGCTTTTACATGCTCTTATAGCAATGTAAGCAAAATGTGGAAATGAGACATGTCATGCACTTTCAAAACTCTAATCCTCTTGTAAAACCACTAACAAAATTTGATGGCAAGTGATTAACATGTGGGAGGGGATAGGGCAAGGTATCAAACAATTTATATAAACTAATATAAGATACTTAACCTTGAATGGGCATACTTGATAATAGTTTGAGACACAACTGTTAACATGTAAAAAATGACAAATCCCAATGAAACCAATCCATAAAAATATTTGTTAAGAGTTTATAATTATAGGCTAGAATGGTAAATGTTTTGAACAAGAAACAAAATATCTCATTTCCTTGGGGTAGAATGGTAAATGTTTTGAGAATGTTTAGAATGGTATATTTGTAAAGTATTGTTGGTATAGAACTCGATCTTAGTCTAATATCTGATTTCCTTGCGGTAGAATAGAAACATTGTCATCTTGTTCATGAAGGAAAATTACCATCTCCCTAGCCAAGAAGTCCGTGATTGAAATTCTTGTTCATTATAAACTAATTGGTATAACAATATCTTGTCCAATAGTTTCAAATCTTTAGTCTTTGCTTCTCAAATGCCTTCATTTAACTTTTGCATTTTGCAAACATGCATGCAAGGGAGGTCACAAGTTTGAAATTTGACAAGAAACCATATATTTTTTATTTTTGATGAATCTTTAAACCGTGTTTCAAAGTTCTAACTTTGTACAGGCTTAGTGGTTGTTATTAGTCGTTAGTGAGTAATGGCTCATTTGGTTCCATTATGGCAATCCCAGTATACTCAAAAGGTTTATGACAACCCTACTAGTTGTTCCATTGGATGTGTTTAACACACATATTAGAAATGCTAGCTAGTTTCATTTAAACTAAACATTGAATTCTTTAGTTGCAATTCTTGATGTGATACAGTCAAGGTGAGCCTAACACTTTTGTTATATTTTGTGTGTGCCTTTATGTTCAAATAAATTTTGTTAAGATGTGGCATTAAATGAATTGTTGGGATGTCATGACATATTAAAAGCATGTGCTCGAGCCTCCATAAAAATTCTTTTGACACAAAGGGGGACAAACCCATTCATCTAACTATAATGGTTCATACACAACCCAACCATTGCTTGAAATATCTATAATACCATAGTAGAAGAAAGACAAAGGTGCCAAGAAAAGCCTCATACGTATTGATATCATGCATAAAAGACCTAAATATCCATACTATCACTTTATGTTTGGCACAATGCTTTAAATGTTGTTATGGTTGCATGGATTGCCAACAATTAGCATACCATGTCCACGCCCCTCTATATTCAACCTAAAAAACAATGTACAACATCAACATCATTTGCCATTTAAAATGATTCAAAATTCAAATGAAATATTGGTTTGTACATGAAAGTAAAAACCTAAACATTAACGTTTTATCAACTCAAGAAAGACTAGGGCATATTAAAAAAGAAAAAGAGATTATATTTGGAGCACAATTAATAAGGCCATGCTATAATAATAGCTGTCATCTTTGCTATATCCGAGTTGTGTATATCTTATAATCATTGCATTCAATACAACATGAATGTTGTAGTTTATTAAATAATTCCCTACATTCTCTATGTTGTATTTCACAATAAGATTTTGTTGGAGGGTTTGTGCCTTACATATTTCAAGGTTGCTATGTTAGGATATGCATATGCATCAAAACATAATTAAAAACAAATATTTTGTCCAATGTTGTAGTTGTAAAAACCCTAATAGCCATGTATGCAAAACGTGGCAACACACAAGGAAAACAATTGTTTTTTGAGACGACTCAATGAAATGTGGTGACATGGACTACAATAATGGAATTATTGACATTTACTTGTGTTTTGTGAATAGGAAAGAATTTTAACATTATGACCTAATATCTTCTAGTGACTTTATTAGATGTTTGTCTCATGCCTTCACATTGATTTTGAGAACAGGAGATTCTAAAATTGTTACTATAGGATATCATGTAATTCTTGTATTACTTTGTCAAACAATTCATGTGTCTTCTCTGTGTTGGTATATTTTGATAGGACCGAGTAATTAAATAAACAACATAATAATTAATTAAATTAAACATTAAAGCATGAAAACAACAGTATAGACTTGTGGAGTAAATGAAATATCGATACAAATTTACGTGGAAAACCCATGAGAGGTAAAATCCACGGTAAGATTTCCATTATTCAAGAAACATAAATTACAGTCCAGTCATCTCCAAACTCCTCACTTTTCTCCCTCGTAATTCACCACACGTAAATTATTATGATGATTTGTAAACCATTTGTCCCCGCGAGTCATATTTAAATCATATGATCAGGTGTGTCTTCTCACGAAGCACCCCAATTAATTGTATTGATTTAATTAATAAACCATAAATCAAAGTTTTATATTAAATAAATCAAAACATATAATATTCTAATTATTTAATTATAAACTAAAGTTTATATATCTAGACCACTTGATATTAAATGTTCTAACACTTTCCCTTCATATTAAATGGGGAATATATGCTAACATTCCCTGTTTATAGAACATGATTTACAAATCCATAAACTATATTGAAGGTTTAGGCTAGCATATCACATTTGAAGGATTTAAACACCTTCATCATGCTCAACTTAACTTTTAGCACAAAAGGATTTGGAATCCATAAATCATTAGTAAATAATTTAGGCTAAACATTGATATGTGAGACTACATCTCACAGTTTCTCATGGAAAATCTCTACCAACATCTCTAGGAGCCTTTAATAACACAAGGACCTCCTTTACAACAGATGCAACACACTGGACTGTACACCGTAAACTTAGACTGACAAGTTTACAAAGATCATAAAAATATTTTTTTACAATACTTTACAATGGAGCAGAAGTCTAGAGGAGAAGGAGATAACACATGGCCGACCATTAGAAGGTGACATTGCCATGCACACTCCCCTTCAATGGCAACTCTGAAAGGCCATTCATTGCACGAAACATGCAGAATTTTACAACACACAATGGCTTTGTAAACATATATACAACTTGATCTTCAGTCAATCAGTATTGGAGTTCTAAATATCACCGCAAAGAACCTTCTCTCGGATAAAATAGCATATGAATCTCTATATGCTTCGTTCTCTGATACTGAACTTGATTCTTAGTAAGAGCAATGCAACTTTGGCTATCACATAGAAGAGTACTTCCTTTAGCTTCCATGTGTATCTCTTCCAATAGCCGCTTTAGCCACATGGTTTTTTTCGCTACTTCCATTGCACTTCTATACTCTGCATTAATAGAAGAGATAGAGACTTGACTATTTTTATTGATCCAAGTAATGACACATGTATCAAACTTGAGCATATATCCAGTTGTAGATTTTCTATCTAACACAACACCATCATGGTTAGAATCACAATATCCGTATAGACATCATAATAAGCATAATATAAATCATTGTTGATTTCACTTCTAACCATCTATAAATCTTACATTGATAGGTTAAAAACAAGTTGTATATCAATTTAAATAACAATATGCTTAACAACTAACCATGTTATATTACCAATATGTTGAACAATTTCAACATATTAATCTTATAAAATATATATTAGATGCAATCAATATTGGACGTCGCCAATACAAACACAAAGGCGTCCCCAAGTGTCATTTGATATGCATATAATAATATTTTTATTAATCACACACTAATTTAGAATTCAGAAATGTTTTATCAACAACATATATATATCTTCGTTATCTATTCTAAGCCTTTAAATTTGTGATAAGACTAATAGATAACATATCTGGAAAAAAAATGACCAAATCATGCAAGAAAAATCACAGTGTACACTAAACTATTTAGGAAGAATATCCTCTAACAATATTGTGGAAAAATTACATGGATTATGTGGAGTTCTTAAAAAATGACTGAGAAAAAGTTTTTGGTGATAGCTTACCACGTAAGCACCCTTCACACATTTCATGAAAGATAGGCGGGAGACTAGAAACTAGGTTAAGTCGAGACATGTCAAACATGCTCTTAAAAAATGATCTAGCCCTTCAATACACATTTGAACAACACTTCTATTTTTGAGAAGACTAAAAAACCGAAACAAAACCTTTAAACAGATATAAGTCATTCTTTTGTATGCTTTCAGCGATAGTGATATTAAGTTCATTCTTAATAAACCAAAACTTAATAAACCATTTATCTTGCAACAATTTTACACTATATTTATTATGAGTTAACTGTGAACGAAAGCAAATTATTTTTCAATTCAATACCAAACACAATTTTAAGAAGAAAACATTTGCTTTTCATTAGTAGTGACAGATGTAGTGTATAGAATAACTACTTTAGAATTATGATTATTATCTTCATTCTTGTTTTAATTTTGATTTGGTTTATTCCATTTTTTATTTTTGAAGTTTGTTTTGCTTTTGAATTTAATGTATTCTTTCTTATGACCAAAATTTTCATAGTTATGACATTTACCATCAAAACTTACTCTTAAGTTTTCAGGTTTCTTATCTTTATTAGGAGGTTTAAAAGATGATTTTTGACTTTTGTTGAATCTAGACGGATTGTTCTTAGATTTATGAGTGAGAAGTTTCAGAGTGCCATTCTCTTTCGAATCAAAATTAGTCATAACTTGTTCTTCCTGGATCAGGAGAGCACTCAGAGTAGACAAATCAGAGAAGTCTTGCTCAATTTGGTATTTAGAATTCATAGTTGAAATGGAATTCCTAAACATTTCATGGATGTTCATTTGAATAATGAAATACAACAGTTTATCATGAATTAAGTTATTGTTACATCCATCTAGTTGAGATTTAATGTTTTTTTATTTTTTGCTAAAAAAATGATTACCTTTTCATCTCCCTTCATGGGAGTCGTCATCAGTTCAAGAATCAACTTTATAATTTTTGATAATTGCGTACCTTCATGCATTGATTCTAGTTGCGTCCCAACCTCACTCAAACTTTCCTGATTCCCAATGTGAGCCACAGTATTATGGGCATTTCCTCCTACACCTTCTGTTGATATGCAATTATATTGTCCACTATCACTTGTCTTTTGGTCGAATCCTTCTCCTTACTGTTCACAATCGTCTAGAGCTTGCGAGCCTTGAATTCGGCCTTTAATCTGATCTTCCAAATGTTGTAATTTGATCCATTCAACATCTGTGACTTGTCAATTATAAAATGATTAGACCCCATTTTTATGTAAAAATTTCAACAAATGAGAACAATGAGATTTTTTCGTTAAAAAAATCCCCATGTCGTTGTTCCAACTTTGTCAGTCGTATTTCGATGATTTTCCCTTATTCACGTCAAAATTTGACCTATCCAACAAATGTTCTACACAAAAAAACATATTAGTTTGACTGTAAGGCATATTTTGTTGAAATGTAAGTGATTTTTAAAAAAAATTTACAAGAACTGTGACTTACTTGTCTTATTGTAAAATGACTATAATATTTCTTATTTTGTAAACGAAACACTAAAACTTATTAAAAAAATTCCTTGTCCATACAAAAGTACTTTGTCAAATTTTAAGGTTAGATAACAAATACTTGACTTGAAAAAACTAAAAAAGGTATATATCTAAAAAAATTGGGAGCTTGTTTCCATAGTGAAATTTACAATGTCTTGGCCGAGCTACGGGCCAAGCAACTTACTTAATTAACCAACCAATTTTCTATCCAACTCGTCGAGTAACATTCAACCAACTCAACTCTAGGGCCGAGTCAAGAAGGATCTCACCCAATACTTTGTTTCCAATTGCTAACCGAGCCACACAACAATACAACTACTAACAAAACACTAAAACATATTTTTAAAAAATTCTATCCAACTCGTCAAGAAACATTCAACCAATTCAACTCTAGGATCGAGTCAGTAAGTGATTTTTTAAAAAAATTTACAAGAACCGTGACTTACTTGTCTTGTTGTAAAATGAGTATAATATTTCTTATTTTGTAAATGAAACACTAAAACTTATTTTTAAAAATTCCTTGTCCATACAAAAGTACTTTGCCAAATTTTAAGGTTAGATAAAAAATACTTGACTTGAAAAAAATTAAAAAGGTATATATCTAAAAAAATTGGGAGCTTGTTTCCATAGTGGAATTTACAATGTCTTGGCCGAGCTGGGGGCGAGCTACGGGCCGAGCAACTTGCTTATTTAACCAACCAATTTTCTATCCAGCTCGTCGAGTAATATTCAACCAACTCAACTCTAGGGCCGAGTCAAGAAGGATCTCACCCAATACTTTGTTTCCATTTGCTAACCAAGCCACACAACAATACAATTGCTAACGAAACACTAAAACATATTTTAAAAAAATTCCATCCAACTCGTTGAGTAACATTCAACCAATTCAACTCTAGGGCCGAGTCAGTAAGGATCTCACCCTATACTTTGTTTCCACTTGATAACCGAGCCACACAACAATACAATTGCTAACGAAACACTAAAACATATTAAAAAAAAATTCTATCCAACTTGTCGAGTAACATTCAACCAACTCAACTCTAGGGCCGAGTTAGGAAGGATCTCACCCAATACTTTGTTTCCACTTGCTAACCGAGCCACACAACAATACAACTGCTTTGATACCACCACAAGCGAGCAAGCAACTCCAACCACAAGTTGACTAAGCCGAAAAAAAACCAAACAATAGTGTGACCGAATTCACATTTATCTTTATTCTCGTCGTGGATTATAAATCCCTTACCACTCCTCATTCCGCACCATGTGGGACTAAAAAGTCCAAGCAATATATATGTGTGTGTGTGTGTGTGTGTGTGTGGCTTATGGCCAAAGTGGGCATGTTGGCGGTCAAGGAAACAAGGATCCACGTTGCACGTCTAGGCAAGAGGCGGTGGGCACTAATATATGCAGTTTATAATATATGTTGTGGCCACTTAGATGGGTAGACGGTATAGGATGTAGATATAGTTTAAAAAAAAACCTTTAATATAAAGTTTGAGTATAGTTTTAAAACTATAAACATTTAATATAGTCTAAGCATAGTATATAAAATTAATACTATAGTTTTAAGCTTATAAAAAAACTATAGACAATTAATATAGATTAGCTAAAAAACTATAGGTATAGGTTATTATTATTATTTTTTTAGTATTATAGATGAAAAACCAATCAAAAAATTTACCATGAGTCACAGCCGCGAATAGGGCAAAAATTAAACTTGGAGTGAATTATATTTGACCCCATTCCATGGGTATCCGATCTAGCCAATAGGAAAATTTAAATCCCTATTCTCGGGGAATGTTGTCTCCCTATGGGAGACTCTATAACTTGATTTTACTTCCTTTCACCCTAGAGTAATTACCTTGAGTTGCACACACATTACAAACTATACAACATTAATAAAATTTTCCAAAAAAAATTACCCTTACCTTTATCTGCAACAGCTTGGAGAGACTTTTCACCACTAGAGTTTTTCACAAGCACATGTAAATATCTTTGAAAGGGTTCGTAAGTGTGACTGAATATTATATGTGTATGTGTCAAATGAGAGGGGGGGTTAGTAGGTTACGTGTTGTAACCAACCACCAAACATAAATTACAGTCCAGTCATCTCCAAACTCTGCACTTCTCTCCCTCATAATTCACCACACATGAATTATTACAATGATTCGTAAATGGTGCCCCCAAATTTCACCCTGAAATTTGGGAGTACCCATTTAAAAAAATTTGTTCTTTTTAAAATAATGGGTCTTTTTGTATTTTTATTGCTAGAAGATGTCTGTATTATGTTAAGTTATTCACAATGAATCATATGAGCCAATTTCAACAAATACCCAGATGTCGAAACTCATTTTATCCCTCTGCTAAGTTTTGTCTGCGAGAAATTTTTATTTAATTATTTATTAAATAAATAATGCCCTGTTTGAAGTAAATTGTGCTCCGGTTGAATCCTATTGAAGTTTTGCATGCCAGTATTCACACATCTCAATAGGGTTTTCACTAGGAATGAATTCAAAGCTTTGTCTGTGACTTCTGGCAACATTTTTTGTTTTTATTTATTTCTTTTGCGTTTTTCTCTGGTTTTCCCGTGGTCTTTCTGTTTAATTCCCCTAGGTCCATTCTTTGTCCTGTATAGTCTATTTAATTGTCTGGAACATCTGGAGATCATTTACGGCCACTGCACCAGAAGGAATCAGCCTCAAAAAGCATACTTCTGATCAAAAAAGATAAAGCCATGCATAGAAAGCCTCTCCTAGGCAAGTCGCACTTTTTGGAATGAATGAGTTTAAGCTGCAATGAGATTTTTGGTAGTGGTAGGCAAGCGGGAATTTCTTACTTGCCTTGTAGGGTAACCTTTTCCCATGAAGTCAAAGTCACTTAAGCTACAATGGGAAAATTAGAGGTGGTAGGCAGGCGGGAATTTCTTACCTGCCTTACAGGGTAAAAATTACCATTATAAAATAAAGAAAAATCACTTAAAGCATCAATGAGAATTTTCTGCCTGCCTGACAGGTTAACTTTTCCCACCAAAGAGATTTATTCACCCATGCAAGTCGCGCTTTATCAAAGGAGGCTAATTTTAATGCAAGTCGCACTTTTTGGGAGATGTTTTAATTTGATAATGGGAATTTTGGCAGTGGCAGGCAGACGGGAATTTCTTACCTGCCTTGCAGGGTAAAAATTCCCATTACAGAATTCAAACAACTTAAGTGAAAGAAGAGATTTTTGGAGCTACAGTGCATGGTAGAAAATCCCATCAAAGTTAACTTCTTATTTTTAGCATTCACCCTTGCCAAAAAGTGAGACCCATTTAGGCATTAAACAATGCTTTTATTAATATTTATTAATAGCTTCTCTGCCTAATTTTGGCACTAGGAAAGGGATGAAAGTCAATGCAAAAGGGTGAGCTGAAAATAGATCATGTATGCATGCTAAAAATAAATTTATTTAAAGGCAGCCAACAACATGCATAATTGGGTGCCCAATTTGGGCGAATAAACATGATTGTTTATTAATTAAATTGCCAGGAATAGGAAGGACAATTATTAAAAATAGAATGCTAAGGGTTATATAAGTATGGTTTGCCATAATGAAGCAGCAATTAATTCTTTTTGCTAAGGATCGTAGCCCAGACAATTTTGGCACCAAGGAAAGGAGGATTTGTGCATCTGAAAGTGTTTTTCATTGCCAAGAATCTTAAAGGTTTGGCGCCTAGGGTTGGAATAACTTGATTTATGTTATGATAGTTATCTGCATGTTACTATAAGTGCTTGGGTGAATTTAAAAATATTTATGCTTGCTTTGCATGCAAGCAAAGCCTCAAATTTTAGGGCAGCATGCTTCATAAGCAGATTTTTGGTGACAGAAATCAAGTATTCATGCTCTGGACTTCATCTTTGTCTAAAATAATTACAGGTGTTCATATATGTGAAATGGAGTTCAAATCAATGTCAAGTACATTGAATATATCTTCTGAATCTGAAGAAATTGCTAGATCTGCACAAATTGACCCAGTTGCAAAGAATTCCGACAGGATTAAAAGAAAAAGAAAAAGAACACAGACAAAGATTGCTCAGACAAAGATTGCTCCAGCCATGATGAAGCGTGATGAAAGAGAAGGATCAATAGAATCATGCATAGCTTCCAAATTTGCTGATATCAATGACACAGATATAGACCCTGAACCCATCTCCAAAATAATTGACAGATCCATCGCCGGAAGGACATCTCTCATGCAGGTAATAAAAAGCAATGGAATTATTCAAGCATTGGCATTTCCAGTCATAACTTAGTTTCCTGAATTTGTTATGGAGTGTGCAAGGTCATATCATCTGCTTTCCAGAACAATCTGGGATGCTATGGGAAAGACAATTATTAGGCTGGATGCACAATTTATTAATTATTGTCTGAAGATTCCAACACGAACGGTGGTGATTGCAATTAGCATGCTGGATGCAGGCAACAAATGGGAGAAACACAAAGTAGATTGTGTGGGCATAATGAACACTAGATATATGAAGAAACCTAGGCCCCCATCAAAGTTTACGAGGACTCTTCTGCAATCCAACTTGGTGCTGAAGGTGGATGATATTACTAAATTGCTTTTCCAGTTAAGTGGAGAAGCCAATACTCACAATTTCCGCTCATGGATGTATGCTTTCATGAGGACCATTGAGATCAACAGAACCGATTCAATAATCAATTGGGCAGAGATCATCAGTGACAACATCAGTGAGCAACTCCGGAGTGTGAGGCGGACGTACAAATTCAAAATGACTTCATACCTGGTATATGCAGCAACCTCACAGGGTATATTTTCCAAGCTTGATAGATAAGGCGCATTGGCAAAAGATCTTATTTTTTATTGCTTCACATAGTTGACAGTTATTGAATGCCACAAAGATTAAAAAGTGGTCAACGATGGGTTCTTCTATGAATTCATCTGCAAATTAAATTGTGATCTGAAGACCAACAGGGTAAGCAAAGAAGCTAGGGAAGTTGTATCCTATCATGGTTGTATTTTCATCCAGTTTGTAGACTTCACCTATCTCAAGGTAACCGGATTTTCAGGAGAATCAGTAAAGTTGCCGAGGTATCCAAACAACAAGTGGGTCATCATGGAGTTGTGCAGACAACTCGTGGAGATGCATGACTTACAATCAAAATGACACAAGTCTGCGGGTTTCTTTCCAGTCACAGTGGGTTATTACAGCTTCTAGAGCATCCACAAAGCTAGAGGAGTCGAAGCTGAAATGTTTTCTAAGTATGAGTCTGAGTTCTTCCCAGCATGGCTGAACTTTGACCCATATGGGGTAGCAAGGAAGACAATCTCCCAGGAATACTCACTTGTGCCTTCATTGGAAGACTTCTGGATGAAGTGCATAAACGAGTATGAAGTCGGAAAGATAGACTTCAGCAAGTTATTGGCGCAACAAGTGGCTGATTATGGTTTGGCACGGATGCTTGCAGATCTCGCAGATGATGGGCATGTGATACTTGACTCATATCATTAGATGGGAGGGGATATAGCTGCTCTTTAGGAAAACATTGGTGGTTGCCAAACGATAGAAGAAAGATCTTCCACAGTTCTTGTTAACACTTTGAACTGGTTGTTGACAAACGGGTATTGCTTGGATGAAGCTTTGATGAATCAGATCACAGGAAACTTTACCACATGAGACTCTAGCAAAAGGAAGCACGAAGGTGAAAGAAACAGAAAGCCGAAGAAGCTTAAGGTTCACAAGAAGTCTCACACGTAGGAGAAGACCAAATCTACAACTATCGTGCTAGTTCCAGCTTCTCCAACATCAACTCATAGCACTTCGGAAGCCCTAGAACCTTAGATAGATCTTGTTGTTCCTCCATTTAATCTAGCATCATTTTTATTTTATCCTCAACCACTCAGGTCTTCACCTCTCCATGTGGAGAAGTTAAAAGCACATATGGCAGAGTTTTAAAAGGCATTGTCTTTGGACAATTCAGAGGGTGATAGTCGCAACACGGTGGAAAATTTCAGATAGAGCAGAATCAAAGCATGAGATGGTGGTGCACTCGGTGACTTCTCATTCCTCGAGAAGTAACTTTTCATCTTGGTTGGCTTTGCAAACAATCCCAAAAGCCGAAGAGGAGATCAACTTGGAGGAACACAACTTTCAGCTGCTCCTGAGTTTGGACGGAAGAGAAAGAAGGCCTAAAGTTTCCAAAATGACTTCTAGGTTGATTATTGAGGAATCGTGATAGAATTTCATTGAGTTATCAGTGCCAGCAGAAGGAAAGCATAAGGGAGAGCTCACGTGGTTGATACAACAGTGACCAAAGTGCTAATACGTCAAGCTACCACAAAAGGATTAAAGCAGGATACACATATACTAATGAACACTTTATTCCTTAAGCTTGACCAAGAGAAGGCTGAAAGAGCTAAGCTTCAAAAGCAGGTGTCCCAACGATGTGAGATCATTACTAAGGTCGCCAAACCTTCCTCTCAACCCATTCTAGCACATGAGAAGGTAAGTAATCATCTTATGTAGAAGGTAGAAGGTGCAAGGGACCAGGTCAAAGCTATTGCCCAGTGGAAAGAACAAATCATTCACCAAGCTTCAGAGAAATTTGAACGAATACCAATTGAATTGGAGAACATGCACAGGGTAGTATCTCAGCTAAAGGAACTAATGACACAAATAGAAGATGAGAACATAGTTTCTGAAATTCATCTGGATACTTTAGCTAAGATACACTCATTTCTAGAGGGCGTGCTAAGGGTAGATAAAATTGTACCTGGTGGATTGATGGAAAAGGGGAAGCAATTAGAAATTTTAGTTTCCTTCCGTGTAGGGATCCTCAAGCTCATGCTGAAAAGGATGCAGTTGTTAGAGAGTAAGATGGGAGAAGTGTCGGAGAGCATCCCAAATGAATTATCTACTTCCCATGAGGAATTTATTCAGGTTGTGTGGAAGGAAGTTGATGAAGCCACCATGCCTTTTACGATGGATTCAATTGGTAGACTCATAAATCTTCAGGCAGATGTTGAGGGATATGGGCCTAGTTTGGAGAAGGTGAAGGCTAACATTGTTGCTTTGTCCAGAGGGTTGTTGTAGTTCAGAACCAAGAGAGAGGCTATTGTCAAAACAGATGAGAAGACATTGAATTACATTTTTGACAAGTATTTTCAATATCAGAACAAAAAGAAAGTGTAAATGTTACAACTGGCATAACTCTTTTCTTCTCTTATTTCTTATGTTCTCGGATGAAAATTTAAAATTAAAGTTATTGGTTTAAAAACCATTACTTTAAGTTATTTGGAAATATTCTTTAAGATAGGTGACAAATGTGCACAATTTTGGCTTAAACTCCTTATGCATGTCACTAAGAGAGGAATTCTAGGAAGATGATTTCCAAATGTTCCCTTTACTACTACTTCATGTTCTAGTTTAGTTACAATTTCCCATTTGTAATTTCCCCTCTACAAACTATAAGTAGAGGAAGAACCTACGGGTTAAAAGAGGGGAATTTGTAATCAGCATTCTTGTGTTCCAGACTTTGAGTTGAAACCCTTGATAGATTTATGCAAGCAAAGGAATAGAGAAGAGATTTTCGAAGAACTTTGTGTCAACGGTGCATTCGTCTCTTATTTATTTTTAGATCTATGCATGAACTTTTTGTTGTCTTAAATCTATATCTGAAAGTTTCCCTTACTTCAAATTCTGCATTTTTAGATCTATTTGTTTCTTCTATGTGCATGTAATCAACTCTGTTAACTATTGGTTGGGTTGCACATTTCCTTTCCATTCTTCTCGCATTTAAATATTTCCCCTTCATGCACATATTGCTTACAGCTGCTTACTTGTTGCAAAATTGTCTAGCTATGGTTGATGAGCTACATAGTTAAAGTAATATCAATAAATAGATACTAGGAAATGCAACTGGTAAAATCTTACAAGGGAGCCTCACCAATAAATGAGAGAGATTTATCTCATGACTACCTAGGTTTTCAGCTGTGTAGAAAATCTAGCTAACAGTAAACCATTTGACCCCGCGGGTCATATTTAGATCATATGATCGGGTGTGTCTTCTCACTAAACACCCCAATTAATTATATTTATTTAATTAATAAACCAATTAACCATAAACCTAAATTTTATATTAAATAAATTAAAATATATAATACTCTAATTTATTTAATTATAAACTAAAGTTTATATATCTAGAAAACTTAATATCAAATGTTCTAACAAATTTTGCAATTCAATCAAGGTCAACTCACTCATTGTATTTAGAGATATTGCAATCCTTGCATTAGTTTCTCAAATAACTTAAGGTTGTTACATAAGGGCATGTAAATTCATCAAAGAATAATTGAAAGCGCATATTTGTTATATGTTGCAGTTGTAAACTCCATATATATGCACAAACGTGGGAGCATACTATTTACAAAATGTAAATTGTTTGATATAATGTATCACATAAATATAGTCATATTGACTACAATGATGGCACGGTGCAAAATGTGGTAGCATTCACAAAACACAATGTGGGAGAAACAACAAAGCATGAGAATTGTTAGACAAAATGTCTCGATGAAATGTAACTACATATGAATGTTATAATATGTCAAATAATTCTCATGCCTTCTCTTTACAGCCACATTTTGTAACTGAGATACATGAGAGGGTCTACACCTTCGAGGTTACTACATAAGGGCATATATATCCATCAAAGCGTAATCCAAAATGGATATTCCACATATTACGTAATTGCAAACACCAAGATAGACAATGCATCATACACAAGGCACGCAAAATGTTTGACAAAATGACAAATGAAATGCAGTCACATGAATTGTAATGATTGTAAGATGTGTACAAATTGGAGTTACAAGGAAGCTTTCAACTATAACTACAATTCACCAATTGTCTTGAAAAGGTCTAAGGGCCACTTACACACATGTTATTCTCATAAAGATTGAATAGTTGTTATGATCTTTATGAATCATTGAGAGTTGATGCAGGGGCATCCTATAAATAAGTCATAAGGATAGTGTTTTGCTTGTCAAGTGTGTTGGTAGTGTGTCAGAGGTCACTAGGATTTATTTAGTTGTCTATATGGGTGCCTAGACCTTTCAAATTTCAAATGGAAGATTTCCCTCCATTTTTGCACTAATTGAATATATAGGTCATTTTGGTTTGTTGAGGTTATTTTAAACACTCTTGAATCTTGAGAACTTTATAAAAAACGGTATAATGAAGCAAGTATAATTTATGTAGGCCTTTTTAGGGGTTTAGAGGTCATAATACGAGTTAATAATGAAGGACTTGATTTTTAAGCTAAGAAACCTAGTGTCAAGTCTAGAAGGCACTCATGTAACCAAGAGGATTAAGAGCTCATTCGATTAGAATTGGATGAGAAGACTATATATTGGAAAATGTAACTAAATCTATTCATTCTACTCGGGTTTGAATCAAAATATGAAGTTTCAAGAAGGATGTTCAAGAAGGAAAACTCAATTTTGTGATCATGGCGTGTCATTTTGAATAACAATGCGCTAGTGTTCTTGTGATATTATGACTATTATATCTTATGTCCTGTATTGGTGAAGTAAATCATGATTGATAAGAGCTTATGTTGTGTAATGCATGTCATTGAGTGACTTATTATATTGATAGTGAGGTTGGAAATTTGGAAAATGTTTGTCTCAATTTAGTAGCAAAGCAATCAAAGGCATGATGGGAGTGTTTTTGTGTGATTGACAACATTATTCTTATGATGGGAATTCTCCTTAGGCTTAGAGGGAACTTCTTATCCTCAAAATGAAGGTAAAGTGTTTAAGATAGTGAAAAACTTGTGAATGGTAATGCACGTATTTTATTGATATTTCTTACATCTTTTCAACCTTGTGAAAGTTTGAATATTTGTGCATGGGTTAGAATGTGTGATTTATAAGTTGTGTCAAGTATGTGATATTGAACTTTGAGCAACTAAGAGATTGATGGTAATGTTGATCAAGAACCTGAAGGTGAGTATTTTACGTCTTTATATGTTGAACCCTTGAAGATTGTGCATGTGATGAATAGAGGAGATTCCTTGTGATTTACTTATCATGTGGATGGAATTTAGACTCCTTCAATGATCAAATGAATGTTGATAAGGTTTACTATTTAATATAAAGAATGTGGGGTTGATATTTGATACCTTTCTTGTATAGTAGGGTTTCTAGACTAAACCCTGAATTGTAACTGTTTGATGAAGGTTGACCAAGATAATAACTTTTGACACTACATTCCATAAGAGCTGAGTTTATATAATTGTAATGGGTATATGAAAAAGTAATTTAATCATACAAGAGTATTGCTTTCCTTACAAACTTTTATCTTTGACAATTGTGTGATAAAATTGTTTCCTAACGTGATCCAAAGAGAGGTTTTGCTTGGTTGAAGAGGAATTGCTCATTTTTTCTACAGATCCTTCTACAAGATTTGAAGCCATAAACCTAATCCTAAAAAGAGTTATAATGAAAAAGAACCCTCTCGGGTTTCTCTAGCACGTACAACTAGGGCATGATAGTTTAACCATCAAACTTCATTATTCTTGCCTGAAAATTTGTACTAATGAAAATGAAGAGGAGTAGAGAGTGATAGAAGAGGGAATTTTGATGTTTATTGGATATTTTTTCATATATTTTGGATAGTCCTCTACAGAACAAAGCAACGTAATTAAGTCCTAATCTTGAGAGTAATTTTACAAAGGAAGAGATTGATAGACATTAAGATAAAAGGTAAAACTTGGTACATATGCCAATGACCTTAATGGGTGCCAGAAACAATCCTCATTTCATCTTGAAATTGACTACATTATATTCTATGCATGACAATCCTATAATCAAGACCTAGTAAGGGTTTATAAACTAAAACACAAAAAGTGGAATAGAAGGAATTGTGGAAAGAGAGGAGCTCTAAAATTTTATAAACTCATCTAAGGTGATAAGAAGATGATAATGGAGCTAATGAGGTCTCAGATATACCTATAGGAACCTATACCTACATATGATCCAACCATGCATTGTCTTAAGGAGAAAGGGGCAATTTGTCTAACAAGATAAAAACTTGTTTCTTCATGGTTTGAATGCTTTTGTGAGTTGCTTCTAACAACAAATCAAGTGTATAACATGGTCAAGTAGCTAGAAAATGCCAAATTGGATTACTTCAAAGGGTGAATAAGTCAAGAAGGATGATGGGAATGTTGTTGATAAGGTGAAGAAAGGATGAAGTACTAAACGTCTTAGTTGAAGGAATGGAGTCATTTTGAGAAGGAGAAACAAAGTATGAAGATGCATTCAGAAACTTCCAAGAGGTAATTGTTAGTGTGAAATCACATCACCCCCAAATGAGTTATGGATCTACTTTTCTAAGGCAGGGTCATTTGGTGTGATTTGCATAACATTGGATCATTCCCCAAGATGTGGGACTTGCAAATGGGAATGATCCTCCAGAGAACGTTGGTTCTTCTTCCTCATCCTAGCACTAAACTACTTCTAAGGAAGGAAATGTGACTATCTACTCCTAATCTAACAATTCCAAGGGACTAAGGAGAGAGAGAGCATGAAAATAAAGAAATCCTACACTACAGAGGTGATAGCACCGAGAAAAGGGAACTACTAATCACAAACCCAACTGCCTGAAATGGAGAGAGGTGAGCAATGGAGAGGATGGACAGATGCATCACAGACCAAGGATAAATTTCACACATAAAACCATTTCAAACCCCTTAAACATAGCTCCCAAAAACCTGCAATGGACATCAGAGATATGCACAATATACCCTGTAATGGTGAGAGGCGAGAAGAGACAAGAAAATGAGCAAAGGATGGACAAAATGCATCACGAAACAAATTTAATTGCTTCAGGAGTTCAAGTAGTACACCATCAACGGGCAAGAGGCAAGAAAATGCTATTACAAAGCCAAGAGAGGAGGCTTAAACTACACATTCGATCCTGGAGAAGAAAGAGAGAGGGGGGCAGGGAAGAAGAATGAACAACCCTTTACAATGAATCATGCCCCTCTATTTACATATTTGATCAGAGAGAAGAAAGAGAGAGGGAAGCAGGAAAAGTGGGTTGAAACTCAACCACTTTTGTTAATGCTTCTGATAAAATATGCCTCAAATTTTTCTTTACTGCATGATTCCTTGATTCGGTGCCTTGAAAGAAGAGGAAAAAGCAGAAACAGATCAAATCTGATCTAGTTGTTGAGACAGATGGATCCTGTATTGAAGGCTTGAAGAATTTTCCTCCATTTTCCTTTACCTAACCTCCTCAAATTAAAGTCTCAGACCTTTATGGCCTAGGTGAGGCAGAGATCTTTCCAATGGTGTCAGATTTGCAATATTTCGAGCCCTAAGTTGAAAGATATGCCCCTTCAAAGTTTGTATCGGGTCCGTACAAATGGATGGGGAAAACAATTTGAAAAATGGGCCCCCTTTTAAGATGGGGCACGTGGCACACCTTTTAGAGCAAAAATCAGACTCACGGGTCCGTAATTTATATTTTCCCCTTTGAACGATGGGCAAATTTTCACCTTTCCTTCCGAATCCCCACTTTCCTCTGGGACACGTTTCAGTCTGGCACTCATTTGGAAACCTTTTATCTATTTGACCCTTGAATCAGTGCCATTAAGACACTTGGCAGCCTCCGCATGCCTGGCTCATGCATTGATCATTCGCCCCTGCCTTCGTTTCATCGTGAGACACGTGGAGATGCGGCACTTGTTTGAGCTTCTCTTTTTTGGATTCACCTTTGGAGGAGCGTCGTTAGGACAAGTGGTTCCCTCTACTAGCTCTTCTATACTTAGTTGATTTTGGATTCTTTCCTAAACGGTTTCGAGCCCGAGGGCTTCGAATCGTTGTCGTTTCTTCCCCTTCTTGCTCCTGGCTTCTCTGTGACACTGCTCCTTCATTTCTGACCCTGTTGTAACCTGTTTGTCATCTTGGAATGTGAGCTCGCAGGTCTGAGTCATTTCCTTCATAATTTCTCTATGTGCGGGGTTGTCTTGACCAAATTTATCAGGGGGTGAATTTGGGATAACGACTTGGTGACTCACGGGGACATTTTCCTGCAAGATGAAGAGACCAGTGGCTTTTTTGCATCCATTAGGCATGGAGTCCAGCCTTAAAAACTGATTCTGATCTGAACTCTAAAATTCTGACCTCTGAGCCTCTTGGAAACCCGCTGAAACTTGAAGTTAGACTTCACCAAAAGCCAACTAAATGCACTGTGCAAGAGCAATAGCACCAAAAACTATGTACAAACTGAAAATCATACATGCTCTAAATGGAACATGCAGAGTGTGCAAAATCACTTCTTCTGCTAAAAACAAACCTACCTACACTACTCTAACCAAGAGCAAAGGGATCTCAAACAAAGCCTGCAACTGGCAGGGAGAAATAACTTCCCTTCCTAAAAAATGGCAGCCATGCAACTGATTTGGCTTTGAACATGGCTGGTTGGATGAGTGTAAAACTGACAATAAGCCGGTCCTCCACCTAAATCATCAAGGTATCAATATTAATGGAAAATACATCCTCAAGCTAACCTGCATTGGACTTCTAGATGTATTGATAGTGACCCTTGGTACTTTGATGCTCATCCTCATGCCCTGAAGTAGGCATGACTGGTTTTGGTTTCTCCTTTGGCTCCAATGAAGTCAAGTACCTGATTGGGCATGGTCTAATCCTTTGGATGTGCCCATTTATCTGAAATTCAACTCCAAAAATGGAGTCTTCTTGTGGACCTTCTTGAGTGGATGGTGTGAGGGAGATGATGACATCCTCCTACCTTTTCTCTTCCTCTTCTTTTTGATTTGGAGCAGCTTCTCCTTCCTCTATTGTTTAAAGACCATCTTGCCCTTAGATAACTTCTTCCTCTAGCATGAAGCTTATCAAAGAAAACTCTTCAAATTGATGCTCTAAAGGACTGCTTGTGATAGCCATGTCTTCTTTAAAATTTTCCTCCATGATGGATTCATAAACCAAAATAGGCCCTTCGAGAAATTATCAATGATGCCTTCTTCTTCTGTTGTTACAAAATCTGATTTAGTCTCATCCATTTGCTCCTTCCCAATGGGACTTTGAACTGATTGTTCTTCTTCTTCCTTGGTTGATTGTGCAACTTGAATTGGATCAGCATTTCTCTCAGACAAAATGCCATTGCGGACACTACACTCTGAGCAACTTGATAACTGATCTTTTTCCTTTCCTTCTTCTGCTGCAACAAAATCAGTCCTAACCACCATTAAGTATTCAACCTTGGCCTCCTCTGTAGGCTTAACCAACAAGGGAATTTTTTGAATTCCATACCTGAGAGCCAAACTTACTAAAATCTTAATCATTTATTCTTCCACTGGCTCTTCTATTTGTTTTCCTTGACTAATTTTTGGAATTTCATCTTCCTCATGTGGAATTGGGAAGGCAAGAGAAGGATTGGGTTGGGATTCAACCATTTGTGCAATTGTTTATGGTGGTGGGAAGGATGGAACTTCTTGTTTCTTTAGAGGGGAAGGTGTTTCTTTTGGCTCTTATGGAGGGGATTTGGATTTGGAAGAGAAGAGGTGTTGGCTAGATTTTCTGCATAGCATCAAACCTAGGCAGTCATGAGGTAAATCTCCCTCATTTAACCGGTGAGGCTCCCGTGTCAGATTTGTCAATATAAATGTGTTTTTATCTATCAGGGGTTTTACTTTAACCACTTAGTTCATAAACCATAACTAAGAAGTTCTGCAGCAAGTAAGCAGCTGTTTAAGAAAGGAAAATTATAGAAGAAGGAAGTAAAAGAAATACAAAGAATAAATGGGGAAGATGTGCATCCCAATTAGTAGATAGCAGAGCTAATTGCATGCACATAGAAGAAACTTAACAGATTTGAACACACAGAATTATAAAGCAAAGGTAGCTCCAGATCTAGATCTAAAATAACACAAAGTTTACTTAAAAGATCTAAGATTTAAAAGCAAGAAACACAGTACACCGTGACACAAAGTTCTCCAGAAACCTGCTTCTTTGTATTCCTCTGCTACAAGTGGCTCTCAAGGGTTCAACACAAAGTCTAGAACACAAGATTGCTTCTTACAAATTCTGATCGATGATTAACCCGAAGGTTCTTCCTCTACTTATAGAATGTAGAGGGGCAATTACAAGCTGGAATTAGTTGGATCTTGAAGCGGCTGGATCTGGAATTACAAGCTATTAGAATTGGAAGCAAGCTGGAATTTTGCCTTCGCATTATCTTCTCTTTTATCCTTGAAGCTTTTGCAGTTCTTCTGTTGTACATGCATCAGTGCAAGGTTGGTCGTAGATAACTCATCATCCTTATTTTTAATTGCATATGAGCAATTAAAAATTCTGGAAAGCACTCAGGGTGAATGAAAATTCAATGAAGGCTTCAACTGGAAGATGAGAGCACATGCACAAGGTCTTGGAAGGAATTTCCCATGCACTGTCTTCTTCATGGGTTGCATTCGAAACAAGAGGATGAAGCCTTTGTGCCAGAAGCTTTTGCAACTATGAGATCTAGATCTGGATCTGCATATGGATTTGCATCAGCATCTGCATCTGGATATGGATCTGCACCTGCATAACAAATTCTGGCAACTGGGCTATGGATGGAAAAGTTGCAGCTCGAATAATTCCACCGCTTTTGACTGCACGCATGAGTGAAGTCTTTCCAGCTCTGGATCTATCAATCAAATTAGAAAGAGGTTCTGGGCCTAGATCCGTGTCTCCTATGTCTGAAAGTTTGGAAGCAATGCATGAATCCATCGTGCTCTCTTTTTCATCTCCTTTCGCCATGGCTTTTTCTATCTTTGTCTGAATAATTCTTTTTCTTCTAACTTGGCCGGATTTCTTCAATACTGGTGCAGATCTGGACAATTCTTCAGATTCGGGGGATATTTGCAATGTATTGGACATTGATAAAAACTCCTTTTCTTTTATAAAGCACCTGTAATGAGTTCCTGAGCTCCTGTAACCCCTGTGAAAACAACTATGCAGACGAAGATCAACCTTCTCCAAAGCATGCGCCAAATCTGGAAGCTTTTAGCCTTGTTAGCACTTTGTCTGAACAAAATCCTTCCTCTAATGGGGGCGCACTTTTCCTCCTTGCTGCAATTCTTTACCTGTGAATTAAATTATTCACCTATATGGCTGCCCATGCTTATATAACATTCACAATTCTATAATTAATAATTGCCCTAACAATTAAAGGCAATTAATTAATTAAAAATCATGCTTTTCTCTTTTAAAAATAGCATGTTTAAGGACAGCCATCCAATAAATTAAATTAATCCAATTTAATCATTCACACAGCATTTCACTCAAGCCCCACAGTGTGCTTTGACCATAGCCACTGAAAATAGAAATTAATTTAATGTTTTAATGCTTCAAAAAACATTAAATAATGCCCAAATGGGGCGCACTTTTTGAGAGGAAGGGGGCAGCCACTAAATAAATTAAATTTAATTAATTTAATTCCTTTCTTTTATTCCTTCTTTGACTTTTTGACCTCCTCAAGCTTGGGCGCACTTTTTTAAGAAGAAAGATTATTAAAAATAATCAATTTAATCTTTTTAATCAATCACCAAAGGGGGTGCACTTTTTTGCACATGTAATTCTATTTTTAAGAATTTTTTCCATAATGGGATTCTTTACCCTGCCAGGCAGGCACCAAAATCCCGTGATCCACTTAAGTGATTTGACTTTGACAATGGGATTCTTTACCCTGCAAGGCAGGCACTAAAATCCCATGATTTCACTTAAGTCACTTTCTTTTTATTATATCATGGGAATTTTTACCCTGCAAGGCAGGCAATAAATTCCCACCTGCCTGCAGCCTCTATTTTTCCCACTGTAGCTTAAGTGACTTTTATAACACGGGAAAAAGTACCCTGCCAGGCAGATATGCAATTCCCACCCTGCCTGCGGCTTATATTTTTCCCATCGCAGCTTAAATCCTTTGTTTTCCAAAAATGCGCCCATCCCCACAGGGGCTTTTCTGTGCACAACTTCACTTTTTCCCAGTGATTCAGACCTCCAATGACGACTTCCTCCGGGCAAAATGTGCGTGTATGTTTTCCAGCTACTCCAGGCCAAAAATCGGGCTTACCCGGTGAAGGAGTTGTTCCAAAGAAATTTTACAGAAAACAGAACGGGACACCACAAAAACACGAAAAATTGCCAAAAGTTAAAAATAAAGCCCAAAACTTAAAATAAGTTAAAATCCTTCTAGTACATAGGAATAATAACATATCCGCTCATAACAGAGTTAAAACGGAGCGCAATTAGCCTCATACGGGGCTCAAAATAATTAAATACAAATTTCCCGCAGACAAATCCCGACGACAGAATAAAACAATTTTGGGCATCTGGGTATTTGGCGAAAAGGGCTAATATGGCTCTTTGGGATTATCTTGACGCAATACAAGAACTTTCAGGCAATAAAAACAACAAATGACCCATTATTTTAAAAGTACGAATTTTTTTCGGATTGGGTAGTCACAGATTTCAGGGTGAAATCTGAGTGACACCAAGAGGGAAGAAAAGTTGAGATGGGATGGAAGACTAGGGGATGGAGAGATGGTTTTCACAGCTGGAGCATCATTGGCTGGGTTTAAAACTTGACATTCAAACTGAGATGGTGTTACTTGAGGAATGGAAAGAGAAATACTAGATGATGGTGTAAAACTTACCCATTAACAAGGTTGCTTAGCACCAAGTTCATAGGCCTCTATCTCTTCGTCCATTGTGTAAGTTGGGGCAACATTCCAATCATGAAGTCTATCTTCTCATTAGGGCTATAGTGTCTTGGAAAAGGGCCTTCCCATGGACAAGGTGCCCTGCAACCAATTCTGAAAGCCATCATTTGAGTTGTTGCCCTTGATTTAACCATGTCGGTCTCCATTTTTTTAATTTTCTCTAGCAGACCAGCCTCTTGCATTTGATTGTCTTCATTTCCCCTGTTCTTGGAAAGACCCACAGCCAAACTGATTTTGGCATTACTACTCATAGGGATAGACATGTTGATTCTGAACTTGCTCATAATGATGATTTGAAGGAGTTGTAAAGCATATTGGAGGTGGAATGATCTGTTGTTTTTGTAAATGTGAGTTCCATGAAGGGAATGAAGTCATGATTGCACAACCTCATGGAATGGGAGAAAATGAAAAATATGGAAGAAGAAAATGGATGAAATGAGTGGAAATGGATGGAAAAGTTTTGTACCTCAGAGAATGGGTTTTTGACCAGATGGATTCGCCAGATGTGCTTGAAAGTGCCTCCAAAGGCTGAAATCTTCACCAAGAGCACATCAAACCTGATGAAGTGAAGTGGTAAGGTGCTTCAGACATGTCCCACCAGGCGTGCCAAAACTGTTAGTGCAAAAACACAGCACCCCCAAATGATTTATGGATATGTTTTTCTAAGGTAGAGTCATTTCGTGTGATTTACATAACATTGGATCATTCCCTAAGCTGTGGGACTTGTAAATGGGAATGATCCTCCAGAGAAGGCTAGTTCCTCTTCCTTAAACTACTTCTAAGGAAGGAAATACGACTATCTACTCCTAATCTAACAATTCCAAGGGACCAAGGAGAGAGAGAGAGAGCATGAAAATAAAGAAATCCTACACTACATAGGTGATAACACCGAGAAAAGGGAACTACTAATCACAAACCCAACTGCCTGAAATGGAGAGAGGCGAGCAATGGAGAGGATAGACAGATGCATCACAGACCAATGATAAAGTTCACACAGAAAACCATTTCAAACCCCTTAAACACATCTCCCTAAAACCTGCAATGGACATCAGAGATATGCACAGTATATCCTGCAATGGTGAGAGGCAAGAAGAGACAGCAAAATGAGCAAAGAATGGAAAAAACACATCATGAAACAAATTTTATTGCTCCAGGAGTTCACACAATACACCATTAACTAGAAAGAGGCAAGAAAATGCCATTACAAATCCCAGGGAGGAGGCTTAAACTCCACATTCGACCCTAGAGAAGAAAGAGAGAGGGGGGCAGGGAAGAAGAATGAACAACAACCTTTTACAATGAATCTTGCCCCTGTATTTATAGATTTGATCGGAGAGAAGAAAGAGAGAGGGAAGCGGGAAAAGTGGATTGAAAATCAACCACTTTTGTTAATGCTTTTGATAAAATATGCCCCAAATTTGTCTTTACTGCATGATTCCTTAATTTGGCGCCTTGAAAGAAGAGGAAACAACGGAAACAGATTGAATCTGATCTAGTTGTTTAGACAGATGGATCCTGCATTGAAGGCTTGAATACATTTCCTTCATTTTACCTTACCTAACCTCCTCAAATTAAAGTCTCAAACCTCCATGGCGTAGGTGAGGTCAAGATCTTTCCAATGGTATTAGATTTACAATATTTCGAGCCCTAAGTCGAAAGATATGCCCCTTCGAAGTTTGTATCGGGTTCGTACAAATGGACGGGGAAAACAATTTGAAAAATGGGCCCCCTTTTGAGATGGGGCACGTGGCACTCCTTTTAGAGAAAAAATCAGACTCGTGGGTTTGCAATTTATCATTTCCCCTTTAAACGAAAAGCAAATTTTTACCTTTCCTTCTGAATCCCCACTTTCCTTTGGGACACGCGTCAGTCTTGCGCTCATTTGGAAACCTTTTCTCTATTTGACCCTTGATTCAACGCCATTAAGACACTTGGTAGCCTCCGCAGGCCTGGCTCATGCATTGACCATTTGCCCCTACCTCTGTTTCACCTTGAGACATGTGGAGATACGACACTTGTTTGAGCTTCTCTTTTTCGGATTCACCTTTGGAGGAGTTTCGTTAGGACACGTGGTTCCCTCTGCTGGCTCTTCCATACTTAGTCGATTATGGATTATTTCCTGAATGATTTCAAGCTCGAGGGCTTTGAATTGTTGCCATTTCTATCCCTTCTTGCTTCTGGCTTCTCTGCGACACTACTCCTTCATTTCTGACCCTACTGTAACCTGTTTGTCATCCTAGAATGTTAGCTCGTGGGTCTGAGTCATTTCCTTCATAATTTCTCTATGTGCAGGGTTGTCTTGACCAAATTTTCTGTGGGTGAATTTGGGATAACGACTTGGAGACTCATGGGGACATTTACCTGCAAGATGAAGAGACCAGTGGCTTTTTTTGCATCCATTGGGCATGGAGTCCAACCTTAAAAACTGATTCTGATCTAAACTCTAAAATTTTGACCTCTGAGCCTCTTGGAAACCAGTTGAAACTTGAAGTTGGACTTCACCAAAAGCCAACTGAATGCATTGTGCAAGAGCAATAGCACCAAAAACTATGTACAAACTGAATATCATACATGCTCCAAATGGAACATAGAGAGTGTGCAAAAGCACTTCTTCTGCTGAAAACAAACCTACGTACACTACTTTAACCAAGAGCAAAGGGAGCTCAAACAAATCCTGCAACTGGCAGGGATAAATAGCTTCCCTTCCTCAAAAATGGAAGCCATGTAACTGATTTGGCACTGAACACAGCTGGTTGGATGAGTGAAAAACTGACAATAGCCGGTCCTCCACCCAAATCATCAAGGTATCAACATTAATGGAAAATACCTCCTCAAGTTGACCTGCATTGGACTCCTAGAGGTATTGATAGTGACCCTTGGTACTTTGATGCTCATCCTCATGCCTTGAAGTAAGCATGATTGGTTTTAGTTTCTCCTTTGGTTCCAATGAAGCCAAGTACTTGATTGGGCACGGTCTGATCCTTTGGATGTGCCCATTTCTCTAAAATTCAACTCCAAAAATGGAGTCTTCTTGTGGACCTTCTTGAGTGGATGGTGTGAGGGAGATGATGACATCCTCCTACCTTTTCTCTTCCTCTTCTTTTTGATTTGGAGCAGCTTCTCCTTCCTCTATTGTTTGAAGACCATCTTGCCCTTAGATAACTTGTTCCTCTAGCATGAAGCTTATCAAAGAAAACTCTTCAAACTGATGCTCTCGAGAACTGCTTGCGATAGCCATGTCTTCTTTAGAATTTTCCTCCATGATGGATTCATTAACCAAAACAGACCCTGCGAATGAAAGCAAGAAATTATCAATGATGCCTTCTTCTTTTGTTGTTACAAAATCTAATTTGGTCTCATCCATTTGCTCCTTCCCAATGGGACTTTGAGCTGATTGTTCTTCTTCTTCCTTGGCTGATTATGCAACTTGAATTGGATCAACATTTCTTTAGACAAAGTGCCATTGCAGACACTACACTCTGAGCAACTTGATAACTGATCTTCTTCCTTTCCTTGTTCTTCTTCTGCTGTAACAAAATCAGTCCTAACCACCATTGAGTTTTCAACCTTGGCCTCCTCTGTAGGATTAACCAACAAGGGAATTTTTTGAATTCCATACCTGAGAGCCAAACTTACTAAACTCTTAATCATTTCTTCTTCCACTGGCTCTTCTATTTGTTATCCTTGACTCATTTTTAGAATTACATCTTCCTCATGTGGAATTGGGAAGGCAAGAGAATGGGATTCAACCATTTTTGCAATTGTTTATGGTGGTGGGAAGGATGGAACTTCTTGTTTCTTTGGAGGGGAAGGTGTTTCTTTTGGATCTTATGGAGGGCATTTGGATTTGGAAGAGAAAAGGGAAGAAAAGTTGAGATGGGATGGAAGACTAGGGGATGGAGGGATGGTTTTCAGAACTGGAGCAAGATTAGTTGGGTTTACAACTTGACATTTAAACTGAGATGGTGTTGCTTGAGTAATGTAAAGAGAAATACCAAATGATGGTGTAAAACTTACCCATTGACAAGGCTGCTTAGCACCAAGTTCATAGGCCTTTATCTCTTCTGTCCATTATGTAAGTTGGGGCAACATTCTAATCATGAAGTCCAGCTTCTCCTAACGGCTATAGTGTCTTGAAAAAGGGCCTTCCCATGGACAAGGTGCCCTGCATCCAATTCTAAAAGCCATAATTTGAGATATTGCCCTTGATTAAACCATGCCAGTCTCCATTTTTTGAATTTTCTCCAGCAAACCAGCATCTTGCATTTGATTGTCTTCATTGCATGCATATCCCTGTTCTTGGAAAGCCCCATAGCAAAACTAATTTTGGCATTGCTGCTCATAGGGATAGACATGTTGATTCTAAACCTGCTCGAAATGATGATTTGAAGGAGTTGTAAAGCATATTGGAGATGGAATGATCTGCTGTTGTTGTAAATGTGAGTTCCATGAAGGGAATGAAGTCATGATTGCACAACCTCATGGAATGGGAGAAAATGGAAGAGATGGAAGAAGAAAATTGATTAAATGAGTGGAAATGGATGAAAAGGTCTGTAACTTAGAGAATGGGTTTTTGACCAGATGGAGTCGCCAAATGTGCTTGAAAGTGCCTCTAAAGGTGAAATCTTCACCAATAGCACATCGAACCTAATGAAGTGAAGTGGTAAGGTGCTTCAAACCTATCCCACCACGCATGCCAAAACTATTAGTGTGAAATCACAACACCCCCAAATGAGTTATGGATTTGCTTTTCTAAGGCAGTGTCATTTGGTGTGATTTGCATAACATTGGATCATTCCCCAAGCTGTGGGACTTGCAAATGGGAATGATCCTCCAATGAAGGTTGGTTCCTCTTCCTAATCCTATCACTAAACTACTTCTAAGGAAGGAAATGTGAATATGTACTCCTAATCTAACAATTCCAAGGGACCAAGGAGAGAGAGAGAGAGAACATGAAAATAAAGAAATCCTACACTACAGAGGTGATAACACCAAGAAAAGGGAACTACTGATCACAAACCCAACTACCTGAAATGAAGAGAGGCGAGAAATGGAGAGGATGGAGAGATGCATCACATACCAAGGATAAAGTTCACACATAAAACCATTTCAAACCCCTTAAACAAAGCTCCCAAAAACCTGCAATGGACATCAGAGATATGCACAGTACACCCTGTAATGGTGAGAGGCGAGAAGAGACAAGAAAATGAGCAAAGGATGGACAAAACGCATCACGAAACAAATTTTATTACTCCAGGAGTTCAAGTAGTACACCATCAATGGGAAAGAGGCAAGAAAATGCTATTACAAAGCCAAGGGAGGAGGCTTAAACTCCACATTCGATCTTGGAGAAGAAAGAGAGAGGGGGGGTAGGGAAGAAGAATGAATAACAACCCTTTACAATGAATCTTGTCCCTGTATTTATAGATTTGATCAGAGAGAAGAAAGAGAGAGGGAAGCAGGAAAAGTGGGTTAAAACTCAACCACTGCTATTAATGTTTTTGATAAAATATGCCCCAAATCCATCTTTACTGCATGATTCCTTGATTCAGTGCCTTGAAAGAAGAGGAAACAACGGAAATAGATCGAATCTGATCTAGTTGTTGAGACAGATGGATCCTACATTGAAGGCTTGAAGATGTTTCCTCCATTTTCCTTTACCTAACCTCCTCAAATTAAAGTCTCAAATCTCCATGGCGTAGGTGAGGCCGAGATCTTTCCAATGGTGTCAGATTTGTAATATTTCAAGCCCTAAGTCGAAAGATATGCCCCTTCGAAATTTGTATCGGTCCGTATGAATGGACGAGGAAAAAAATTCTAAAAATGGGCCCCCTTTTGAGATGGGGCATGTGGCATTCCTTTTAGAGAAAAAATCATACTCGCGGGTTCACAATTTTTCTTTTCCCCTTTGAACGATGGGCAAATTTTCACCTTTCCTTTCGACTCCCCGCTTTCCTCTGGAACATGCGTCAGTCTGGTGCTCGTTTGGAAACCTTTTCTCTATTTGACCCTTGAATCAGTGCCATTAAGACACTTGGCAGCCTCCACAAGCCTGGCTCATGCATTAACCATTTGCCCCTGCCTCTGTTTCGTCCTAAGACATGTGGAGATGTGGCGCTTGTTTGAGCTTCTCTTTTTTGGATTCACCTTTGGAGGAGTGTCGTTAGGACACGTGGTTCCCTCTACTGGCTCTTCCATACTTAGTCAATTCTGAATTCTTTCCTGACCGATTTTGAGCCCAAGGGCTTTGAATCGTCATCGTTTCTTCCCCTTCTTGCTCCTGGCTTCTCTACGACACTACTCCTTCATTTCCAACCATGTTGTAACCTGTTTGTCGTCCTGGAATGTGAGCTCGTGGCTCTAAGTCATTTCCTTCATAATTTCTCTATGTGCAGGGTTGTCTTGACCAAATTTATCGAGGGGGTAAATTTGGGGTAAAATTAATTATCCTAATTCTTGTATTACAAGTCAAATTAAGTACATCATGAACCTTGTATAATCTTCCACAGGTAGAGTAAGGTGATTTTAGTTGTTGAAAACCATGTGATAGTGGATTTGAAGATTATTGTTGTTTCTTGATTACATCAGGAGTTGTGATGGTTTACCCTATTGTGACGAGTAGACATTTTGGTTCCAATTTATGTGTATAATATTCTAGCTCTTGAATCATGGTCTGGATGGTTGTTGAGATATAACTATAGTCTTTTTTGTTAAGGTTTTATGTGTTATAGAAGTTTTAGTATGACACGTTTTGTTAGGGTGTGTTTTGAAGCAATAATAGTTGTCATCCTTGTTATAGACATACTTTGTATGTCATGCAATCATTCCATTCCATGCACGACATATGAATGGTGTATTTTCTCAAATAATTGGCGCTCCTTCCATAAGATGACACACTTTACAATTGAAATTGCATTAAAGGGTTTGTACCTCACATATTTCAAATTTGCTATATAAGGGTATGCATTTATATATTTTAAATTATGTATTTTATTATTTAAGTTTTGATATGACACATTTTTATAGTGTGTGTTTTGAAGCAATAATAGTTGTCATCCCTTTTATAGCCACACTTTGTATGTCACACAATCATTCCATTCCATGCACGACATATGATTGGTTTATTTTCTCAAACAATTCATGTTCCTTCCCTAAGATGACACATATTACGATTGTGATTGCATTAGAGGGTTTGTACCTCACATATTTCAAATTTCTATATAAGGGTATGCATTTATATATTTTAAATTATGTATTTCATCATTAAATTTTTGATATGACACATTTTGCTAGTGTGTTTTTTAAAGCAATAATAGTTTTCATCCTTGTTATAGCCACACTTTGTATGTCACATAATCATTCCATTCCATGCACGACATATGAATGGTGTATTTTCTCAAACAATTGACATTCCTTCCCTAAGATGGCACATATTACAATTGAGATTGCAATAGAGAGTTTGCACCACGCATATTTAAAATTTTCTATATAAGAATATCAAATAATTATTGAAAGCTAAACTCCATTTTACCCTTTTCTCTACATTCATATTAACAAAATGCCTTGTTTGAATTACTCGTATTTGCATTGAAACAATAATGCTGATTAAAATATCATTCAAACATATTGTAGTTGCAATACCAATGTGTGAAAATGGAAGAAAAATGTAGATTAGAGAGGGTGATAACAATTCTCCACAGTCTAATAACAACACTCACAACACCTTTCCATGTAAACACAATAACAATGAATCCCTGCAAGAGCATAAAATAGACACAATATATTTGCAATGAGATTGAAGAGGCAAGAAGAATGCAAACAAACACAGAAAGGGAAGATACATCCACAAACTTGCATCTATTGCTTCATTGATATGCACAGTTCAAGCTATTACAAAATAAAGGCCTGGATCACCATGCAAGGAGTCCACTACAAAGGCCTGTAACACATTGGCTTCACAAAACAAAAATGGTAGAATTTTGCTACTCAAAATTATCCCCCCTTACAATGAGCCCAACACTTCAATTTATAGAATTTTGAGAGGAGAGAGAAAGAGGGATACAATTCCCAAAATTCACTTCTCAACCAATTGCAAGTCATGATAAATGAGTGTGGTTGGTGATTTTGGACCTGCAAAAGCAATCTCAAGGTGTCCCATAACTTGCAGCAGTGAAAGAATGATTTTCCATGCTCATTAAATGCTTCTCCAACCACTTTTCAACAACCAAACAGAACTGGGCTTGTTTTCCTTAAAAATCACCATCAAAACTTCATCAATTTCTATGTTTCTTGATTTGCATTGGTCTTGGAACCATGATTCCAACGAGACCAATTTTGTGAAAATTTGTTGAAAATTGCAAAGTTATGACCTTCTGAGTGATCAGCAACCATTTTGAGTTTCACAGGTTTAATTGTATTACTTCCACGGGACTGTGCATTTAATCTCTAGAGCTGTGGATGTTTACTTTCATTTTCACCAACATAACCTCACTAAAAATAATAAATCTAGCCTTTTTTTGCATAGAGGATGTTGATACCTTTTCGAAAAGTCCAATTTTGTCAAAATCGGAGCTTCGGGTCAAAAGTTATGCCCATTTTAAGATCATGGTTAGGGTGTTCCACTCGGGCTCTCACAATCCGCATTAAACCATTTTCCCTTTGCATTGCGGGTATTGTGGGTTTTTCAAGGCACTGGGACAAGGGCCACTTGGGCCTTCAACCTGCCTTCATCCGCAATAGACTCCCTCCTTTGTTTGCGGCCCTCCACGAGGAACTCATGTCTTCACGATACTTGTGTCATTCAGGCCTCCAACTTCCACCTTATTCGCAATAGACTTTGCCTCCTTTGTTGTGAAGAAATTTCTCCTCCACGGGGAACTCATGTCTCTATGGAAATTGTGTCGTTCAGGCCTCCAACTTCCACCTTATCCACAATATTTTGAACCCACTTCAATTCCTTTGCAAATTGGGTAAATCAGGATTTCGGGGAACTTGTGGCCCAATGGAACCTGGACTACCTGGGCCGTCGAGACCCGATTTACCCGCAAATCATTGTTTCTTTAGCATTTCAGACCCAAGTCGAGGGTGAGGAACCCTAGTTCTGTCCGCAACCATTCCACCCGCAGCCCCCAGACCCACAATACATTAAAATAGGCCTTTTCCCCATTTCTCTAAATTTTTAGCAAATTTTCACTAACTCCTTAGATTTTTCTTGAATAGGGAAGTTAGAGAAAAGCAAAGGGGTGCCTCCAAAATCCAATTTTTTGTTTTCACCATTTCTTCCTGTTCAAGTTTAAAGAAATTGTGTAAGTTATAGAATTTACCTTGAGGGTAAATTCTGGATAACAATTTGGTGACTCGCAAGCCATTTGCCTACTAAATGGAGCTCGACCAGCTGCCTTAAGCTATTTATTGGGCATGGAGTCTACATAGTTATCACAAGCTGATTGAACTCTGAAACTTGACCCCAGGGTTATTCGAAATGTCTTTGCTTGCTTTTGGAGCTATCTTCTTCTTTCCACATTCTCAACTTTCATAAGACAATCTTGAAATCAAGATTTGTGAGAGTAGAAAATGTTTTAAAACCTGAGTTTCACTCTCTCCCAACAACTGCAATCTGCAAGGCTGAATGATGAACATATGTTAGTTTGGACATCATGGAACTCTATTAATTTTCTCTTTCTTTCTTCTTTTGAATGTTCCATTCCTGCTTTTACTGGAGTTGATTTCCGGCTTGAGTTACCGGTTGCAAAGGGTATTGTCAAGCCTAAGAGATATGCATGGTGGCTTATATCTATTGTTTATATACTAACTAAAGGCTAAGTGAACATTGAGGACTATCATCTACCGTAATTATCAAATATTCCCCCCACTATGATCCCTTGATTTGAGGAACTCAACTACTGATTTGAGGAAGCAAAAGAATTGAATATTTGAAATCTGTTTCTTGACCTGATTTTAGTTGCTCTGCATTTGTTTGAATTTGAAATTTGTAACTGTTGTAAGCAACTATGAGCTTCCCACTGCAACAATTTCTCTTTCCTGAAGCATGATGAACTGTATACAAAGCATACACTAGAAGTAATAGAACATGTGCACAAGGAACTTAGGGAAATTAAAACCTATTCTAACAACAACAACAATGTGCACAAGCACTTGGAGGAATTGAAAATCCTAGACTAATATGTACAAGGGTGAGAAATTCTCCTTTTAGTAGCAATGTTTGAGATAGATTCCATTGACTAGAATATGTAATTCTTCACCATCCAACTTAGCCAGTCAGAAGGCATTGCTACTTTTGCATTCAGTGATCATATATGGACCACTCCATATGGCATCAAACTTGGAATGCTTTCTTGGCTTTGCACGATCAACATCCCACTTCAGTACCAAGTCTCCTACTTGGAATGTCCTGGCTTTAGCTTTCTTGTCAAAGCTCCTCTTGATCAATGCTTGATCTTTCTCCATGGTTTGCATTGCATGTTCTCTTGTTTCTTCCAATTCCATTAGTTCTGCATACCTGATTTCCATGGGCTCAAACTCATCTAGTTCCAAGTACTTCATGAGTTCCAATGTCAGCAACTCAAGTGATATAAGTAGTATTGCTTCCTTCCCGTATACTAGCTTGTATGGAGAATTGTCTGTAGACCTCTTGGATGTGATTCTATCAGCCCATAGAGCTGATTTGAGCTTCGTATGCCAGGTTCTCTGATTCTCATCAAGAGTTCTTCTAATGATTCTCAGCAAGTTCTTGTTTGTAGACTCTACTTGGCCATTACCCTGAGGGTAATAATTTGAAGAAGTGTTGAGATAAATACCATTCCTGACATCCCATTCAGTGATTTATGTGCTAAGAAATTCCAATGGATTATCTGATATGATGGTGGCAGGAGCCCCAAACCTTGTGACTATCCCCTCATAGAAATCCAAGATGCTAGATTCATTTACCTCCTTGAGTGCCACCGCTTCAGTCCACTTGGTGAAATAGTTTGTTTCTATAAGTATCCACTTGTGGCCTTGACTTGAATTTGGATTGATAACTCTGATGAAGTCCAATCCCCATTGCATGAATGGTTGATCTACTGAAATTGGATGAAGAGGAAGGGATGCTAACCTTTCCTTCCCTGTGAAGAATGCACATTTTTTGCATTTCTTTATCCATGAGTAGCAATCACTAAACACCATAGGCCAATAGTAACCAACCTTCATGATTTTGAGATTTGTTACTCATGGAGAAAAGTGGCCTCCCGCTTCCCCATCATGGAACTCATGTAATATCTTCTCAACCTGACTTGTTGGGACACACCTCAATAACACCCCATTCACATCCTTCTTGAATAGGATGTCATCAATGAGCACATACGGAATGGATTGCAATCTAAAATATCTTCTCTTAGCTTTGTTCCATTCTGGAGGGCACAAACTTGTTTGGAGATAATGCACCATGTCTTGAGTCCAACATGGAATGGGTGCATCATTAACTGGTTGTTCTTGATCATTTTGTAGCACCAGGACAACCTCTTCTTCACCTTCTGACTCATCATGTTGTTTGGAAGCTAGAGCTGCTCACACAAACCTTTTCCACAAACCAACTTGGTCACTTTGATTTCAATATCATATTCCATTACTCCCAGTGATCCAACCTACCCTCTTCTCATTTAGATCCTTGTTTAGGAGAAAGTCCTTGACACCAGCATGAGACACTAGCAGTTGAATCTTATTGTTCGAGACCAAGTGTCTGAACTTCTTCAAACTCCTAATGACAACAAGAACATGCTTTTCAATAAAAGAATACCTTACTTCGTAATCTTCCAGGATTTGACTGAAGAATGTTATGGGTTGTTCTGAACCTTCTTTATTCAGTTGTACCAAGATAGCTGAGATTGTGTCTGATCCTCCAAAATCATACAACATGAAGTCCTTGGAGAAATTTGGGTTGATAAGAGTTGGAGCTTGTGATATTGCATGCTTGATAGCCTCAAAACTCTCTTTGCCTTCTGTTGTCCATTTGAATGTAAGACTCTTCTTCAACATCATTGTTAATGGCTTCACAAGAGTGGAAAAATTAGGCACAAATCTGTGGACAAAGTTTATCCTTCCCAAGAAGCTTTGGAGAGCTTTCTTATGACTTGGAAATGGAAAAGTTTTGATAGATTCAACTCTTTCGGGATCAATTGTCAACCCTTCTCTTGAAACAATATGGCCCAAAAACTTTCCCTCATGTGCCAAGAATACACACTTTTTTAGATTCAAAGACACTCTGAATCTTCTACACTTTGAAACACTTTCCTAAGGTGAAAGAGGTGTTCTATTACATTCTTTGAGAAGATGGTGATATCATCTAGATATACAAGCACTATCTTGTTGATTAGTCCTTTGAATGCCATATCCATAGCTCGCTGAAATGTTGCTCCGACATTTGACAATCCAAATGGCATCTTCTTATAAGCATATGTGCCCCATTTTGTAGTGAAGGTTGTCTTGAACTGATCTTCTTCCTTCACCATTATTTGGTTATAGCCTGAGTAGCCGTCTAACAATGAAAACCTTTTCAAACTAACTAATACTTGTAGGATTTGTTCCATTGAAGGAAGTGGATAATGATATTTGAGTGAAGCTCTATTTAGATCATGAAAGTCTACACACAGTCTGATCTCTATATTTCTCTTCCTTACTGGCACCAAATTTGTAACCCAACTTGAATGTTTGATAGGAAAGATGATGCTAGCTTCAATTATCTTGTTCAACTCTTTTCTCATGAGAGGTTCAATGTGAGGATTCACCGGCCTTTGCTTCTGTCTGATAGGCTTGGATTCTGGATCTAGCTCAATAGTATGTTGTGCTAACTTTGGATTGAAACCTCTTAAATCCTTATAAGTCCAGGCAAAGACATCTAGGAATTCTTGACAAAGTTGAACAAATTCATATTTCTCTTGTTGAGTACTTACTTTGCCAATTTGCAATGTCTTGCCTTCACCTACTAAAATAGGCTCTGAATCTTCACCCTTTACCTGAATATTTTCCTTCTCTTTCTGAATTGATCATTTGGGTTGAAGATTGATTCCAAAGTCACAAGGCCTTTTGGTAATTTGTTAGTTCTCAGCTGCACCACTTGGTCACCATACTGCTGCTCCAACTTGTCTTGGTTTCTAGCAGAGAACTCAACTTCTTCTTGTAGAAAATTGACAATTTTTTGATCATTCTCAAAGACTTGCCAAATTGCATTATTGTTTGGGATAGATGGTCTTACAATAACCTTGATATGGGGCTGATATTTTTCACTTTTGATACTTTCCACAACATCAAACGTTGCCCCGATTATTGCAAGTTTGTTTGTTGCTTCATTCTTCTTTCTTGGGATGGAATTGATGTTAAAAGCTTCAAAATCTTCAATGAGGTCCCGTACCTAATTTTGGTAATTATTCAAAAGATCATTCTTAGCAGCATTTTTTAATGTTATTTGGTTCAAAATTAGGTCACTATCCCTAAACACTTGTAATTTCTTAATACCCCTCTTTCTTTCCCAATGTAACCCATGATTTAAAGCTTCATACTCAGCTGTGTTGTTTCAGAAAGCAAAATGAAAGTAGAAAGATGAGTAATATTTTGTACCTTGTGGTGAAATAAGCATGGCTCCTCCTCTAACACCTTGTCTACTCCTTGAGCCATCAAAGAATAACTTCCATACCTCATTATCATCTTTGTGATCTAGCTTGGTGATGCTAGGGAGAGGTGGATTCTCTTCATGCAAGCAATAAATGCCTAATTCAGCTTCCTCCATTTCCTTGTAAGGGTCGAATGCATGCCTCTTGTTTTCCCATTCATCAAGAGTCAAGTCTAGAATGCTTCCAACCTTAGTATCTACTTCATAAGTGCTTGGGAAATATTCTTGATCAAAGGCTGAACAATTTGCATTGATTGGATTTGGTGTATGAGGCTCAATGTGGAAATTTGCAATTGGCTCAGACCTGATTGTAGCCTTGGCTCCATATCTCAATTTGAATAACATGTGTGACCAATCATCCAATAAATAACCTCCAATTTAGTGGTGAAGTCTCTTGACAAGCATAATGCAAAGAGTGGTGGCAAGTCAATAACTGAGACATCTTGTAATACCATTACATTGGGACATGCATGCAATGTGAGGCTCAAATATTTGATTACTCCAACTATTGTTACTACTGTCCCATCCAATTGTACCACACCTCTAGAAATGAATTCATATTGAAGACCCAACTGATCAGCTATTTGCTTGGGCATGACAGAGTTGCTTGCTCCTGAATCAATCATGTAATTATGGACAAGATTGTTTCCAATAATCAGCGATATGTAGAATGGGGGAGGTTTCATGTTTTTATCTTGTTGATCCCCTTGATTACCTCCCTACTAAGCTGCATTGGTAAGCACCTTTTCTTGTTCTTTGGATGACTGATTTGATGCAGACCAATTTTCCATGGCAGCTTGCAATAGATCTCTTTGGCCCAAGATAGCTAATGACTCCCACATTGAAATGTTCACATTTGTTTCTTCATTTTCTCAATAATATTGAATGGGGAATAGCTATATATTTTTTACCTTTGCTTTGCACAGTCTTATCTTGCACATGGGTTGTTACAACCGTATAAAGGATGGTCTAGAAGGTGGTTTGGGCTGATTTTGAGCATTTAGAGCTGCACTTTGATTACCAATACCTTGTTGAGTGATAGAGGGTTTTGAATCATTTGAATTGGATGATTGTCCCTCTCCAATATTTCTCTTCTTGGACCATGTATTGGCTGCTACACTTTGAGAAGGGGCTTGATTTATTCCATAGAAATCTTCAACTTGCCAATTGACAAGTGTGGTCTCATTTAGAGGTGCTTCCTGAGTTGTTTCCTTGTTGATTTCCTTCTTGGCCTATCTCTTGTTCCACACCCATTGTTGTCACCATAAGAGCTTGATTCAAAGAACCATTGAAACACATTGACTGGTTATGAGGTTGATTGCATGGGAAGCACCAGTCATATTCTTGAGCCATGTTATTTTGCATTGGTACCAAGGCTCTAGATGTGGATGCAACATTAGGATTGTAAGGCTGAAATGGCC
Organism: Taxus chinensis; assembly: GCA_019776745.2. Lineage (NCBI taxonomy): Eukaryota > Viridiplantae > Streptophyta > Pinopsida > Cupressales > Taxaceae > Taxus > Taxus chinensis. The sequence continues at coordinate 91,840,060 of CM034154.1, read as the reverse complement.
TATTCACAGGAGGTTTCACTTGGTTCTGATTTGTAGCTTGAGCAGGTGGTCTATTAGGCTGATACAGAGGCCTATTGGGTTGGGTTTGAGGCTGATATGACCTAAAATTTTGAGCTTGTTACCTCTTAATTGTCACCAACTCATTTCCTAAGTTTTGTAACTGCTTCATGACTTCTTGGAGCTCATTTGAGGTACTAGAAGATGAGGTAGAAGCTTCAGTGGAGATCTGATTTTTTGGGGAAGGAATGGGAGCTAATGTAGGTGCTTGACTAGTGCTTGGACTTCCTAATTCTGGATAAAGAGGCATGGGTGGCCTAGGTGCAAGTTTTCCAGCTTGAATTAAACAATTTTCAGCTCTAATGGTAATACTATAAGCTACGGGTAAAGTTGTACCTCCCATGGATTGTATCATCATTGCAATATCTGAATTTAGAGATTTTAGGAAGTATAGAAAGGAACCTTTAGTTGTTGGTCTCACAGCAAGTGGAATTCTATCCCATGTCCTTTGAAACCTGAAGTTGAAATCAACCATCTGCTCATTTGGTGCTCTCTTGATTGTGGTTAGTTAATCCAATAGAGATAAGTTATCCACCTTGTCCCCAAATTGATTGTGAAGAGATGTGCACAAATGGTCCCAATTCTAGATAGATCCTGTTGTTAGACTCCTGAACCATTGCAAATATTTACCCTTAAAGGAGGATGCCAACAACTTAACAACAATGTCCATTTCAGCAATTTCATGAATTGCACAGACATTTCTAATGTCTTGAATGTGGTCAATCGGAGTTGTATGGTTCTCTCCAGTGAAATATGGAATGTTCTTCAATGCTGCAAACTGGAATTGGATTTTGTGCATTGAGAGCAAGTGGGTTGCTTCCCATGAAGTTGACATAGGGATTTGGTGGCCCTTGTGGTGGTTGTTGTAGATGTGCCATTATAATTGGTCTAAGAACTCTAGTTGATTGAATGAAAGGCCTACCAGGTGGAGGTGTGGATAGTGTTCTATTTGGTGGAGATGGAGACCTTTGAGCTCTTCTTCCCCTTCTTCCTCTGTTTGGAGATAACTGTAAGTATTCAAAAATTCCTTCCTCTCTAGTTCTTGACCTTGTTTGAATTCTTCTCATAAATCTGCAAGCTTGGACTGCTGAAACTAGTGGATTCTTCCCTTTTGGAGTTTCCAGATGTGTTATTTCAAAGCCTCTTACAAGCTGGAATTTCACAACAAGAGCACATCAAACTTGTTGCAACAAAATAAAAAAACTTCTCTCCCACCAGGCATGCCAGAACTATTATCATGAATCACAAACCCTCCATTTACACAAGTGTGTGTGCTTGAGCTCACGGTGTGACTTGGTAACATTGGGTACTATCTCCAAGTTGTGGGACTTGCTACTTGAGATAGACCTCCAGAGAAAGTTGGTTCTTGCTCCTAAACTACCTAGCCACTAACTACTCCTAATGTAGGAAAGACTATCTAATCCTAATCTAATTTCCAAGGGACCAGGGAGAGAGAATGCATGAAAATAAAGCCTACACTAACAAGTGGTGATACACCAAAAAGGAGGGTATGAGAATAATTTCCCAATGTGTGAAAATGTGAGAAAAATGCATATTAGAGATGGTGATAACAGTTCTCCACATTATAATGACAGCACTCACAACACCATTTCCATGCATACACAATAGTAATGAATCTTGTAAGAGCATAGAATAGACACAATACATCTGCAATAAGATTGAAGAGGCAAGAAGAATGCAAACAAACACAACAAGGGAAGATACATCCACAAACTTGCATCTATTACTTCATTGATATGCACAGTTCAAACTATTACAAAATAAAGGCTAGGATCACCATGCAAGGAGTCCACTACAAGGGCCTATAGCACATTGGCTTCACAAAACCAAAATGGAAGCATTTTGCTACTCAAAATTATCCCCCCTTATAATGAGCCCGACACTTCAATTTATAGAATTTTGAGAGAAGAGAAAGAAAGGGTGCAATTCCCAAAATACACTTTCCAACCAATTGCAAGTCATGATAAATGAGTGTGGTTGGTGATTTTGGACTTGAAAAATAAATCTCAAGGTGTCCCATAACTTGTAGCAGTGAAAGAATGATTTCCCATGCTCATTAAATATTTTTTCCAACCACTTTTCAACAACCAAATATAATTGGGCTCATTTTCTTTAAAATTCCATAAAAACTTCATCAATTTATAGATTTATTGACTGTTGTGTGCATTAGGCTCGGAGCCATGATTCCAATGAGACCAATTTTGTGAAAATTTGTTGAAAATTTCTCAAGTTATGACCTTTTGAGTGATCACAACCATTTTGAGTTTCACAGGTTTAATTGTTACTTCCACGGGACTATGCATTTAATCTCTAGAGCTATGGATGTTCACTCTTACTATTCACCAACATCTACTCATTAAAATAAGAAATCTATTTTTTTGGCATAGAGGATGTTAAGACCTTTCCAAAAAGTCTAATTTTGTCAAAATCAGAGCTTCGGGTCAAAAGTTATGCCCATTTTAAGATCATGGTTAGGGTGTTCCATGTGGGCTCTCACAATCCACATTAAACCATTTTCCCTTTGCATTGCAGGTATTTTCAATTTGTGGGAGACATAAGGAACTTGGGTACAAGGGCCTCTTGTGCCTCCAAATTCAGGACCTTTTATCCGCGATAGACTCTACCTCCTTTGTTGTGCATCAATTTCACCTCTGTAGGGAACTCATGTCTCCGCAGCACTTGTGTCTTTTGGGCCTCCAACTTCTGCCTTATCCGCAATAGACTTTGCCTCCTTTGTTGTGCGGTGATTTAACCTATGTGGGGAACTCATGTCTCTGTGGCACTTGTGTCATTTGGGTCTCCAACTTCTGCCTTATCCACGATAGTTTAAACCCGCTTCAATTCCTTTGCAAATCGGATAAATCGGGATTTCTGGGAACTTGTGGCCCAATGGAACTTGGACCACTCGGGCCATCGGGACCCAGATTTACCCATAAATCATTATTTCTTTACCATTTCAGATCCAAGTCGAGGGCAAGGAACCCTATTTCTATCCACAGCCATTCCACCCGCATCCCCCAGACCCGCAATACATTAAAATAGGCCTTTTCCCCATTTCTTTAAAATTTTAGCAAATTTTCACTAACTCCTTAGATTTTTCTTGAATAGGGAAGTTAGAGAAAAGTAAAGGGGTGCCTCCAAAATCCAATTTTTTGTTTTCACCATTTTTTCCTGTTCAAGTTTAAAGAAAGTGTAAAGAAATTGTAAGTTATAAAATTTACCTTGAGGGTAAATTCTAGATAACAACAATATTATGAGAAAAACTTGTTAAGTTGTAATAAAAAGGATGGTAATGCATTTGGGTGGATTATAGTTCTTGAGATAGAAAAGAGGTAGTATTTTTAAGATATTTATAATATGTTCACATTATGATTTTAAAGTAGGTAAGATAAAGTTTATATAAATTGTGCAAAGAATATAACTAATAAGAAGGATCTTTGCATTGTAAAAATGAAATATAAGTATGATATCAATTTTCTCCTTTTAAAAAAATAAATGCTAAGGTAGAGACCCCAAGCACCACCTCAAAACAGTCTTCTCCTTCTCATGATGCTTTCATGTCATGCCCTTCCCAATAAGCGACCGTTGAGAAAATAAGGATTTGGATGGCTAAATAATTTTTGGAGGCCATAGGGCCTTATGGAGGGGCTTATGAACCCTCTCCTGACTCCTTAAACACTTAAAACTTGCAAATTTTATGCCTTTAAATAATTAAGACAGAGGAGCCATTCTTCGAGCACCCTAACTTATAGGGATCGAATCTCATAGTTTATGCAGAGTGGAAATCCCAAATTACTCTTAAAAAATGTGTCTAAGTTTTTCTATTTGAAAATATTCATTCTAAAATTAAAAGACATCAAATATGCCACATACACACATTATAGTCCAAGGTGTTTGTTTGAGAGAATTTTTAAAAGGTGTTGTCATAGTTGCCACCTAAGGAGCCTAGTCTTTGTTAATTTCTATACCAACTACCTACTGCCAAGTGTCTTGCTAAATTTTTGAGGCTTGAAATGTGGGCGGAGGCTATTCTCCCCATAGAATGCACCGCACTATGTCCATGCCCCATAAAATTCACCATATAAAACATACATCTCCATGTATGGGTGGAACCTGCCCATCAATGGTCAAATCATAGTTTTACTACTTTTTGAATTACTTTGTTTGAAATTGAAAGGTTGTATGTGAATAGCTACAGCTGGAATGGTCGGAATGCGTGCTAGTAAAGGAGAATTCTATGATTTAAATCCTATCAACTGCTGCAAGGTGCATTTTGTGGGGAGAATAACTTCCGCTGGAATTTGTACATAAAAAGTTATTACTGTAAAATAAAAGTTTGTACTCGTTAAATACAACCAACGACTCAAATATAATACCTGCACACTTCAATATATTTAATTGCCTCTAAATTAAATGTGTGCAATGTCATTTCGATATTTGTGCACCATTTCTCCATTTTGCTACAAGCTTATTTCATTGTTGTTCCAATTTTTTGTAGATTGGGTATTTTTTTGCAGATTTTGTATATTGTTAAACCCACAAATATTTATGGTTTTTTGGTATTTTAAATTTTTAAATGTAAGGTTTTTGGTGGGGCAAAAGGGTCATGTTTATTTTTGGGCAAAATGTTTAAATTCAACAAACTTGATTTTAAAGTTCTTCGTTGCATTAGTGCAGCTAATGTTTTTGGTATCTATTTTGCAGTGGGCCACCAAAGTGGTTGGAATCTGAACAAAACATGAAGGTCAGAATGGAAAGATGGAAGTTTATTTTTAGTTGTGTTCATCAACATAGAAAATTATCTTAGGATTTTTTTTGTTGCTCTAAGAATATAAGATCTCAATATGGTTTTTAAAAAATCAAAACGTTGATATTGTCTAAGCAACTGAAGGGATTAAGATATTTTTTAAAAGGTAGAGGTTTCTACCCTCATTAAGGCTCCTTAATGGGAAATTGCTTATATGTTTTTGGGTGCCCTCTATTTTGACAGGACAAGCAACTTTGCCAAGCTGCAATTTATATAATGTGTTAAGCTTCTTTGTGTGACTTCATTGTTACCCATGTCTATGTATATTTGTTTCAGGGGTTTGATACAACTACTTGCCTTTGGACTAACCTTCTTTGTCTAATTTATGTCTATTTTATTGTTTTTATGTATGTGAATGTCATTTTAGCTAAGGTTAATGAAGAGAAGAGAAGCTCTGGTCAAAGAATATACAGTTATGATCCTTTTTACCAACTGTGAACAAGGTGAGGCCAAATGGAAAGCTGAAAATTTATTGATTAATTTTGTTTATCAACACACAAAATCCTCGTGGAAAATTTTTGTTGCTCTATAAATGTATGAGCTCAATTTCAATTTAAAGATTTTTTTATAATAAATTTCTTACTTAGTTGTATTTTGTTGATATCTTGAACCATTTGTGTGGATGTTGATACGAACCAAAATTTCATTGCCATCTCTTCACAGTTACAAGGATTAAGCTATGATAGAGAGGTGAGGTTTTTACCCTTATTGAGGCAATGATAGAAATCTTATTGTTGTGTTTTTATTTGCTTCCACTAAATTCTATGATGGATATTTATGTTTCTAGAAAATTGTTATTGAATTTAAATTGGAATTGAAATATTTTGAATAACATTGATTATTGGCATGGAAGTAACAATTGTCTTTCTTTAATTAATTTCTTCACTTCCAATACAACATTTTCATTATATATTTGAATCATGTGTCCATTACAAAAACATAGTGAGCTGATACATCTTGGATAATACATATTAAGAGCATGATTTTCCCATGTAATTCTTTTAGGACCATATTTCTTTTGTTTTAGAATCGAAATTCCTATTACAAAAGATATAGACTCGAGGCTTCCCAAAAAACTTATAAAATTACTTCCATATCATTTCCAAAAACTAGGGAGGGTGTTGGTGAATCTGTAGTCATGATTGAAGTGGGGGTGTTGAAAGTTGGTAGTTGCCTTCCCATGTTGACATCCTTCATATGTGTAGTTGGGAATAGATCAGAACTTAGAGAAACATTTACTCTAAGTGAAACTTTATGTGCAGACACGAATTGGGGGCAATGGATGGCCATCAACTCCCTTAACAATGGGTGTTGTTGAAACAATGGATTATTCGAACTACTTAGTATCCTTTGCGCTTCCAACTCTCTTCTTGCCTTCTCAAACTCCCCATTTTTGACTTGATCCCTTTGAATCATTTCTTTTTCTTTCTTCTAATACATTTTTTGCCTTTGCATCAAATTTTGGTGTTCCTTTATTTGTCTTCTATATTGTTTTTCAATCTTTCTCTTTCAACAAACCGTTTTGCCTTCATCTCTTAAATATATTCCCTTTTTCTTTGCTTTAATTCATCAATTTCATTCTTTTTATCTTTCTACATGAGAAGCTCCATTTACTTATCAGAAATGATAAGTTGAGATTCCCTACTCAACCTTACTCTGGCATCACAACTTGACCTTGACAATCCTTGGACTTGTTCCATTGAGAGTTTTAAGAAATTGCTAAGATTTTTTTGTCCTTGGTGTCCCCCTTGATTTTGGTTAGAATCTGCCCCAAAAACAAATGTTTCCTCCAATTGTGTTGTTGCATCATTTTCTTTAGCTTGAGTATCGACATGATAGTTAGGATGGTAGAGAGAGACTAACTTTTTCATTGTTGAAGTTCAAGTTTACACCAAGATTGAAAACTACTTTTATCCAATTAAGAGGGCTAACTTGTGTGGGAATAGTTAGTGGCTCATCAAAGTGATTGCTTACAATAAGAGTTGTTGATTGTTGATCAACACATTCATTTATATTTATCTAATTTTTTTGAGTTTTTAATTCTTGGCATAGTTGTGTGTTAGGCACCATCTCAACATCTTCACCAACCTCCAAATCAACCCCAGCTACCCGTAGCATGTTTTTTGCTGCAACTACATTCATCTTGAAAATATGTGTCAAATGTTCTAATAGGTCCCATTTCTTCCTCTAAGGTAGTTGAATTAAAATTCCATATGATTGTCCTTTTGAAACCCGATTTAATGTTTTCAGGTGTAAGAGCCATTCTAAATACCTTACTTCCTAACTCTGCTAATTCTGCCCTTTTGATATATATCCCATGCTACTCAGTTATCCATTTGTGCCTCTCCTCCTTGAAGTAAGATTTTAATGGAGCAAAGAAACTGACATCTAATGGCTACAATTTTTGAGATGTGTGTGTAGCCAATGTAGACACCTAAAATTAGTATCCCTACCCTTGTCTGCCTGCGTGCGCATATTTTATTAGGATCCTACCTAGGTCCCCTTTTAATTAAATACATCCCATTAATTTAATTAAAATGCCCATCCCATCACCTTTAGTTAATTTATTTAATTAACTCCTATTAATTAAATAAATACTATCCACATCATATCATGCCCTAATCCACTTTCTATTTAGGATTTTTTTATCCTAAATCCCTATCCTACGCTTTTTCGTAACTTTCTTCCTTTCTATTTTTTATGCTCTAACTACCCATGATTTATCCCCAAGCAATCTAATCTCACACACATGCTTTAAAGCACCTTTCCAACTCTTAAAAACATGAAATCACGCTAAAAACAAAAAATTTCTAGCCCATTGGGGAAACTTTCCCTACAGTCGGCAGCGACCCAACCCAGTCATCGTCGACCCTATAAACTTATGTTAAATATTTCCGAAAAGAGATGAGAAATGATCATATGCATGCAAAATTTGGAGCTTCCTCGTGACTTGCGAATTGACTCTCGTGCATGAGCATTCTTTTAATAGTTACAAACCTCTTGAACCTTCTTAGAACATGCTTACATCACTCACAATCATCCTTCGTGAGACTTATCATTATCATGGTGTTGCTTTATTCAACTTTTATCAAATTATCTTTTTATTTCTTGTGTCTAATCTTTTGCAAGTTCATAGAAGCTTCTGTAACACCCAGAGCTCCCTCAACAACATTATTTTTCACCTTCCTTGCTTACAGGTCTTTTGTTTCATCCTTTTGATCTCAGCCTTACCCAAATCTGCTACAATCATTGTCGCTTCACCCTGGTCACCATCAACCAGGGACCTGATTCCCAATCTACCCTCTCTGATCTCTATTTGTTTTCATTCTTTGGTTTCTGCTCCTTCATATCCCTTCTACAGGTTGATTCCAGCATAAACAAGCCCTTGTTGCATCCAAGTTACGTCCAGATCTTGCAAGGCTTGCATATTTTAGTTACATTCCAGATCCACCCTCCCAAGTCGCAGTCAACCTGCCTCTACACAATCTGGGTCATCGTCGACCCTGACTACGTAACCTTTCATTTAACATTATTTCAAAAAAATCTGTTTTTAGATCAATTTGAGTTATCTCTTAGATTCAATAGTAATTTTGTTTCTGCATGCAATTTATTTATCAATCATTTAATTCAATCCTTATTTAAAATGGGGGTTGACATCTGCCAAGGAAGTTAACGCTTCTCGGTTCTTCTTTTTTGGGAAGCCCCCACATATCCCATCTAATCAATCTCATTTTTAGTTTGTCTTATTTACAGGTCATCAGCTGCAGTGAGGATCAACCACTTGGTGCCCATCCATCCATCACATCATGCTTCTGAGGTAATAAAAACCCTCCATGTTATGAGTTGCTAGTTGATTTCATTATTAGTTCATTCATTTGATTAGGAACAAAGAAACTTGTCCAACATGCAATGTTAACAAATCTATTCCTAAGATCCTTTCCTCTTGAATTGTTCCTAAAGCAACATGTGAACCATGTCCATCAAATATTAGTAAATTCCTATTTGTTAGAGACATGCCACCAAGTATAGATGCTGAAAATTGATGTAACCATTTTATGACTAAATATTTGGTCATCCATGCATGAGGTTGAGCTTCCATGCAAGCACTAGGATCACAACTTGTAATGTAATTCTATAATTGCTTCGTCTGCTTAAAAAGATAGAATCTTGGAATGGTTCATCTGAAAACATTTACACAACACAATACGATATTCCATTCTCTACTTTTTGGAATGATGTATGGGACACTTCTACTGCCCTTTTTAGCAAGCAGTCTCATACTACAGTTCCTTCCAACCTACAAACCAGTCTCATCACAATTCCATATTTTTTTTGGCCTGTATGGGTTGGCCTCATAGGCGTTGGACAGAGTAATGTAGAAAGAATTAATAGTTGATAGCCTAAGACACATTGCATGATCCTTATCATGGCATTCAATTGTCCTCAATGTTAATTTTGGGTGTCTTTTTTAAAACCAACCCACCATGACTTTCTAAGCAGACCATTTGTAAAAGGGTTGGCCCTTGTTTCATATATTTGGGCCACGTATGCCTTAAATTTTATAATTTATTTTCCATGACCCATGTTAGTGATCTCATGACACCAACTCACTATTTTAAGCTCACCTTCATTAGTAAGAATTGGTGGAGGACCCTTCCTTTTGGTGGTGGTGAGACCCATCAACCAAGAAGTAAGTGTGCTTGCTAGTACCCCTTTTTGTAGTAGAATGTTGAGAATATCAATTTTCTTTATCATCTCTCATGGAATTATCCATATTATATTTGTTCCAATTGTTTCTTGTTATTCTGACTCTTTTAGTTGAAGATCTCACTCTTGTTGCTTGGATGTTTACTTATGGGGGTGGTCTATTGTTGGCATCTTGAACAAATGTGGTGTTGGCATCTTGAATTGGTGTATTGTTGGCCTCTTTTTCACGTGCTTCACTTGGTGGAAATCAGACTCCCTTGGTTTTACCACTAGTTGGCCTTACCTCTTCAATAGTTGTATGTTCCTCATGATGACGGTAAAATATTGCAATATTTTTTTTAAATGTGTTGACCCCATGTAATTATATAACAATAAAAAGTAGAACCATTAAACTTACAAAAAATAATTGAAAGTACAACCATTTGATGCCAATGTCTATGTTTTAACCAATGCTTACTTCAAAGATGATAGGCGAAAATGGATAGTTAAGAGGAAGGAATTGTACCAAGGTCTTCAAGTATACAGGGTTTTGTTATTTCTTAAACAATCAGGTAACTTTTCTACTATGCAAAACATAGTAGAAAACATGATATAATATTTCAGAATAGATAATTGTAATCAAAAATCAAATTTGAAAATATTTGTACAAAAAACAAAAAAGTATTTATCTTGTAGCTAAAACTATAAAGACCCTTGCACCTTATGGGATAGTTTTCAAAAAAAAACTTCTATAACATGATTTGTTTCAAACTTTCAAGAGGGAAGTTTCTACCACATAAATAGATGTTTGCATGTGGAACACCTCCTTTACAAAATTGACAGTTGTCTGAACAACTTAGACACAAGTGATAAATGTTGTTATAGTGTGTCGATCATCTTTATAACATTTCTATAAATGATCCTAAGCATCATTAAATATCGACTACAAACTTGTAAAAGCATAAAAAATACTAAAATAACTCATAGGATTTGTGTTTTCTTTCCTACAACCAACCCTTACATTCAAACATGACGATTTTAAACTTATGGGAAATGTAGAAGATTCTCCTCAATCAACGCATAAAGTTTGGTGTTTTGTAAGTAGTTTAAAACCTAATATTTTTCTTATTATTTTTAATGAAAAAATTACCGTCATTTTTCATTTCTATTATTCTAGATGGATTATAGAAAATTGGTTATCAAGGATCCTCATCATGTGTTCTTTTATTTCTGGCTTTGGAAAATAGCTCAATTTTTGGTAAGATAAATATTAATTTTCATAGCAATATTCTACATGTTTATAACAAAAATAAGGAAAATTAAATAAATTCATGAAACATTGGAAAAATTCTAGTAACAATTTCAGTAAATAAAGATCAAGAGAAAGTACAAACTCATAAATAATTTACTAAAGTATGCAATACTTACATGGTAGATGCAGATGAATGCTAAGTTGATAGTGGTAGTATGCATATGAATATGGAGTTGAATGCGGAGTTTGTAATTGAAAAGGCATGAACTTTGGCTCAATGCAACAATTTGTAGCTAAAGTAGTACTCGTCAAGTAGAGAACTAAATATTTTTTTAGCTCAGCCAACAAATAAACCAAATTTATAAGATGGATAGAAGTGTTGTTGATGTTTGATTCTTGTGTTTGTTTTTGAATGGTTGACATTGATTGGTGTGGATCAAGATTTTAAATATTATAATCCAATGGCCACATTTGATTTCAATTTTGAATCTCTTCGTTCTTTCAATTCTTTGAATTTTTGGAATCAATAAATGAATTGTAGTTTGAAGTTCTTGAGCCTTAAAATGGTGGATATTTATCACAGGTTCCTCATTTATAAGAGTAGATGGCATGGAAAGTGGAGGGAAATTGGACGATTCTTTGATGGTTACTTTATTTATAAAAGTAGACGGCATGGAAAGTGGAGGGAAATTAGACAAGTCCTTAGTGTGCATATACATGTTTGAAAGATAATATAATGTAAAAGTGGAACAATTACGGTTGAATTGTCTTGGAGTTTGCTTCAATACTTGATACTAGTTATTTCTAATTTTGTCTAAGAAAGTACTTTGTATATGTCATCAATCTATTTGTTATAATGTTTAAAGGGGTTTCAAACTTATTAAAAGTTTTATGTCATTGATATGATGGGTATGTTTGAATTTTCTATTTGGATCGAATACAAACACATATTCATTGATGTAATACATTTATTCTTTAATATATGAAATGATACAAGTCTTTACTCCATTTCACCTTTAAAAATAATGTCAAGTACTCTATTATTGAGAGTGTGATGACTACACATATTTGGAGATTTTATGTGTATGATTATATTTTTTTCATTCAAAATCTAGTATTTTAATATTTTACAAGTAGAGTCCAAAAGCACATCTACCCTCACAACAATTGGGTAATGCTCCAAGAATAGCTCCTCTCCCTTAAGACATGCTTGGAAACTAAACTAGAAAACCACTTGTTTTTAAGGGGGAAATGCTTTTTAAGCATGTTGTGATGATTTATTGCAAGGATGTTGTCTTTTTTCTTTTCCTCTACTCTTATTCTTGATGGAAAACCAAATGATTCACAATGATATAGAGATTCTCTTTTGAATGCCCATAAGGATGTGCAGGGAAACTTAGGGCCCGTTTTGGATCTAATGGTTGAGATAGATTTAATCCAATAGTGGGGATTATATGCTCAACCTTTTTAGGGAAAACAAAATTTAAATTTATGTTTACATTTTTCTACAGTCCCAGTGACTTAAGTCGAGGGCGTACTTTATGTTTTTTAAGTTATGCCATATTTTTTGCTAGTGTTACTTAAGTGGGACACTATGGTGACATTTAAACTTTAAACATTAAATCAAAACCTAGGAGGTCCATAAATTGTAAGTGAACACAAAATTAGACCATGAGAACCTTGGTTATGGGTTATTAATATCTTTAAGTGGGTATGACCTTATGTGAACGTTTAGGACCTCGTTAACTAGTAAACATGCCTTATTCTCCTTTTAAGAAAGTTTGGCCTCTTGTGGACACAACACCTATTTGGGGTTGCTCAATCACTTTGGGTCATGTTGACTAATTGGAATGACATTGAATTATCCTGTGATTGATGTTCGGAACAAGTTGTAACTCCAAATCCTACGTACGCTATTTTGTAAGGGGTCGTTGGGTTGTTTGGGGCCTGTTTTAATTGAACTAACATGAAACTCTCTTGCAAGCATGTGACCTTTGACCCATATATACATGCATCCTTTCTCACTATAAGGTCATAAAGTTTTTCATCCCATAGGGAATTTTCTATTGTAACATGACCCAGAACTCAAATGAAATGTTTGGTAGACCCTTAGAGAATTATTTGTGATGGGTAGTGTTATATGAAGGTTTTATCCCCTAGTTAGTCTTAAAAAGCACTGGTCTAATTGGTCTGTTGTGACATTCTTAGCTATCTACAAGATCTCTTTTTTTATCAATATTTGATTTGTTGCATAAACTTTATGGGGTCTTCTGACACACACACACACACACACACACATTTTAATTCAAAATCACATAGGTCATTGGCTCAAGCCCGCACAAGAAATACCTTGTGTTTGGCATGACACATACAAATTTTGTTTTAAATATTTGATCCCTAATTTTAATCATTTAAATTTTTATTCTTACTATTGTGACATATGTTTATATGTTTATTAATAAGGACAAAATGATAATGATGTTTCCAATATGATTAATAGCCTAGAATAAAACATGATCAAGGTTTTATCCTCCTGTACAAACACGATGACTCCCAACTATCAATTGGAATATAATGAGGTGATTGCACATTGTTCATTACGTGATGAACACACAAGAGACAAACTTGAGCTCATGCAAGTGAGGTCAAAAATACAAAGACGTGAGGGGCATTACACATGGCCTCATGAACTTGATCCCATGTTTTTATAGGAAGGCAATGAGTTACCCACCACCGTGTTGTTACTCCTTTGATTGTGCAGAATAAACAATTGACGAGTGATTGTTCATGTGACATATAATTTTCCATTTCTCATAGAAAAGTTTGGACATCCCCTACACCTTGGTATTGGGGCATAGGTATAATATTTTATTTTCATAGCCACCTGATATACTTCCCCTCCGGTTTTGGTGCTACGTTGATCAACTACAGTTTGTGTGATCAAACCATGCTATAATATCTCCCAATCAATTCATACGAATCATGTGCACAATTATCACATGTCACTCTTGTGGTATATGATATTGATTATGTTTCATTCTATTGTAATTCTCCTACTTGATTTGGGACAAAGTGCCCCAAACCTTCAACTTGTGTCTTAGATAGACGTTCCAAATATTTCCGTTCTTCCACATTTTCAATATAGGGGGATCTTTGGATGGAATCCATAGGTATGATTACATGTTAGTTCTATTTTTTAATCTTAAAGTGCATATATTCATTTTTGTCTTAACACCAAGGCATGCCAAGTAGCGTCGGGAAATTATCTATTTATGCCAACCCCATTACTTCAAAAGCACCACAGAACCTAACTCCCTTAACACTGATGATGACATTCTTGAATACATTGATTGACATGATGCACATACTATTAGCCATAAATAGGACATGTGGAGAGGGATGAAACATTGGATGCCCCATTTTATTCCATGTGTCAATTGTTAATATGTGAACTTCAGCACCAATATCTACCAATATATCATTTATGTTCCAACCACCTACATATGCATCAACAATGATCTCTCAATTTTATTCCTCAAATGTTATCACCCTTGTATTCCTCTTCTCTGTGTGACCTATTTTTTTTCAAGCGCAAAATTTCTAATTTGATGAGACAAGCATTTACCAAACAACAAGATAACACCTTCGGTGCGCAAGATTCTACATACTTCCTTGAACTCGTCTCTTTCTATTTTGTCAATTTTTGGGATTCCTAGTGCTACACCCTTAATCATATATCTTACATTGGATGTATATAACCGGCTTGTGGCTATCATAACTTCTT